>CAUYUJ010018449.1:617301-717301 GCA_963575745.1 Prorocentrum cordatum
TGTGCCTGCGGTCCTCGTAGCTCAACTCGCAGTCCTCGTAGCTCTGCCAGTGGCTCTCGTAGCTGTGCTTCTGGGCCTCGTAGCTCAGCTTGTGAGCCTGCGTGTTCAGGTACTTCGGCTTGTTATTGTAGTCTGGCTGGCGGTTCTCGTAGCTCAGGTGGTGGCCCTCGTCGCTCTTCAGGTGGTCCTCGTAGCTCCGCTGTTAGCTCTGGTCGCGGTGGTCGTTGCTCAGCTCGTTGGCCAGGTAGCTCAGCAGGTGGTCCTCGTTGCTGTGCTGGTGGCCCTCGGAGGTCTGCTCGTGGCCCTTGCAGTTCAGCTCGTGGCCCTGGTAGCTCCGCGGGAGGCTCTCGCAGTTCTGCTTGTGACCCGCGCAGCTCAAGTTGTGGCCCTTGTAGCTCCGCAGGCGGCCCTTGTAGCTGGGCCGGTGGCCCTCGGAGTTCTGCTTCTGGTCCTTGCAGTTCGGCTCGTCGCCCTAGTAGCTCTGCAGGGGGCTCTGGTGGTTCTTCCTGTAGTCCGCGTAGCTCTAGGTGTCGCCCTCGTAGCTCAGCAGGTGGCCCACGCAGCTCTCGTAGCTGTGCCTGTGGTCCTCGCAGCTCAGCTCGCAGTCCTCGTGGCTCTGCCAGCGGCTCTCGTAGCTGCGCCCCTGGGCCTCGTAGCTCGGCGTGCGGTCCTCGAAGGTCTGCCGGGGGCCCTGGTGTCTCTTCAGGTGGATCCCGTAGCTGTGCCTGTGGTCCACGTAGCTGAGCTTGTGGGCCTAGCAGGTCCGCTGGTGGCCCTGGTAGTTGTGCTGGTGGCTGCAGAAGCTCTATTTGTTTCCCTCGTAGCACAGCTGGTGCCTCTGGAAGCTCAGCCGGTGGTTCTCGTAGCTTAGCTGGTGGCCTGCGTAACGCAGAGATGGCCCTCGTTGTCCAGCTGGTGGTCCTCATAGTATCCTGCTTGTGGCTTTCGTGGCTCAACTTGCAGTCCTCATGGCTCGCCTTGTGGCTCTCGTGGCTCTGCTGGTGGCTCTCGTAGCTCGGCAGGTGGGATTTGAAGCTCGTCTGGTGGCTCCCGTAGCTGTGCCTGTGGTTCTCGTAGCTCAGCGTGTGGTCCTCGAAGGGCCGCTGGTGGCCCCGGTAGCTCTGCTGGTGTCGGTCGTAGCCCTGCTCGTTGCCCTCGAAGCTCAGGTTTTGGCCCCAGTAACTTTTCAGGTGGACCTCGTGGCCCTACTGATGTCTCGAAGCTCTGCTCGTAGCCCTCGTAGCTGAGCTGGTGCCTGCGGTAACCCATCTGGTGCTCCTCGTAGCTCTCTTGGTGGCCCTCGTCTCTGAGGTGGTGGCCCTCGTGGCTCAGCTGGTGGGCCTCGCAGCCTTTTTTGCGGCTCTCGTAGCTCAGCTCGCGGTCCTCGTAGCTCAGCTTGTGGCTCTCGTGGCTCTGCTGGTGGCTCTCGAACCTCGGCAGGTGGGTCTTAAAATTCTTCTGGTGGCTCTCGCGGCTGTGCGTGTGGTCCTCGTAGTTCAGCTCGTGGTTCCTGGAGGTCGTCTGGTGGTCCTGGTAACTCTGCTGGTGGCTGTAGTAGTTCGTGTTGAGGCGCCCGTGGGGGCACGCTGTCTTCGTAGCCCCCGAGGTCCAAGTCGGAGTCGTTAACTGCCAAGTCGTAGTGTTCCACGTTCTGGGTGTCACTGTAGTCCTGGCGGCTGTCGTAGCCCTGCGGCCCGTCGTCGTAGCCCTGGAAGCCGCAGTAGTCCTGGGGTCGTAGGAGTACAGGTCGCTATCGAATAAGTTGTCGTAGTCGTACGCGTCGTAGGCGGCGCGGCTATAGTCGTACTGGTTGTAGGCGGCGCGGCCGTTGTCCACCTGTACGTCAACGACGAAATACTTAGTGTTTTTGTTCGGGTTGATCGGTCGTGTCGTTCGTGGTGTCGGTGTTGGTGGCGTAATTGTAGTGGTGCTTGAGCTGCCTCTTACGCAGCTCGTTCTCGCACTTGGTCTGCCTTTTACGCAGCTCGTGCATGGACGCTCTCGCAAGGGTGGTCGTAGCAATGATAAGCAAGTAATCGGGCCGAGGCTTTATCCCATGCCAGACATAGCAATGATAAGCAAGTAATCGGGCCGAGGCTTTATCCCATGCCAGACATTGTACCCCACTCTTACGGACACTGTACCCCATGCGTCTGTTCGCGTTCGCGGCCATGCTCCTCTCTGCGTGAATGGTCTCGGCATCTTTGCCGGCACGTCTCCACGAAAGTGGCTGAGTCGCGTAGCCGTGTGTTCTGCATCTGATGTTTAGTGCTGTGGTCGCAGCTGCTGTCCTTCTCGCGGATGTTCACCCAGGTGGACGAGATTGTACATCCAGAGATTCTTGCAGACGTGGTTTACCAGCCTGGAACATATCCCTATCCCTGTGCTGGGCACCTCCTCATCACGATGCCAACCTTAGGGATTCCTTGATTTTTTGAGGGCCAATCCCTAAGATTGTCATCGCCTTTTGGCGTGTCAATCTTAGGGATGGGGATACGTTCGAGGCTGATAAGTGGCAGGCGCGCAGCCGATCGCGGCCGCGCACTGGGGCCGCCGCCCCCCCCACCACCCCTTCCTGCGACCCGGCGCGGGGGCCCAGGGCCAGCGGCCTTCCCTCTCTTCGGCCTCCTCCTAATCCTCCCCCTCCTCCTCCTCCTCCTCCTCCCCCTCCCCCTCCCCCTCCTCCTCCTCCTCCTGCTCCTCCTCCTCCTCCTCCTCCTCCTCCTCCTCCTCCTCCCCTCCAGCCTTTTCCTACGCTTGCCCCCCCGCCTTTCCTCCCTCCTCGTCCATCGTCGCCGTCGTCATCGACCGTCGAGCTCTTCGTCTTCGTCGACCGTCGGTCCTCGTCGTCGTCCTCCTCGTCGTCCTCCTCGTCGTCGTCGTCGTAGTCGTCGTCCTCGTCGTCCTCGTCGTAGTCGTCGTCGATCGTCGTCGGTCGTCGTCGTCGGTCGCCGTCGGTCGGCGTCCGTGCAGCGGCAGGTGGGCGGCCAGGGCCCCGGCGCCGCGCAGGGGCCCGACGGGGTGCCTCCCCCGCCCGTCGGCCCCTCCCCCTTTTGCCGTCCTGCTTCTCCTCCCGCCGCCCTCGCGGGGCTCTCGGGCTCCTCCCTCGCCTCCCCTCCCGTCGTTCCCCTCTTTTCCGCTGTGTTCTCGCCAAGCGTTCCTCTCTCTCTCTCTCTCTCTCTCTCGCCTCTCTCGCTCTGTCTCTCGCTCTGTCTCTCTCGCTTGCTCTCCTTGTCTCTCCTTGTCTCCCTCTCTCGCTCTCCTCTCTCACTCACTCACTCTCTCGTTCTCTTTCCTCTCCCCCTCTCTCTCTCTCTCTCTCTCTCTCTTCTTTTTTTGTGTTTTATCAGTTTGTGTGTATTTTTGATGTTTCTCTCTCTCTCTCTCTCTCTCTTTCTCTATCACGTTCTCCTTTCTCCTTTCTTTTCCCTCTCGATTTCTCTCTCTCTCTCTCTCGTTCTATGTGTATCTATCTCTCTCTCCATATCTGTATACGTGCCCCTCTTTGTCATTTGTCTTGTATTGTCTATATCTGTCTCTCTCTCTCTCTCTCTCTCTCGCTCTCCCCCTCTCTCTTCCACCAGTGCCACCACTACCATAATTACCGTAATCATCACCGCCGTCGTATCTAACCTCTCATTCCGCCGACCCTCAGGAAAACGAGGGGGGAAGTGGAGGACGACGAGGAGGTCCAGGAGGGGGATGAGAAGACGGAAACGCCGCAGACGGAGGATCATGTGCGAGCAGGAGGTGTAGTAGCAGTAGTAGGATGGTGCCTATTGGAGACATCTCAGGGTCGTGTTGGGCTCTCTTAGGTCTTAGGGCTCGACCTGAACGATGTCTTGGCGATTTCGTTGGCCGTTTTCGTTTCGATGTCGCTTTGCAGCGAAGGCGGATTGAGCGCAAAACGAGGGAAAACGGAAGGGAAATAAAAACGAAAAGGTTTGTTCGGGTCGATCCCTGTTTGGGCTCTTGGGGCATATTGGAGTCTTCTCGAGGTATTGGGGAAGTGCAGGAGGGTCTCAGGGCCGTGTAGGGGCCTCTGGTACAGTCGGTCCTGCTAAGTCGTTCCGGATGCTTCGGCGCTGGCGCCTCGACAGAAACGCAGATCTTTAGGAAGTACCGTCGGACCGAAGCATAAGAGCGAGGTCGGATCGGGGAGGGGACCCCAGTGTTCTTCGTGTTGGTTGGATTTTTGGGGGGGCGCGTTGAGATCGGTGAGGCACCGAGTTCGAGGAGGGGGGCGGGGATTGTCAAGCTCCGTCGGAAGGTTAGTCGCCCACCCCTCGATCAAGATCCCGCCCAGAGTGCTCGTCCTGGCTCCGTCGCAGATGGTCTGCCAGGGGGGTGGTTCGGCCGCGGCCGCGAGGGCCCCGCCCCCGCCGGTCTGCGCGCCCCGCCGCTCCCAGCCACGCCTGATGGGCCTGTCTTCCACGACCACCATCATAAGTTGGAGGGGGAGGAGGAGGAGGAGGAGGAGGAGGAGGAGGAGGAGGAGGAGGAGGAGGAGGAGGAGGAGGACCCCCTCCCCCTCCAACTTATGGCGGTGGTAGTGGAAAACAAGCCTATCAACGCCTCCTCTCGGCCGGGCCCCGCGCGCGCGAGGCGAGGCCTGGCGAGGGGGATCCCGCTCCCTGCTCCCGCCGTCGCCGCCGCCCGCGGCCGTTCCGAAGGGCGGCAGTGGCTGTCGGGCCCTCCGCAAGAGAGGCCTGCGCCCGCGGAGGGCCCGGCAGTGGCGCCCTTTGGCCCTATTCGTCGGGGGTGGACAGAACCCCCAACAGTGACACGTCGATTAGTGAATTGTTCGTTTTCGGTTCTCGAGATGGCGCCGTGGCTGTTATTTTCCAGGCTTGCGCCCGCCAGGTTTGGGCCTCTGGTCGTTTTCACTAAACCACGTTTTACTAAAGGGGGTTCTGTCCATCCCCGAATTCGAGGCACGGTGCGGCAACGTGCGGACGGGGTATGGCACGAGGTTAAAGTCCGTTCCAGGCCTGGCATCGCTCTCGGACGTGTGCATTTTTGTTCTCTCGGCGAGGGCCATCGAGGAGCCTCCTTGATCATGTGGCGAAAAAGCCACGCACGAAGCCGAAAAAGCACAGGAAATGGACTTCCGAGCGATGGCCAGGTCGGGCCGAACGGGAAGGGGGGGATGAGGGAAAGGGGGGGTACGAAATCTGCGGCGTGCAGCTGGTTTCGGCCCCGCCGCCGGGCCCATTCCTCGGCACATGGCCGCCTCGCAGCGCCGGGAGGCGCTGGGGAAATCAGCTACAAGAGCTGATTCTCAAACCCCCCCCTTCGCTATCCCCCCCTTTCGCCCGGCCCGATTGAATCCGTTCCAGAGCGTTCCGGTTGGGCGCCTGCTGAGGACACGCGTGTACCTGAGCAGGCGCCGCGGGGCCGCCGTATAGCCGTAGCCAGAGCGTTCCGGAACGTTTTGAGAAGGGCGTGGCGTCCGAGATTTCCTCCAGAACCGCCGGTTCTCAGAGATTCTCGATATTTCCCCACCCTATTTGATCCTCGCCCTGGCTTCGTCTTAAGCGGGGCGTTTCTCCGTGCTTGTCATTCCGGGATGTGCAGCTCCTGGCATATCTAAAAGGGTTCTAGAGAAGAAGCCCTCAGGCCCGGGTTGGCCAGCTTTCTCTCCACGGTTGCTGGCCAGAGCGTTGCAGCGGCTTGCTCGACACGGAAACGCTTTGTTATTCTTCCCCAGTGCGTGGGCCGTTTGCGCAGTCCCGTAGCCATTTTGGTTCAAGATGCAAGGTCCTCAGGTGAACCACGGAGAAGCCGCTCGTCCGCGGCCAGACCCCGAGCCTTTTGTTGTGAGATCCTGTCGGAGCAGCTTCTGTTCCTGTGAGCACCTGGTAGAGCGAATGGGCAAGGATGTCAAGAGTGGCTACTCGCACTAGGTCAACTGCGACTGTTGGGTGTGGCATTGGCGTCTCAAGCAGCAGCAGGGTACGTGCGCGGTGTGCGGCACGGTGCAGCCAGGCTGGGTCACAACCGACAGCGTCACGTGGTGGCAGCCTTGGAGCGCGCGACCCCGCCATTTACAGCCCGCGAAGTCGCCACCGCCCCTGTCCAAGCTCAGCGACCACGTGTCCCACATCGGTTTCGGCGATGATCCCGAGGCGGCGCGGCTGGCGGCGCAGGTCACGTCTCTCGCGGAGTCCAAGAGGCAGGCGGCCGCCCCGCCGTCTAAACCTGGGCATGCGGTGATCAGGGAGGCTGCGATGGTGTGTCCCCGCAAAAGGCGTTGGAGAGGGCGGCGCGCGGCCTGGAGAGCACGCGTCAGTTCCTTGAAAAAGCCCAAGTCAAGTTCGACGAGGCCGCGGAGGAGGTGTTGGTGTTGGAACTGCGCCGCCTCAAGGCGCAGGAGGCTGTCGCCCCGCCCGAGGCCTCGAAACCGCATGCTCTTTTCGTCATGGGTACGGCCTTGCTCGAGGCTCTCGACGTTTTGGCGGCCGAGGACAGGCAGCAGCTGGAGAACTTCCAAAAGCAGCTGCAGGTCGCCACCCAGCTGACCGGCGCGAAGCAGAAGGAATTTCAGGCGCTGTTCGAAAAAGGCACGGGCCGTGCACACGGAGGCGTCCAAGAAGCGGCGCCGCCGCAACCAGGACGGCGCCGCGGTGTTCGGCGGCGACGCCGCTGGCGGCGGCGAAGCCAGCGGCGCCGCCGCGGGCATCTCAGCGGCCGCCCCTGCCCGCGCTGTCAGAGCCAAGCAAGTGGTGCCCGAGGCGGAGCAGCAGGCCACGCTGCAGCGGAACAAGGCTGATGCGAAGACCTTGTCCGCGGCTGCCGCTGCCTGGGGCAAGGGCAAGGGCAGCGACAAGGGTCGATAAGGGCGTGAGTGCTGCTGCCAGCGCTGCTGGGTGCCCTTGGCTGGTCTTCCTGACCGAGGACACCCCGTGGGTGTCCAGGTACCTGATCGGTCTGGAGGTCCCAGTCCCCGGACATGTTCTTCGGCAGCATCATGGAGTGGGAGCCTCAGGCGACGCGCTTTCTTGCCCAGGAGCGGGCGCGCAACGTCCTAGTCCTTCTTCGAGACGCACGGAGGCGCATCCGACATGACCGACATTACCAGTCGCTCGACAGCGACGGCTGTCGCCTGAGTATCACGGCGGCCCGTCCATGGGCAAGTCGGAGAGTGAATTGTCAGGGTGGGAGTGCATCTTCACCAAACAGCAGGTCGCGACGTCCACGTTTGAGAGTGCGAGGTCTGCCTCGCGCGGCGCGGGGAGGCTGGACTCACGCCGAGGGTTCGCCCCCATCGTGCTACGCACCAAGGCCGGCAACCTCGCGCTGATCTCGGCCCATTTGATGCTTGGCCTGGGAATGAGGGTCCGGACCAGAGGCGCGCTGGTAGCCTTGGGCGCCTTCGCGCAGGCGACGGCGAACCCGTGGCCAGTGCTGGCGGATTGGAATATCGAGCCCGAGCCTCTTCGCTCCTCTGGGTGGCCCGCGAGGTTCGGCGCGGCGACCGCGACCCCGAATTGCCGCGCCACCGGCGTCGCGGGGCCAGAGCGCGCGCGCGGATGCAGTCTGACCAGCTCAGGATGCCCCGAGGTGTCGCCGCGCCCTGAGTTTCGGGCCCCTTGGAAGTCACATTGTGGCGTGGCGGTGAGTGTCAAGACGGCTCGTGAGCAGCGCTGGCGTCGCCATCTCGCCGCCGCGAGGGATCTGCCCGCCTGGGAGAGGCCACGCGCGCTCGATCCGGAGAGCAAGAGGTCGAAGAAGCGCGAGGCTGCTTGTCTCCGCCGGCAGCAGGCACTCCCCGAGGGAATGCTGGAGGCGCTCGTGGAGCTGTAGCCGCCGCAGGAGCCCGCCCGCGCGGCCACCTCGTTCAGCATCCCCGAGTCGACGCGGGTTGAGGCCCAGCTGCAAGCTGGCTGGGAGGGGCCCCCCTCCTTTCGTCCTGGCGAGCCCGGGGGGGCAGATCCAAGCGGGCAGCCTTCGACTTGAGTAAGCGCTTCGCCTTCGACTGACAGGCCGAGTCGAAGTGCCAGGTCGACATGATGCACGGTCGCTGGGCGTCCGTGCTGGGGCTCGCTGCCCAATTGCACTGGCCCTGTTCAGGCTGGATACTGCGGGCGCCAGGCGAGGTGGATGATCGGCAGAGTGGATGCTGACAAGGTGGTGGGGGCATGATGGCCGGAAGGCAGTCGTTCCTGCTGTCGACAATTTGAAGCAGACGGCTGCGGTCCCCGACGAAGTTTTTGAGCACCGATTTGGCGCGCTGGTCGAACGGGCGCGTTCGCGGGCGGACTGGCCCGCGCCCCCCGCGCAGCTGGCGGCACGGGCCTCTGCCATGAAGTGGGCCAATGAGATGCGGCCCGTGAAGCCTGGGGCAGTCCGCAGGCGCGCGAAGCCCGCGCCGCCTCTTGAATTGGAAGTGGTCGGCCCCAGCGGCCCCCCCCGCCACGGAGAAGCAGCTGCTGTTCCAGGCCTCTGCTTGCGAGCGGGCCCGCGCGCGGCGCGGCCCAGCGGGCGCGGCGGAGGGCGCGGCGGCGATGCCGACGGGGCCCCCGAAGGCGGCTCGGAAGTCGCCCCCCCCGCCAAGGCGATCTTGGACGCGGGCGCCGCGCTGCCGGAGAACCCTGCCGAGCGGGCGAAAGGGGCCGCTGCGTTCAGCCCGGCGCGCGCCCAGCGCCAATCCTGCGCGGCGCGGCAGCAGCTCGTGGACATCTTGAACGCGGTCGAGGCGGCCGGCGCCCGGCCGTCGCGTTCGCGCGCTGCTTCGGGCGCCGGCGCCCCCGAGGAGCTGGGCGACAACCGCGCGGCTGGGGCGGCCCCGACGCCGCGGGGGGCGCGGTCGAAGACCCGCCCCAAGGCGTCGGGAGAGCGGCCGTCCTCTACGTCTGCCATCCGGGATACTGCGATCGCGGGGTCATCCGCGTTGAGGGCTGCCCTCGCCCGCGCTGCGATGGGCGCAGGGGCTGGAGAGTTTGCGTTCGACCATGTGGCTGTGATCTCGGGCTTGACCAAGTTGCATGATTCGGTGATTTTCGTCTCGCCAATGCAGACCGCCCTCGAGATCGGCCCCCCCCTCCCGAGGTGGCTGTCTCGAGATCGTTTGTCGCGGGCCTCCAGTCATGGCACCCCTCCAGCTCTCGCAGCGCGCCGGCACGGCAGCTGGACGGCGCCCATCGCGCCCCGCCCGCGGGGCGATGGAGCTACGTCGACAACATTTTGCGCGGGGCCGAAGGCGCGGGGCGTCGAGTGATTTTAGACCCGAGCGCGACCGCTGGAGTCATGGCTGCCAGGCTAGGTCGTCTTTTGTTTAGGATCTCGGGCAAGACGCAGCTGGTCGCGAGCTCGGGCGAGATCGGGGTGGAGTTGGGGCGGCGACGTGCATATATGGGCATTCCTGCGTTGATGGGCTCGGACAATGCTGCCCGGCGCAGGCGGGGCACGCTGCGCGCCGTGAATCGGCGCGCCCGGGCGCGGCGCTGGCAGCAGAAGGCAATGAGGTCGAGGAGGTCGCCGCCGAGCAAGTTTATCACGAAGAACGTGTTCTGCGCGGGCGGCCTGCCCGCCCCGGTCTGCGGCCATCGGATCGCGGGCGCCCTGCTGTCGACGCCCAGGCGATGCGCCGCGACGCTGTGGCTGGCGCCGCGGGGGCCAAGCGCGGCCGCTGCTCGGCGCCAGCGCTGCCGGCGGCGCGCGGCGCGTCGGGCCCAGACGTTGGCCCGAGGAGGCGACTGCTCAAGGAGCGGGTCGCCCTGTGGCCTGCCCAGCCAGCCCTGCGCCCCAGGATTGCGAAGGCCTGGCCGCGCGCGCGGACGAAGCTCCGCCGGGGCTCGGCGGTCAGGCGGCGCGGAGTGCGCGGTCGCATCGCCGCGCTGCAGGCGACGTTCCACGAAGCGGGGCGGGGCCCGCTGTCGGTGACGGTTTGGATTCGCCCTTTGGCTCGCGGCGCGATCGACGACGGGATCTCCCCGACCTTCGGCGATGACCAGTTCGACGCAGTTGTCCTAGCTCACTTCGAGGACGTGCTCGGCGCCTGCGCGGGCGACTGCGTGGCGCTGCAGTGGCAGCAAGCCGCCAGACGCGTGACAGGTGAGGATTTGTCGGGCGGCGGCGACATGGCGACGGCGCGCGTCGAGCTGAGTCGGCTCGTCAAGAGGGCGGGGCTCGACGAGCGGGCCGTCGACCTCGCAGCCATCTTTGGAGGCCACTGGGCGCGTGACAGGCAGATTGCAGCGGGGCATGAGTGCTCGCCGCCGTGTCCGCGCTGCAGAGAGGCCCAGAGACTTTGGCTCAGAGAACGTGATCATGCCCAGCAAACTGCGGGCACGATGATTTCCTGAACTGATTTTCTAGTTCACCAGGCCTTCGCGGGCCTCGAGGTCCAACCGGCTTCGTGGCTGCGGGGCGCGCCTTCGAGTACCGCCACTGCGCCCGCTTTCTCTGAGTCTACTGGGGCCATGCAGGACGTCTTGCTCCGAAAAGGCACCATTGGCGACTTGTGCTCGGACCCTGGAAGCGCCCCCCCTGGCCATTTTCCGAGACGGCTCGGGGCGCCTTTTTTAGTGCGGACCTCATCGTAGGAGGTGGGGCTCGGCGCTGGTCGCGACGCATCGGGGCCCCGAGGCTTCTCGGCAGCGGCCCACGACGCGGAGTTGCGCAGATTCTCTTAGGCAGAGGGCGGACGTCCCTCAGAGGTGAATTGCAAGCCTTTTGCTTCGCGCTGGAGAATGCGAGAGGGCCGGTTGGCTGCGCCACAGGCTGCGCGAGTTTGATTTCGGATTTGCTTTTTCGGCGCGCAGAAGCCCCCAGGGGCCAGAACGGGGACGCGTGGGTCTGCGCTGCTCGGGCGTTGGCCGCCCGCGGCCCTGGGGGCGCCTCTTCGGCTCATGCCCCGCCCAAATTTGAGGGGCACCGGCAGTTTGTCACCTCGGAGTTTGATGTTCCCCCGTGCCAGGGCAACGCCAGCGCCGATGTGTCTTTGCGGGGGAGCCGCCCCCCATCGGGCGGACCCATGGGGGGCGACGTCGACGCTGGTGCGCAGGCGTGCTCACAGTGCCTCCATGACGGCGCTTGAGACCGAACCCTGGGGAAGGGGGTCGCAGCGCCGCCCTCGCGCCGCGTCGAGAAACCATCTAAGATTGCCCATTGCAATGAACGCAAGCAATCATCGGTTCGCGGCGTCTGCGGGTCGGTGGCGGCGTGCACAGTGTGAACTGATCGCTCCTAGGGGCCTCGTTCTCGCGGTCGCCACGGCCCCGCGCTCTGCCTCCGTCGGACTCGGCCGAGACGTTGGAGGCCGGCGGGCGCCTCCGACGCGCGCGAGCGTTTCGAGGCGTTTGCGAGAGAGGCGCGGGCGGGCTCGACTCGGATGCATTCGAAGCACCGCTTCGACATGATGAGCCAGCATGGCCCCGTTTTCTGCAAGGGCAGCGGGCTTACCGCCGCGACCGATGGAGGTGGCTTTCCGCAGAGCGCGTCCCTCTATTCAGAAGAGGGAAGAACCAAGCTCGAATGTGTAAAGGGTCGTTTCCATCGCATCAGGGCCCGCCGGCGGCCGCGAGAGCGGCGGCGACTCAGGACTTTGTTGAGCGAGCCCTCCCCCCGCCCCCTGGGGGAGGCACCCAGAGTGCGAGCGTCGTCGCCATGTCGATGGGGGCGGGCTCCGACTCCGTCGACGCGCAAGAGGTACCGGAGCATCTTGGCTTGCCCGCCGGCTCCCCCAGAGAGACCGTGGGGGGACTGGCCCTCCTGGAGGTCCCCGCGCCGGGCGGGGCCGAGGCTGCCGCCGTCCTCGCCGCCGCCCCCTCGAGGATGCAGGATCGGCGGCGTCTTGCGGTCGTGGCCCCCCGCCCCGGGTCGGAGCCCCAGCGGGGGCGGAGGCGGCGGGGGCAGCGGCAGAGCGAGTGGCGAGGAGGGCCACGCGCGTGGCATCGTGGCCGAGTCCAGCAGAGCAGGGTTTCTGCGCAGCTCCTTGCGCTTCGCGAGCTCGCGCGCGGCCCCGCGCAGCAGCGCCTAGGCGCCACCAGAGCAGCTCCCTGACGGGGGCGTTGAGGGTCGCGGTCAGCGCTTCGATTGCCCCCTACGCAGCGCCGCCCGAGCCCGCGGGCTACAAACGAGCAAGGCGAGGGAGGGAAGAAAAAAGACAGAGAGAGTCGGGCAGAACGTTCCCGGATAGCTCTTCGAAGGAGCTGCATGGGGGTGTCAGGGAGGAAGCCAACAGGCTGCTAGGCCAGTTTTTCCCCCGCAGCACAGTCGGTCAGGGAACGCGGCGGCGACCTGCTTGAACTTTCAGCGTGTCTCGCAAGCGCTTGCCGGCTCATTGCGTAAACGTGGGCCGCAAGCGTTTGCGCAGCCTCTTTGCAACGCTTCCTGCGCGCGCGGGCGCAGGTCGCGGGCCCCCCCCCGGCAGCGCGTCCAGATGGCCGCAAAAAGCAAACACCAATGATTTGCCTACCGGTTTTCTGTGTTTTCGGGGGGGTCGATATTTCGAGCTTCTGACGCTCAGCGACGTTTCGCGAGGCCCCCAAGACCCCCCCCACCCCCAAAACGACCCAAGAGGCCCCCAAGAGGGACCAAGACGGCCCAAGATACCCCCGAGACGGCCCTAGCCGCGCCCAATACGCTTCAAGAGACGGCCCCAAGAGGACCCCAACTTCTACTAATACAATTTTAATACAAACCGCTTCCTCGTCAAGGGCGCAAGGTGTGAAATATTGGCTAATTTGTTCGGGTTTTGGGGCTGCTCTGGGAGTTCCCTTGGCGCGCCCTCCAAGGCCGTGCCCCAGAGTTCCCCGGGGTAGCCTTGCGAGGCTCAGGAGAGGCCCAGGAGGCCTCCAGAGGCCCCAGAGGCCCCACGGATCTTCAGAGTTTGGAGGCCCCCGGAAGCCTCACAAAAGCAAAACACGCCACAGAACATGCAATCGTCCGATCACGTCCACAGACGACCACCACAACCACCGCGACCACTACGACGACCACCGCAACGATTATCACGACGGCGGCGGCGGGGTCTGCGGCGGCCTCGCCCGCGGGGGCGGCGGCGGCGGCCTGGCGGCCCGGAGCCTCTGGCGCCATCCTCGGCCACCGTGGCAGTCACGTCAGCTGCGCAGTTTGGAGAACGCCCGGAGCCTTGCGGCGCGTCGCACGTCGATCTCGCACGGCTCCGCGACCGCCTACCGAACCCGAAACTATCCCCCTGAAGGCCCAGCACCTCCACGAGCCAATTGTGGCCCTTGCCTGGTGCACCTCTCCTTTGGTACCTCTTGTTTCCTGTATTCGTGCCAGGCCCAGTGGCAATGACAGCGCAGTCGGCTAGAACCTAAGCGTGCGCGCGTAGGGCGCGCGTTGATTCCGTAGATCTATATATATAGACTTATATGAACATGAACACATGCATATACATATACATATACATACTACGCCTATGCATATGCACGTACACATACACATGCACATACACAGACATTCGCATGCACGTAAATGACATGTCATCGCAACCACGCATAAAAAACAGCGATGTATCAGTATACAATGACATATGATCCACATGCACATACCTATGCCTATACACATACATAATCATGAGCATATACATGTACACATATAAATACATATACATAGACATAAATGTATACGTACACAGACATGTATATACATACAGACGTATATAAACATGCATTCATATACATCTGAATTTGGGTGAGCACACATTCCTCAAGCAGTGTTTGCCCTTAGGGGCCCGCGTTTCTTCTCTAAGGCACGGAGCCGCCGTCGCCGCCTCGTCGCCGCCTCGTTGCCGCCCATCGTTCGGACTTGTGTGTTGGTCCAGCGACTTTGTGGCCGCCGTCGCCGCCTCGTTGCCGCCCGTCGTCTCGGCGTGTGTGGCGGTCTGGCGGCTGCGTCGTCGCCGTTGCCGCCTCGTAGCCGCCTGGCCTATTTGCATTGCTCATTGCTCTGCATTGCCTTGCATCGCTTTGCATCTCTTTGCATCGTTTGCGTTGCATTGTGTTGCGACTGCACCGATTTGCAATTGCATTGCATTGCGTCGCTATGTTTCGCATTGCTGTGTATTGATCTGTGCCGCACAGATTGCGGCGCATAGATTCTCCTTTCTACAAAAAATAAACTCCCCCCCCCCCAGCGTTATCGGCCCCCCCATTCGGGCATGTAAATCATATATGATTCTGACCACATGTCCATCCTAAATATGAATTTGCTCTATTCCAGGGGGGCCAGGGTCGGTCCCCCTGAGGTTCCCTTGACAAAAAACACAATACGTGGGGACATGTTTGTTCTAGCATAGTTCTAGCATAAGACGTCTTCACGAATCCCTCGCAAAAAATGGGACGAAGTGCACACGCGCGCGTCGTCGCGCTCGCATGCCGAAATCCTTCAAAAACCTTCGGTCTCGGAAGGATTTCGCAATCGAGTTCCCAAAAAACATACAAGTATCCCGGCAAAGCAACCTAACAGCGATGTGTAGAAGCATATCTGAAAGCATTCCCCTTAAGATTCAGATGAAAATCCAGTTGTCGAATTCTGCTGTTCTCGCAGTCGTAGTCGCATTCGCGATGACAGTCGCAGCGGCAACGGCAGTCGCAGTCACAGCCTCAGCCTCAGCCTGCCTCAGCCTCAGCCTCAGCCTGCCTCAGCCTCAGCCAGCCTCAGCTCAGCCTCAGCCTCAGCCTCAGCCTCAGCCTCAGCCTCAGCCTCAGCCTCAGCCTCCTCAGCATCAGCCTGCAGCCTCAGCCTCAGCCTGCCTCAGCAGCCTCAGCCTCAGCCTCAGCCTCAGCTGCCTTCAGCCTCGGCCTCAGCCTCAGCCTGCCTCAGCCTCAGCCTGCCTCGGCCGCAGCATCAGCCTGCCTCAGCATTCAAAATGTGGCCCAGGAATGGAGTTCTGGGAACTAGAAGAACACGAAGTGGCCTACAGTTGGCTCCGGGCATTCAAAATCATGCCCAGGAATGGAGTTCTGGGAACTTGAAGAGCACGAAGTGGCCTACAGTTGGCTCCGGGCATCCAAAATGTGGCCCGGGAATGGAGTTCTGGGAAATCGAAGAGCACGAAGTGGCCTACAGTTGGCTCCGGGCATCCAAAATGTGGCCCGGGAATGGAGTTCTGGGAAGTCGAAGAGCACGACGTGGCCTACAGTTAGCTCCGGGCATCCAAAATGTGGCCCGGGAATGGAGTTCTGGGAGCACCAAGAGCGATTTTGCGAGGATGTCCTAAGCGATTTGGGCTTCGGCGGCACCGCCCCGGGTCCCGCCCCGACCCCCCTGTGGAGTCATCTGCTGCTCTCTTTTGAGACCACTAGAAACCTATCAGCAAAAGCTGTTAGGTAAAAAACACAGGGTCTCGCAACACTGATTTGCTAAACAAGCTTACGCGCGAGCTCTTGCGAAATCTTAAATAAACCATAGGTTTTTCAAGATTCTCACAAAATGCTACCAAACGGGCTTCGCGCGCGCGCACGTCGAAATCTGTCGAACGCCCTTGCGCGTGTGCCGTCGCGAGAATCCTCTTCAAAAAATGAGACGAAGTGCAGACGCGCGCGTCGTCGCGCGCGTATGCCGAAATCCTTCAAAAACCCTCGGTGTCGGAAGGAATTCAAAATTGCGTGTCCAAAAAAACTACAAAAAAACAGGTGTCGCAACATGGATTTTCAACAAAAGCGTGCGCGCGCGCTCTTGCGTCGTCGTCGTCGTCGTCATCGCCGTCCTCCCTCCCTCGTCGTCGTCGTCGTCGCCGCCGTCGTCGTCCTCTGTCCTTCCTCGTCGTCGTCTTGGCGTCGTCGTCGTTTCCGTCGTCGTTGTCGCCGTGGTCGTCCTTCCTCCCTCGTCGTCTTCGTCGGCGTTTCGTCGTTGTTCCTCCTATTTCGTCGCCGTCGTCGTCGTCGTCGTCTTCCCTCCTCCCTCGTCGTTGTCGTCGTCGCCGTCGTCGTCCTCCCTCATCCCTCGTCGTCGTCGTCGTCGTCTTCGTTGGCGACGTCGTCGTCGTCGTCTTCGTCGTCGCCGTCGTCGTCGTCGTCGTCGGCGTCTACGTCGTCGTCGTCGTCGTCGGTGGCGGCGTCGTCGTCGTCGTCGGCGTTGTCATCGTCGTCGTCGTCGTGAGCGTCGGCGTCGTCGCCGTCGTCGCCGTCGGTGTTGTCGTCGTCGTCGTCGTTGTCGTCGTCGTCGAAGTCGTTGGAGACGTCGTTGGTGTCGTCGTAGTCGTTGTCGGCGGCGTCGTTGTCGGCGGCGTCGTCGTCGTCATCGTTGTCGCTGTCGTCGTCGGCGTCGGTGTCGTTGCCCAGTGCCATTTGGTACCCACCGTCATGATCTCAGAAGGTCTTGCGTCCAAGTTGTGGGTGGGAAGGTGGGATGTTTGCACGAGCAGTGGAGAAGACAGCTTCAAGACAGTCAAAGTGAATTGCACCACATAGGTTGGTCCGCGTATATTTCACCACACGGATCGCACCACAGAGATTGCACCACCGATATTGCACCACAGATTGCACCAGATTCGCCAGGATATTTCGTCGTTGCGGAAAGTGCCCTAATGATGAACAACCGCTTGAGAACCCGCGTCGTGCCAGAACACCATTGCTGGAACTTCAACAACACCTTGAATCAACGTGCCGCCTGTTGCGTCCCGACAATCGCAAATTGTGCCGGAGCACCGTTCTCGGGACTTCAACCATTTGAAACAGAGAATATGTTGCGAACGTCTTAGACGAATGCGCGCGGCGCGAAGGCGAAAACCACATTTTGAAAACAATTCGCCATCCACTTTCAACTGTGTGCGACGATTGTGCGCGGCGCTAGGGCGATAACCACATTTTGAAAACGACCTGCTCTCCATCCGCTAAGGCGAGATCCACCATTTGAAAACGGCACGCCCTCTATTCTTGAAGCGGCTGCAAGCGTTTAAGGCGAATGCGCGCGGCGCTGAGGCGAGAGCCACATTTTCAAAAACCACCCACCATCCATCCTGGAAATTGTTGTTGCGAACTTCAGGCTTCAGGATAATAAATGATGAGTAGGTCTCGCGCGAAATGCCTGGCCCGCCCTACCGACACGTCTTGGACGCGATTGGGAGAGGTTACTCACCAGGACGAGAAATGGCGGAGAAGGAAGAAAAGAAGGAGCAAAAGGAGGAGGACGGAAAAGGAAGGAGAGAGAAAAAGGAGAGGGAGGAGGGAGAAGGAGGAAGAGGAGGAAGAGGAAGGAGGAGGAGGAGGAGGAGAAGGAGGAGGGAGACGAAGGGAGGAGAAGGAGGAGCAGCAGGAGGAGGCGGGAGGAGGAGGAGGAGGAGCAGGAGGAGGACGAGGAGGCAGAAGGAGGAGGGAGAAGGCGTAAGGAGGAGGAAGGATGAGGGATTGAGGAGGGAGACGAGGAGGAGGGGCGAAGGCGAAGGAGGAGGAGAAGGAGGGAGATAGGAGGGAGGAGGGAAGTGGGGAAGGGAGGAGGGAGGGAGGTAGGAGAAGGAGGCGGAGGAAGAGGAGGAGGAGGAGGAGGAGGAGGAGGAGGAGGAGGAGGAGGAGGAGGAGGAGGAGGAGAAGGGGAAGGAGAAAGGAGAAGGAGGGAGAGGGAGGAAGAGAGGAAAAGGAGGGGGACGGAGGAAAGAGAGCGAGGGGGGGGGGGGCGGCCGGCAGAAGATCGTTCGGCACGCATGGCGACCAGCCTCTCGACCACGAAGCCACCCCCCCCCCAAAGGCGCCTGGAAATGGCGGCGGCAGCGAGGCCGAGGAGACCGGGCCGTTCGGCTGCTTTTTCCGGCGAGGAAGGAGGAGGAGGAGGAGTAGGAGGAGCATCTCAGCCTTATGTAATTCGTTTTTCGGTGTTTCGCTTTCGATTTGCGTCCATGGATTCCCACTTTCTGTCCGCAGTGTCTCGACGATGAGGACAAGGAGGAAGGAGGAGGAGCAGGAGGCGGAGGAGGAGGAGGGGGATGAGGAGGAGGAGGAGGGGGGGGAGGTGGAAGAGGAGGAGGAGGAGGAGGAGGAGGAGGAGGAGGAGGAGGAGGAGTAGGAGCAGGGAGGAGGAGGAGGAGGAGGAGGAGGAGGAGGAGGAGGAGGAGGACCAGTGTAAACCCAAGAGTCATCAACAATGCTGGAACAAACCCTCCCTCCAAGCTCTCTCTTCATAGGCTCCTTCAACGGTTCATTGCCATTGAGGGAACTGCCTCGTTGGAAGACAACCGTTTCAAGACCCTGAAGCATGCCAAAACATTGTTCTCGGGAGTCCAACGCCACGGATCGACCTGACTCTTACATGTGACGACCCTGAACCGTGCCAGAACGCCACTCTTAAGATTCAACAATTCAACACCGCGACTGAACGTAACTGTTGAACCTTCATAACCCTGAATCCTTCCAAAACACCATTTCTGGTACTTTGATCATAGGATCCCGTGAAAGTCTTGCAATTGTTGTCAAACGAATGTGCGCGGCGCTAAGGCGAGAGCCACATTTTGCAAACGACCCGCCCTCAATCCGTGAAATTCTCACAATTATTTAAGATGAAAGTGCGCGGCGCTCAGGCGAGAGCCACATTTTGAAAACGGGTTCCCTTCAATCCGTGAAATGTCGTTGAAACGAGCTCAGGCGAGAGCCACATTTTGAAAACGATTTGCCCTCAATCCGCGAAGCTCTTGCAAATGTTCAAAACGAATGCGGGCTGCGCTAAGGCGAAAGCCACATTTTGAAAACGACCCGCCCTCCATCTGTGAAACTGTTGCCAATGTTGAAGCTTCAGGGTCGTAAGTGGTGAGGAAGTCTCAGGCGAAGCGCCCGGCCCGCCATCATTACTGGCCCCGGGGTGCGACAGGGAGCAGTAATTTACAAGGGGAAGGAATGGAGCAAGGAGGAGGAGGAGGAGGAGGAGGAGGAGCAGCAGGGAGAGGGACCTTATGGGTAGCATTAGGGGGCATAGGCTCAGGGGGGGGGGGGAACGCATCGACCCCCCATCGCCCATTGATCGCCGACAGGAGCCCGATGGCCCACTTCTGTCCTGGAGCGTGCGGACCTGTCGTCGGGGGCCTGTCTCCGATCTCTCGGCGACGTGGCTCCAGTTCCAGGCTGATGCTTGCCCCCCGCGGGGCATCCCCCTCACGGGGAGGGGGAGGGAGGGAACCAGAGGAGGAACAAGATACTCCAGATTTCGCAATAAAGGGAGGGGGTCTGGACCCTCCAAGACAAGCCATTTCAGACCCCCCCCCGTGGGAGAACCCTCCAAAACATCGTCCCCAGACCCCCCCGGGCCCTCCAAGATAGCTTGGAAAAGACCCCCCCCCGAAATGAGACCCCCCTCCCTTTTTTACGAAATCTGGAGTACCGATACCGCTGCCCTTCGCTCGTCGCCAGGGCCCGACTCGCCCCGAAGTCCGGGCCTGAACACGCCCCTATAGAGAGATCCAGGGAGCAGCGGTACAGGTATACGATTCTCCCCCCAGAGGAGAGGGGAGGGAGGGAGGAGAGGAACAGGAGGAAGAAGAGGAGCAGGGAGGGGGAGGGATGGGAGGAGAGGGTATCAAGAGGAAGAAGAGGGGCAGGGAGGGGGAGGAGCAGGAAGGAGGAGGAAAATGCGGAAGACGCAGAGGAAGAAGGGGGTGAGAGAAGGGCAACGAGGAGGGTAAGGATGGTGGTGGTGGTGGTGACGACGATGACGATGATCACAATCATGTTGGTGACGATAACTGTGATGATGCTGATGATGGTAATGAAAATGGTTGTGGTGGTGGTGATGATGACGACGACGATGATAGTGATGATGACGATGACGATGGCGATGACGATGATGATGATGATGATGATGATGATGATGATGATGATGATGATGATGATGATGATGATGATGATGATGATGATAATACTGATGACGATACTGATGCTGGTTATGATGATGCTGATGATGGTGATGACGATGATGAATGTGAGGATGAGGATGCTGGTCGTAATGGTAAAGATGGTGATGATGGTGCTGATGATGCTGCTGATGATGCTGGTGCTGACGATGGTGATGATGCTGGTGATGGTGATGGTGGTGGTGGTGATGATACTGATGGTGATGCTGATGCTGCTGATGATGATGATGCTGATGATGCTGCTGATGATGGTGGTGGTGATGGTGATGATGCTGATGATGATGGCGATGATGCTGCTGATGGTGATGATGATGTGGATGGTGATGCTGATGGTGATGATGCTGATGTGGATGCTGATGATGCTGATGATGGTGATGGTGATGGTGATGGTGATGAGCATGATTATGCTGTTGATAATGATGGTGATGATGATGATAATGATGATTGTGATGATGATGATGATGCTGATGATGATGATGATGATGGTGATGATGATGATGATGATGATGATGATGATGATGATGATGATGATGATGATGATGACGATGATGAGGATGAGGATGAGGATGAGGATGTGTGTGTGTGTATCAAAAGGCCTTCGGCCTATCCTGCGACCGTGCCTGTGCTGCGGGTCAGAGTCTTCAGGGATGTTTCCTGGGGTCTCTTTGGAGCGCTCTTGGGGGCACCTTGGGGCCATTTCGGGAGCTTCTTGGGTGCCTCTAGGAGGCCTCTGGGGAGCCTCTTGGCGGCCTCTTGGGGACTCTTCGCGGCCTCTTGGGAGCCTTTTGGGACCTCCTGGGGGGCCTCCTGGGGGGCCTCCCGGGGTCGAGAGCTCGAAATGTCCATTCGGGTCCCCCGTCGGGGCCTCCTCTTGGAGGCGTCTTGGGTGCCTCTGGGCCATCTTGGGCGCCTCTTGGGCCGTCTTGGGGCCATCTTGGGCCGTCTGGGGACTCTCTTTGAGGCCCCTTGGGCCGTCTTGGGGTGATCGTCGGGGCCTCTTGGGCTGTCCTGGAGCGTCGGGAAGCCGACAAGGCGAGAACGCCCAAATCTGTCCCAAACCTACGGAAATCAATGATGTTTGCCTCTCGGGAGGCCCCTTGGAGGCTTCTTGGAGGGTCTTGGGGGCATCTTCGGTCGTCTGGCGGCCATCTTGGACATCGCGGACCGATCGATCGACGACTCGGGACCCTCTTCGGCCGTCCTTGGAGCCTCTCAGGGTCCTTTTGCTCAGTCTTGGGGCTCTCTTGGCGTCCCAAAAGTGCAGGCGACACACCCTGGCAGGGCGCAGTGGCGCACAGGACCGCCTGGGAAACTGGAGGTCTGGGCCTTTTCAGAACCCTTACGAGCCACAAACCTTCTACCTCGCAGAGCTGCATGAGCCATGGGGCACTCCACTACGTGCCGAAGGTGCGGTGGCGGATTATATGTATATATACTACATCTATACATGCATATATATATATATATATATATACACATATATACACATATATGTATGCCGTATCCATTTGGGCTCAAGGCTCCGCGCGCGAGGCGGCCCAGTCAGGCCTCTCGCGCGGGCCGCTGGTGTTTTTACCATTGTGGCACCAGGGTGCCGATGCATACTCTGCCAGTCCGGCTCCCGGACCCAGCCTCTCCTCGGCATGCGATCGCCGGCGCTGATCGCGGGCGCACACTGCGCGTGAAGTTTCGGTGCAGCCGCGAGCCCCGGCGCCATGTCGGCGGACTCGCCATCGCCCGCTGCCGTCGCCCCCCGCCGGCTCCCGCCGGGCAGGTGGCAGTGGGTGTGGGTCCCAGACGGCTTTACCGTCTGGCTTGGCCCGCAGCCGGCCTGCCCGCATGCAAAGGCTGGAAGTGCGCCTCCCATGTGGACGGGATCACGCAGATGGTGCTGGTGATCAGCCGGACGCTGGAGCAGATGGCCCACGCGCCCCACCCCGAGGCGGCCGCGCTGCCGGCGCCCCGGCCAGAGCTGCTGCCGGGGCCGCTGTTGGAGCCGCTGCCGTCAGCGGCACGTACCTCCCAGGACGAGCCCACCCGGCGTTGCTCGCCGGCCTGCGCGCCAGCCTCCGCGGAAGGGCCTGTCGCCTGCTTGGGTGGCGACGCCAGTAACGCACCGCCCTCGCAGGCGCTGCTGCGGAAGACGCCGGCGCCGCCGGCGCTGGCAGCACAATTGGCGAGAGCTCCCTCCCGGCGATCCCGCCCTGGCCTCTACCAGAGCAGACCGCGGAGTCGAAGTTCGGAGCCGATGGTTGTTACGACCCTGAGCCTTCGGGAGAACAGGCGGACTCTGCAGCCCCTCGCGGTGCTGATCGATTGGGGCAGGAAGATGCCGACAATGATGGTGGCGACGACTTGGCGTGTGAGCAGTTCTTGAGTTTGGAGGGGATGGTGAAGTCCTTCGCCGATGAGGCTGAGGTCCAGTTGTTCTTCCTCATCTCCAGCGGCGCTGACACGTCCGAGCACGCCCTGGACCCGATGGTTCTGCGCACGCAGAGCGTTGACAAGCGGAAAGAGGTCCGGCAGCTAGCCAAGAGGCTGGCTGCCAAGAAGGGTGCTGGCATCATCGGAGACACCCTTGCGCTGCACGTGCTCACCATAGACGGTGGCATGGAGCCGATTGCAATCAATGATGTTTTGATTTTGAATGACATCCTGGCAGGGTTGGCATCGTCACATCATGTCTTGCGGAGGGTGCGGCTCTGCAGCTTCGGATGAGGGGTGCGCGGCATGACTGCGTTGTTGTCTCATTGTCGCGAATTCGTGGCAGAGGCCCGGCAGTGTGAGCAGGCTTCCCTGCTGTGACCTCTGTCGCAATTCAGTAGTAATGTGATCACGTGCATTCGGCATGTGCGCGCGTAGGCAGGCTTGTGCGCGCATTTGCTTGCGATATTGTTGATAATACACCGTGTAACCGCAGCCCCCTCGCCGAGTCGGCTGGGGCGGCTTGTGCGTGTGTACTATACAGATACATGCACTTCCGCTTGCCAACCACTGTATAGAGTACCAGCGCCGTTACGGCGAGGGTCGCCGCGCGTGCCAGAGACAGCGTCGTTGATGCTTGAGCAGGTCGCGTCGTGCATTCGCGTGGCATGTCATTGCGTGATCTGTGCTGCACATTTTAGAAACGGGGTCACCCCCGTTTTTGGCCCTGCTGAATTCTTCGAGTGGCGCCTCTTGCGACACCTAGCGCAACCCGATGTGTATACACACATATATATAATGTATATATATATATAGGAGGGATCGGAGGAGGAGGAGGAGGAGGAGGAGGAGGAGGAGGAGGAAAGGGAGGAGGAGAAAGAGGAAATGGAGGAGGACGAGGAGGACGAGGAGGAGGAGGAGGAGGAGGAGGAGGCGCAGGACGCCGCCTGCGCCCTCGGGCCGCCCCCCCCCAGGTCGGCGGGCCCCGCCCCCGCCATCGGGGCCGCCCATCCCGAGGTCTTGGCAGGGCGCCCGCGGCGTCGCGGAGACATCCGCGCCGCGCCGCGCCAGGCGGAGCGAGCCAGGCACGGGCGCGTCCCGGCTCGCGGTGGGGAAGTCTGGTTTACCATGTCTGGTGGAAGGAGAAGCTCTGGGCGGCTTGTCCAAGGGGGGGTGTCTGGCGGGGTCGTCTGGATCCCCGCTGGGTCGTTCAAGGGGTTGTCCGGGAGAGGTCCGCCTGTCGTCATCAATCAGCCTGGGTTGTCTGGGTTGTCCAACGGGTAGTCCGGGGAGTTTTTGATCGGACATTTTTCCGTTGAAGCGTAGTAGCTTGTCGCGCCGCCAGTTCTGACCCACCGCGCTTCGTCGCAACATTTCCGGCCCGCCCAACGTCAACGTCCCGAGCCTTTCCGAGCTTCCCGCCCCGCGGAGCGGAGCGACGCTTTATCCACTTGCAGGGGATGGCTTGTCGCCGGGGCCGCCGCGGCGACACGCCAAGCGAAAATTCCCGACCGCAATGCTGCCACACAAGATGAACGACGCAGGGCGAATGAGCCGTGTTCACCGACATTGGCGCTCAAGCGACCCGCGGCAGCCAAGCGCAGCCAAGACGGGACGCGTGCAAAATCAATTGGCCACCTTGTGTGGCTGCATGAGTAAAGGGGAAATGTACGCAAACAGAAAATGCCGACGCTCCGCGCGAGTTTTTTGGTTCTGCGCTGGCCTCCTTGGCAGCGCCTCCGGCGCCACCTCTGGCGCGCTCCGCGCGCCAGGAAACGGGGGCCAGCGCAGGTCCAAAAAATCCGCGCGGACTGTCGAAAGTTTACGTTCATGCCGTTTTTTGTTTTTTTTTTATGTTGCCACACAAGGTGGTCAATGGATTTTGCACGCGCCCTGTCTTGGTTGCATTTGGCCGCCGATGGCGACCAGCTGGCGCGCCGCTCTCGTGCGCGTGTGTCTATGCATGTGTGCATGCGTATTGAGAGCTCGACTGGGGGTAGACGCGCGCGCTCCGCTGCATGCACTCGACTTTCTACGCCCCGTCTCTGCGCGCGGAGCCGCGACGCCAGAATATGTGTGCGTGCGTGAGTGTGCGTGTGCGTGTGCGTGTGTGCGTGTGTGTGTGTGTGCGTGTGTGTGTGTGTGTGTGTGTGTGTGCGTGTGCGCGTTCATTTCTCTCCTGCTGCCGCTGGGCTTCGCACGGGTGGTAACAAAAAGTGCGCGCACGCTCGCTCGTCTGCCCCTGCGCGTGCGAGGCGTCGCCTTCGCGCGGGAGTGTTGCGTGCGCCCGCGCGCTCGCGCGCGCGTGAAAAAGGGGGGGGGGCGCTCGCAGCCTTCTCCCCCTCTCTGTTCTCCCCCTTTGTCCGTCTGTTGGCCGATGCCCCGCGAGACACGGGGAGGAGCTCGAGGTCAAGCAGCTCCAGGAGCACTACGAGTGGCAGATCCAGCGCCAGGAGGGGGAGGGAGAGAGGGGGGAGGAGGGCTGAGGGGGGAGGGCCGAGGTTGGAAGGATGAGGGTCAAGGAGGAAGGGGGGGAGATGAAGCATGATAAAATTGACAGATGAGAGGGGAGGGAGGGAAGAGGGGGAGGGAAGAAAAAAAGTATGATGAGAGGGCGGAGGGGGCGGGGGTAGGGGGTAGAAGGGACGAGGGGGCATGGATGATATGGTTATCTAGTGGCATTTCGCCGATCCCGCGTCGTGCCTGGGTCGTGAACGAGGGGCCTCTTGCATGCGTATCGAGGGCCCTGGGAGGCGTCTCGGGGGCGTCTTAGAGGCAGGCGTCTTGGGGGGCTTTGGGGGGCCCCTCGGGCACTTTGGGGGGGGCGCGCCCCCCCGCTAGGCCGCGCTTCCTCCGCGAGGCACCGCGGGGCTCAGCAGTGGTCATGGAGCCACGGCCATGGCGAGGAATGCTCAGGCAGTGGTGCGACGTCGTCGTCCTCCTCTCCCCCGTTCGTCCTTCTGGCGCGCTGCTCCACTTGGGTGCCCTGGAGGCCCCTCTGCGCCTCGTGGGGGGTTGCTCTGGAGGCCGTGGGGCCCTCCTTGGAAATCCTGACGCCTCTGGCTACACCCTCCTCCCCCTCCTCCTCCCCCTCCTCCTCCCCCTCCGCCTCCCCCGCCTCCCCCTCCTCCCCCTCCCTCCCCCCTCATCCCCCCCTCTCCCCCCCCTCCTCACCTCCTCCCTCCTCCCCCTCCTCCCTCCTCCCGCCCTCTCCTCCTCCTCCTCCTCCCCCTCCGACATTGGACATTGGGGGCAAGAGCAAGAAGGACATCGCAGCGTATCTAGACGGCATCACCCCGTCGGAGCCAGGAGTAGAGCCAGCAATCACGAGGATGAATATCGAGCTCGACGTGGCCGCGGTCAGGGTCGAGAAGTGCCACGACGATACCAAGGTGAAGATCCAGATCGCGGCCCCGCAGTGGCCGATGAGGGGCGTGGTGACGCACGCGTTCATAGCAGAGGGGCGGGCCACCCGCCACACAGGGCCAGCCCCTCCAGGCTGGCTGGAGGACGAGCTAGCGAGCTGGCTCGACGTCCTCAGCAAGTAGTGTTTGTAAAAGGAGAAACCTTAGGGGGCACCGTTGTTGCATCTCCAGCCTTTTCCCAGCCTGCCGCGCCTGCAGTCGATCAGATCGACGACTACTGTCCGTTTGACTTCGACGAATAGGGCGGCCCCGCATTGGCCTGTGCCGAATGCCACTCTGTCTTTTTCCCGCCCCTTCGCAGCATGGTGCACGGGGCCTCCGAGAGAGGCGCAATTTTTACCCTCGCATGCAGACTGACCCCCGCCTCGACGTTGAAGCACTGCCGAGCGCACTCGCCTGCATAGCTGTGCCAGGACAGGACGGGCTAGAGATGCCCGATCCAGCGACGGGCCGCCATCACTATACACATTTTGCTGACACGCATCGGCTTGGCACAAGGCCCCACTCGTCGAGTAAAAAAAAGGGGGCTCCTCCCCCTCCGCCTCCCCCTCCTCCCCCTCCCTCCTCCCTCCTCCTCCCCCTCCTCCTCTGGCATCCCCTCCTCCTCCCCCTCCTCCTTCCCCTGTGCACTGTGCACTGTAGTGACTGGTATCGCCAGGACGCTGCCACGTCCTCCCCCAGGGGACGGTCACCCCTGCTGGGGAATGGCAGCGGTGGCGCTCGCGCTGCGGCGGAGTGTCGGTTGACCCCCGCTGGTCAAGGGAGGTGACCCGGAGGCGAGGGAGACGAGGACAGGAAGGAAAAGAGGAGAGACGGGAGAGGGGAGCGAGGAGGGACAGCCCTAGCCCCGGAAAGCCCCTACAGCTCCCGGGAAAGGAGGGGGGAGCTCCGGGGGCCCTTCCAGGCCACGAGAGGCTTGGACTCCGATGGTTGTGGCCGACGTCGGTCCCCATCGCGCTCCAACCCTCTCCACATTCCCCCTCCCCCCGGGCCACATGGGGATTACAGTCGGGGCCCTGAACAAGGAACCCTTTTCGTTGGGGAGGGGCTCCGCGTTCCTTAAGTGTTTCGCAGCGTGCCTCAGGTTTTCCTTATGCTTTCGATCGGAAATCGAAGGTTAACTTATGGAAAAAAAGGGCCTCGTTCCTTCGGTCAAGGCCCCGACTGTATGTCCGGCGGGGCGCCTGGATTCGGCGCGGCAGTGGCCGCTCGTTGGCGGCCGCGGGGCCTGCTCTGCAGTGCAGGCCCGCGGGTGGGCAGGCGGGGCGTGACATGAGAGAAGGGGGTGGAATGCCTGACTGGGGCTGATGGCGTGTCGCATCGCGCGCGGCCTCGGTTGTCCGTGCCCGTGTCTAAAAACGCTCGTGGGCGCGTCACGCTTGCCTTGACAAGGTGGGGTGCGGGAGAGAGGGGAACGAGGAAGTGGCGGCAGTGGCTTGGTGGGGCAGGTGGCCGGAGGCAGCGCGGCGCGTGCCGTAGGGCGGCGGGCAAACATGCGAGGAGGGACCCCCCCGCCCATGCAGTGTGCCCGCTCTTCTGTTCCTTTCGGCTCCTGGGGCGTCAGGGGGACGTGCCCGTCACCGTGGCTGCCCAGGCAACTCTTCAGGATGACAGGGGAGACTGCTCGGCGGGAGGGCGCCTTGCGGACGCGCCCCAATCGCTTGCCGGCACACGCTTCTCCTCCCCCTCCTTCTCGTTCGTTTCCTCGTTTTCTTTTGGGCCAGACGAACAGGCAGGATAGGGAACGGGTGGGTTACGAAATTTGTTGCGTGCAGCTGGTTTCGGCCCCGCCGCCGGGCACGCTCCTCGATACGTGGGCGCTCCTGGCGCCAGGAGGCGCCAGGAAAACCAGATACGTGAGCTGATTATCTACCCTACCCTTTCGCCCTCCTACCTTTCCGCCCGCCTTTCTCCTCCTCCTCCTCCTCCTCCTCCTCCTCCTCCTCCTCTTCTTCCTCCTCCTCCTCCTCCTCCTCCTCCTCCTCCTCCTCCTCCTCCTCTTACTCCTCTTCTTCCTCCTCCTCCTCCTCCTCCTCCTCCTCCTCCTCCTCCTCCTCCTCCTCCCCCGCCTTGGCACATCGTGCTGGCGCCCTCTCGATCCCGCCGCCTGCCCCCCGCGCCCCCCTGCAGGACGAGGACATGAGGGCCCTGCAGAGAAGGATGGGCAAGCTCGAGCAAAGGCGCGCGGAGCTCAAGGAGCCCCCCTCCAAAGGAGGCGGAGGAGGCGGAAGAAAAGGAGGAGGAGAGGAAGAGGGAGTGGGATGAGGATGAGGATGCGGATGCGGATGAGGACGAGGGTGATGATGATGACGATGATCATGATGTTGCTGAGGATGATGATGATGATGCTGATGAAGATGAAGATGACTCTGAATCTGAGCATGATGACACTGACGACGAAAATGATGATGCTGATGATGGTGACGATGGTGGTTATCTGATGATGATGATGATGCTGATGATGATGATGATGATGATGATGATGGTCATGATGATGATACTGCTGATGATGATGGCGGTGATGATGATGGTGATGATGATGATTATGATGAGTATGATTATGCTGCTGGTGATGGTGATGCTGATATTGATGACGATGATGGTGATGATGACGACGATGATGCTGATGATGATGAGGCGGCGGAGGCCTTTGGTGATGATGCTGATGAAGTTGATGGTGATGTTGATGCTGATGCTGTTGGTGTTGATGATGATAAGGAGGAGAAGGATGAGCACGAGTATGAGGATGATGGTGAGGATGATGATGCTGATGCTGATGCTGCTGATGATGGTGACGATGGTGATTCTCTGATGATGACAATGATGGCAATGATGATGATGATAATGATGATGATGATGATGATGCTGATGATGATGATGATGATGATGATGGTGACGGTGATGGTGATGGCGATGGTGATGGTGATGGTGATGGTGATGATGAGGAGGAGGAGGAGGAGGAGGAGGAAGACGAGGAGTAAGAGGAGGGGGAGGAGGAGGAAGAGGAAGAGGAGGGGGAGGAGGAGGAGGAGGAGGAGGAGAGGAGGAGAAGGAGGACGAGGTGATGATGATGATGATGATGATGAAGGTGATGATGAGGAGGAGGAGGAGGAGGACGAGGAGGAGGAGGAGGAGGTAGAGAGGGATGAGGAGGAGGAGGAGGAGGAGGAGGAGGAGGAGAAGGAGAAGGACCCCGCGCCCCCCCCCCCCCTGCTGGCGATGCCCCGAGCCCTGCCACGCCCCGCCCCCCACCCTTTCGCGGAGCTCCTCCTCCTCCCTCCTCCTCCTCCTCCTCCTCCTCCCTCCTCCTCCTCTCCTCCTTCTCCTCCTCTCTTCTCCTCTTCTCCTCCTCCTCCTTCTCCTCCTTCTTCCTTTCGCGGAGCTCCTCCTCCTCCTCCTCCTCCTCCTCCTCCTCCTCCTCTTCCTCTTTCTCCTCCTCCATGTCTTGATCAAAACATAATTCCTCCCTGTCGCACCCCGAGACGTGTCGGAAGGGCGGGCTGTGCGTTTCGCTTGAGACGTCCTCACCACTCATGACCCTTAAGCTTGAAGTTTGCGACAGCCTCACGGATGAAGCGCGGGCCGCTTTCAAAATGTAATGCTCGCCTGAGCTCTGCGCAGTTTCGTTTTAAAAGGTCGCAAGAGCTTCATGGAAAGAGGGCGGGCTGTTCTCAAAATGTGGCTCTCGCCTTAGCGCCTCGCACATCCGCGTCGCAAGCTTGCAAGGGCTTCACGGATGGAGGGCGGTTCCTTCTTCAAGTTGTGGTTATCGCCTTAGCACCGTGCGCATTCGTCTTAAAGGTTGCAAGGGCTTCACGGATGGAGGGTGGTTCCTTTTCAAAATGGCCTCGCCCCAGCGCCGCTCACATTCGCCTTACGAGTTTCCAGCTGTTTCAGGGGTTATTTTGAGTGATGTCCCAGAAATTGTGTTTCGTTCGTCGTGTAGTTTGACATCTTGCTGAGTCATGCGTTTACACTGGTCCTCCTCCTCCTCCTCCTCCTCCTTCTCCTCCTCCTCCTCCTCCTCCTCCTCCTCCTCCTCCTCCTCCTCCCGCGCCGCGCCCAGCTCCCCGGACTCTGGGCGCGGCGGGCAGCCCCCCAGAACGTCCCTCCCCCCCCGCCCCCCTCCTCACGTGCGCCTTGACCCCCCGCGAGTTCCGGCATCCCCCCCCTCGTGCACATTTCGCCCCCCCTTCCCCAGTCCACCCTCTCGCCTCGTCGCCGCCCGTCCGAATGACTTCACCCCTCCCCGCCGCAGCCGTCCCTCGAGGTCGTCAAACGACAGGGGCGCAGGCGGTGGAGCGCCAGAGGAGATCAGCAGAGCCTCCGAGCCCGACCCACACGCAGCGGCCCCTCAGGCTGGCTGGAGCCGTGAGGCGGATCGGTGGCTTCGGGTGGTCGTGGTAAAGTTCGGCACCGAGAGCTCGCACTGTCCAGCCGTGGTTCGATTGAGCGGAGAATCATCCCCCAGTTGGGTCTTGGCTCCTGCTTGTAACTTCCGCATGTGGCCCTCAGTTCCTTCAGCCTCTCTACTCCCTCTTTCCTAACTTGTCCGTCCTCCTCCTCCTCCTTTCCTTCACCGTCTCCCGTCCCGCTCCAGGAGAATTGGGACCGTGAGCGGAATGGACTCGTGCGAGAACTCTCCCGTTACGCCGCCGTTCTCACGAGGCAGCGTCTCTCGCGACTCGCTGTTTTTTGGAGTGCGCATCGTGTTCGCTGGCATATTACTCTGAAGCCACCACGCAGCGTTCATTAGCCAATTCTCTCCCTCCCTTGGTGGGCCCTGAAACGACAGGGCAGTTGTTTTGTTATGGGTCCAGTTTGTCCAGTTTGTTGTTGTTCGGTTCCAGTTCCGATGTTGGCGTCGTTTTTCGTACGTACGGCGTGCAGTTTGTTCAGCGTGTCCACATTGAAGAGCCAGAGCGCCGGAACCAGGAGCAAAACCGACTCTGCCGTGTCCAGTACCCACTAAACCCTCGCCGCTTGTCCGCATCTCCCTTCGCCTCCTCCGTATCCTACCTCTCCCCTCTCTTCCTCGCAGTCCATGTGCTTTCCATGGGCAGGCGGGAGGCCCGCGCCGACTCTGCGCTGAGCAGAGTTGTGACCTGCAAGCGAAGAAATATGTAAGGGCGCTGGCCGGAATTTCAACCGATTGGAATCATATGGGGTATGCCGTGGTCGGCGCTCTGGGGAAGCGCGCCGATGTTGGCCAGATCCGGAGCCCCGCAGGGGCCCCGAAGCCTCGCGCTCCCCGCTCGCGCACCTTGCGCACAGCGCCGGCGTCGAGGATAGATGCCCGCGCGAATATGTAATTGCCTCAAGGCGCCTGCACTTACGGCGGGCTTTCCTTCCGTCGGGGTGACGCACAGGTGGCACGAGGGGTAGCACGAGTCCCAGTTTTGGAGTGCTGCCCTTACGCTTGTCGCGTTTGCGGCGCTCCACTTAGGAATCTTATCTGTTTCGGACATCTCCATGGGGGCAGGTGGCTTTCAACGAAGACGCTTATTTTCTTGACTCGCGTTGTTGCGGCCATGTTTTGATTGTAAAGAACTGCACCAGCTCGACCACCCAGACATTCGCGCGCAGGTCGCCCTCGTAGGGTCGCGCGTGAGCGCCCTCTTCTCCGCCTGGCGTGCCGCGTCGGAGGGCTGAATTGGTCACCGTGTAAGGTCGCTGCGCCCTTTGCATTCATTCGCGTTGTCCCTCTCTCTCTCTCCCTCTCTCGTTATATTTCTCTGTTCCTTTGTTGCGTCCCCTTCACACTCTCTCTCTCTCACACATATATATATATGTATGTGCATGTAGCTACGCAGGCAGGTGCGCATCAATATAGATATATGTGAATGTTGGCATTTACTCAGCGCCCTCCGTGGGCCGTGCCGTTGCTTCCTGCCTCGCACGGACGCTCGCCGCTTGATCGAACAGCCTGCAGCCGCCGGTGTGCTTTGGCGCGCCGCCAGGCAGCTTTTTCGAGCGTGCTCAGCTAGACATCGATTCTGTTCTGCCCGCCCGACCTTCGGAGCTCTTTGTCCTTCTCTCGTCGTCCTTCTTTGCCTCGAAAGCAACACAATAGCATGCGCATCAGTTATCGGCGACCCCCCTCGAATGGTGCACGATGCGCGCCAGGGGCGGGGAAGGAGGCGCCGCCAGGATGCCCAGCGCGGACTTCAGATATCCGCGCGGACCTGCGGATGTTTACGTTTCTGCATTCGTTGGTTGGGGTTTCCATCGTCTGCCCTCGTGTCTCCTTCCCTCCCTCTCCCCCTCCATGTCTTTCACCAAACATCCGACGAGTCTTGGCTCGAGCACCTTCGAGTTTAGGTGTAGCTACAAACTCGAAGCGCTCAGCACTTCCGGTGAACGCGCATCGCGAGAGTAGACACCCGCCAATCCAGCGTGCGATTGATTCGAATAAAGCCTTTTTTCAGTTCGATACGCTCGCCATGGCTCCGAATCGCCCACGCCTTGCGCCTTCTGCACCGCCGCAGCCCAGGCCACTAGGCAAGGGCCAGCCATAGGGTACTTCGATCGACCAGGTACCAATCGCAGTCCAAAGGAAGGCTGCGCCGCCGCACTCCAAAGCGGTGGTGGCGTCGACCGAAGAGTCGCTTCACACAACTAACTAACTGGCTCACAAACATCAACTTGATGTCGGCAGCATTTACCCAACACACGGCTCCAACCAGCGCAAGCTCAGGGGCGAATTGATGAAACTGTGCGGGGGCAACAAAATCATCTACATCATGGTGCACGACTCCCTCACGCACACGACGGGTTCCAGCCGCGATTCGCCCGGTCCCGCGACTTCAGCGGACTCCAACCAGGGCGACGGCACCGCTTCACCAATCAGCCTTGACACATGAAATTGGGATGCCCCATGTCGCGCTCGGCCCCGCCAAGGCAGAGAACGGGACATCATGCACCAGTAGCATCGCACTCCAATCGCTAGAAAACGGTAGCCGTCTCCTGCAACAAATCTGCGGGCATGATAAACCCTTAGCGCGAGCCGTTTTGGTACCAACCAACGACGATTACTCAGGGAATGAGGCCCTTTTCACGCCTGTTCCCCAACGGACGGCAAAGGCTACCGAGCCGACGCCAGGGCAAGTAAACGGGACCATCCACCAATTGGGACGCGCAGAGGTCAATTGCCTCCAATACGTCGTGCAGGTAACATTCGACCCAGCTGACGGCGCGATATGGAACCGCGGCGCCATATGCAAAGCGGACGCGATCGCGGCCACGCCGCTAGGACCAGTTGAAGCTAGAAACGAAAGCTATAAACGAAAGCGCGGCACAGTTGAAGGCGAAAGAGCGCCACAAGGGAGCAAAGCGCGACAGCGCGCGGCAATACTTGGACGATGACTTCACAGACGCTTTCAAGGCCATTATCATTTCACTCTTCCGCACCGTGCAAATCCAAGAGCACATGGAGTTCCTGGATCGATGCGGAACCGGCGCGGGCAAACGCTGGCTGACGGCCCCTTTTGGGGTCGAACCAGCAGATGTTCCCATGGTTTTACCCACGCGCCTGGACAGGGTGGCATCCAGTTCGACGTCAGCCATCGCGGTACCGAGGGGCCATCGCCTTGCGATAACATCGCGGCGCGGCATCCAAACGGCCGCCAGAACGCGGCGGATAAACAACTGAGCAGCCGCGCCGAGCTCGACGCCAACGAGGCCGAGCAGGTTGCGCTCGAACTCAGAGGCACCGATGCCGCACACGCCAACGCCAGGCACAGCATCGCGGGCATCGAGCCGCAGAGTTCCAGGGCAACACCGATCTATAAGGCCCTCGCATCCATCAAGCTGTGAAGTGCAACGAGCAGAATGGAACCAACACCGCCCGAGGTAATTTTGACTTCGCCATGGCGGCCGCGCCGAGACCAAACGCCGCCGCGCATGTCCAAGGACCCACTATGCCTTGGGCGATCGCCATGATCGAGCCCCCCGCCAAGAGCGCCCCCCAGCCCCCGGCAAGGGCCGACCCGAGCGATCGTCTCACCTGAGACCAATGCTTCGGAATGCGGCCCGCGGCAGATGCGCCGCCGGGCAGGCCGGGCGCCGGCGCCTCGCCATCGAGCGGCCTCCGGGCCATATCTGCATGCCCTACTGACGCCGCTGCCGAACGAGCAGAGAGGGACAGCGCCCCCGCGCACCCCGCCGCATGGAAGTAAACGGCGCGGCAACAGTGCCAGGAGGACGAACTGGCGCCCTGGCGGCGCAGCAAGGCAAGCCGCGGAACCTACAGTGGGAGAGCCAGGGGCCAGCCCAGAACAGGCACACCCGACCCTGCGCGACGAGGAGGTCTGCGACATGGCTAGGTCATGCGCAAAATACGAGGGCGCCAACACCCCGCCAGCGTCGCCCAGAGGTTTATTCGCGCCCCCCCTAATCCTCGCCAGGCCTCTAGCCAACGCGATGAACAGCCGCAACAGCCAGCGCCACGCAGGGCGCTGCTACCCCGCCGAGGCCGCGGGAAGCGTTGACGGCCTGTCAGGGCGCGCCACCAGCTGCCAGCCTGGCGGACCAACCACGACGACGGAATGTCCACCAGCTGCAGAAACGACGGAGAGCCCGCGCCAAGGGCAAGGAGGCCCCTGGTCAGCCCCGCGTCAGCCGAGTGACGCAGCATGAATGTCGTTCACGCACTGCGCGCTGCCATGCACGACGCGGGCGCGGCCCGTCAGACCCTCGACTCACCGACGGCGTTCCAGGACGGCGCGATGACAGGGGCGCACGGCAGCACCAGTTCCGACCGCCCCTGGGCCGAGAGCCCTCTGGCAGAGGGAATGGCGACAGCGGAGCCGAGCGGCGCCAGTCCTGACGCCCGCGTGGCGGACCGCGCGGATGGCGACGACCCTATTGAAGACCCCGCCAGCGACGTTTGCCCAGCCGACGAGCCAACCGAAGATCCGAACGGCAGGGGAGGTCACACATGCTTGAAAGGCTCAAGGGCTACGCGCATGCCAGAACTGCGCGACGCAGGGGCTGGCGAGCGAGGGGCCACCCTGACCCCGATAATTGGCGTTTACTAAACGTCCTGGACGTTTACTAAACCGCTTTGCCTTGTTCGATTGTTTCCTCGGGTGCGTTTACTAAACGACTCCGTTTGTCGGGGTGCCTATTATGAGGGCAGGTCTCTTGTCATCTCAAGACGTCTTCGACGGCGCGCAGGGCGCCGCCGAGACGCGGCCGCCGCGGGGCGAGGAATGGGGGGCTCACGCAAGCTGGATGCACCAGTGCATCGCGAGCTTGACGGAGGACATGCAGCGCCCCAGCTGCGCCCCGCTGCTCAGAGCCACGCGCGTCGAAAGCGCGGCCCTCGAATGCAGGCGCCAACGCCAAGTCTGGGACATCTGTCGCACTGTGTGGGAAACGCGCGCTGGAGGGCCTCTGAACGCAAGGCGCTTAGCTTGCGACCCATCCGGCCGATCTCCAGGCCCCTCTCGTCCAGAACCAACCAGCAGTGATCTCTCTGTCCGCAGCCGCCGCCAGTGCAAGTGGGGCCCTCATCCAGCTCTGACCGCCATGGAGGCGCCCGGCTGCTAGGGGCAGCCGACCACTGCAGCCGAAGCCGCAGCCGGCGCCAGGGCCGCGGGGGCACCCGCCCCGCCGGCAGGGTCGACAGAATGGAGCCCACAAACATAGAGAGCCGGCACCGAGGCCGCAGCCACCGCTGCGGCCAGAGACGCAGTGCTGGACCCAGCGCAGCTGCCAGTTGGCCCCTCCCGTCTACGCCCAACAGGATGACAAAGGGCCCCATGAGAAGCCGCCAGGCTTACTTCTTGACACGATCGCTGGCTGATAGAAGATGGGCCAAAGACGCTGCCATGGAAAACACCGACGACATCTCTCATGCAATGCGGCGAGGCCCGAAAGGAGACCTCAGCGGCCCTGGCCCCGCGACCCGCAATATTGAGCTCCTCGAATCACTTGGCTCAGCAGCACGTCAACAGGATCGCGCGGGTCAGGGGTGACATTGCTGCGTCAAGTTGCACCGGGCTACCTGGGACTTCGCGGAGCCATCCGACCACGCATGCCATGATGGCGTTTTCTTCCGTGCCCCGCGGCTGGAAAACTGTTAACACAACCGCCGCAAGGCCGGGAAGTGGCCGGCGCGCGGCCGCGAGACCGAATCTACGCAAGCGCCCAGCCAGTCCACGTGGCCAACTAACGACTTTAGCGCGGCATTTACCATGCCAGCGAAAGAGGGCCATCCGAAAGCAGCTGGACAATCGCTACCCTCGTCGGCGGAGCACGGCCTGCGCCGGCAGGCTCAGGTGAAGGCGAAGCGACTGCCCAGAATTTCAACGCTGGCCAACACGCAGCAAAGCTCATCTACCCACGAGCCCTACAGCTGCTCATCCGATGCGAAGAAGCCGGTGTAGACGAGGTCTCGCGCCGAGCGCGCAGGCTTCGGATATTTGAGAAGCTGGCGACCGCAGCCAGGTCTTGACCGCAAGTGGAGTCACCTTCCAAGACGCCATCGATGCTGCCGAGCTCATGGACGGTAGCATTGCCAGGGTTGAGTGAGTACCTGACGTCCACGGGCCCAAAGGCACGACCTCGAGATGCCTGCCGGCGGCCACAGCGCGGCTCGCCAAACGCAGCCGCGGCCCCGTGTCCGAAGGCGGCCTCGCCCCGGACGTGACGATGCCAGGCCTAGCCCAAGCGGAATTTCCGCCGGGCCCGTTTGTCTCGACGACGCGCTAAGAAGGGTCCTCAGTTGCACCCCAACAAGGCACGCCCCCCTGCGAGCGCCAGAGGCATGGCCGCCGCGGAACGGTATCGATCCATCGCGCCACCGTTCTAGCCCACCGAGAGTTTGCCGCCGAGGCGCTGGCCAAACTCGGCTAAATCAGTCCCCGCGGAGCTGCGGGCCCGCCGAGAGCCGCGCGCGGCCAACGGGCAGATGGCGGCCACCAAGGACGTCAGCGACAATCGCTACGCCAACCGAGGCAGCAGAAGAGTGCTTCGAGCAGCCGCGGAGGGCGCGACAGCGACAAGGCGCGTGGACCCGCCAGAGAATATGCGCAGACACCGCGCGCGCACATGTCGCTGGCGCCCTTGCGACAAGTCGCGGTACAGGCCGCGCCCGAAGGAGGAGGCGCCAAATTGGCCATCAGCTCGTCGCGTGACAGCAGTTACGACGACATGGACGTGAAACAGCGAATACAAGAGCACCAGCTCGATCCTATGGCTAGGACATACCATGTCTCCCACTGGGAAGTCAGGGACATGCCAGGCACGGCGCGCGCACCGGGGTGGCCGCTCTACGGTCCCCACCGACCGCTGGGAGTCATTACCCAGGGGTAAAAGGCCAAATCAAACTCCCAGGTGCAGGGGTGGTGGTTTTTCGACGTCGACGGCAAGATGCGATGGGCCAGCGAAGTGCTGATGCTGATCAATAGTGGCAACAGCAACCCGACCCTCAAACCATGGAGTATCAAGGCTAATATGGTCTTTCCCTCATTAGCCGTCAGGTCCACAGAGGCCAACCGGGGGCCTGACGCGCCGTGGCGCAGAGAGACCACGCCCCAAGACGTATTGCCCCGGCGATGGGTCCGCACCAATGCCAGGTGCGTTTTAAACGTTTGCCCAGTCTGTGCTCAGCACCTCTACTATTGCCAGGATGTGCACCAGCGCGGCCTTCTCTGCGTCTGGCGCGACAGACAGAAGCAAAACATTGAGTTGCCCGAGCGGCCACGCGGAGGGGCCCCGACAATGATTGCGCATGCTCTTTCTTCGCAGCCAACGGGATCAACGCGCGCGGGTTGAATTGCCGCGACAGCCAAGCCGCCCTCGACGAACGGGACTCGAGTAGCCGGATGCGTGCCAACTCCCACCAAAGAGTCTGGCCTGGAGCTTATGACAGCAGCGCAAGCATGGGACCGCTACCCCACCGCGCTGGGTTGCACACGCGCAGCAGGGCGACCAAGCGGCAGCGGCCGAGCCACAAGACAACGCAAACGCGCGGAAGTCACCAGGCCCGAGAGAACACGCGGGCAGCTAGGTTAACGCCAGGGCGGTCATTTCCATGAAAGAGCCCGCTTTCAAACCAGAGCGGCCATTGTTCAAGGCCGGCGGGTTGGTTGTCTTCTACTCTGACCGCGACATCTTGACTTGCGCTGGGCTGGCGCGCCAACTCGCAAAACAGCCCTGGGGGCGCGCCCCCGCGGGCTCCACCGAGGAGCAAAGGAAAACCGTTCAAGTGCAATGCGCCATGGAGCTTCAGCCTAGACGGATTCGCAAAGGCGAATCCAGATGAAACGACGCCGCTCACATGGCGGGGCACAGAGTCCCCCCCGCAGCTGTTGTCTTCGACGTCGTGTCAGAAACCGACTATAGCCGAGGCGCCTTCCGACTCTGTGTCCACGCGGCCAAGGAAGCCCGTCACCTGTTAGCTGGGGCCACTGCAGTCTACTATTGACAAGACATGCCAAGCTGGCTTAGTTCCGCCGCCCCGGCCCCCAGGCCTCCGACCTGGAGGCGCGGGGCCGAGTCTCGGTCCAGAAGCCGACCTGCAGGAGCCGCGCAGCGCCAAGACTGCGCCCCGCACCACCAGGCAAGACCGGCACTGCAAGGAGAACGGACCTCGCAATGCCCTGCGCCAGCGGGCCTCCCGCATCGAGAAGCAAAGGAAAACGTGGGCCAGCTTGACCGCGAGCAGTCGTCGCCAAGGCAGAGGCCACCAGAGCCGAGATGCCACGAGTCACACGGGGGAGTTGCGTCCTCAGACTCGCCGCCTCGACCGCCGAGGTGGGCAAAACCGCTCGGCAAGGATGCCCAGCGCGGCCACCTTGGACGCGCCCCAGAGAGTGCCCAGCAGAATGCGCAGCAGCCAGCGCAAGGGCCAAACCAGCTGCGACCAGCACCAGAGACAGCACAGCTGGACATTCTGCCCAGAATACGCCACCGAGCAGGTGAAGCGCAACGATGCCGAGGCGCCGCCCCCTGGAGCTCCGTTCCAAGAAGCAGCGACGGGAAGCGCACCCCAGGCGCCGCGCGCCAGCCAACGCGCGGCCCACCACGCGCCAGGGCCGCCAGCGAGGCGGGGTCGGCACCCCTCGGAGATGGAGGTAGCCGCGCAACGGCACCAGACGGCAACCCCATCATCCAGCCTGGTGAGGCATCGAGCTCCGCGGCCCACGCCAGCGGCGCAAGGCTCACCGCCCAGGGCGGCAGCAGCCCGAGCACCAGCTCCGCGGCTGCAGCAAGAGCCCACTTCTCGGGAAGCAGCGCGCCCGGCATGCTCGCGAGCGACGTGGCCACGGCGGGCCCAAGGGCTCCAGGAGCAGCAGCATCCAGCCCTCCCATTGGCGCCCGGAACCAACGAGTTCACTGCGCCAGCTCACGCGCAGCCCGCGCAGCCAGCCCGCGGCCCATTGGGACTTCAGCCGACTCGCCAGATCCGATCAAGCAGGCCTGGGCTGCGGCTCATGTCCTCGTCAAGCATCACCGCCCAATGAGCTTCAAGATTTCCTGCGCGTCTGGCACTGTGACGGACCCCCGAGAGATCAGCAACTGAATGACCCGCTCGCCCCCCATGACGCATAGCTGAGAAGACGCAGCGACCCCGACAAAACCAGCCTCATCAATGATTGAAAAGTACGAATGCAAGCCAACAGCGGAGGCAGGGCGAAAATCCAGTGGGTCGCAACAGCCGACAACTCCAGCGCCGTCGACCTGCGCGCCGCTCACGTCGGTCCCCCGCGCGCCCCGCCAGGCCCAAGCGGGGGCGACGCGCGAGAAGAGGGACACGTGCCGTCGACAAAGGCGCCCCCGATTCACAGCCACATTCCAGCGAGGCTTCTACCACCGCCCCGAGTGATTCAGTCACGATCATCGAGAGCGACACCGAGAAATCGGCTCCAATGCCAATCAGTCAGGGCTGAAGGCTGACACCAGATCCATGCTCAAACTCATGACAGACACGTGGGGGCCCATCCCGGGCAGATGCCGAAGCGCGGGGCCCCGCTCGGACGAAACCATCCCCGCGTGGGGGGACTTCCACAGGGATCGCCCCAAGCCGGCGCCAGCCTAGCCGTTCGTCCGCACTGGCGAAACCCTGATCCATTTAATCGGGGCCCTCCCCGCCGCCTGGGCCGGGGGCATGGACGGTTGGGCCATTGAAGAAGCCCACGCATTCCTGGACAGTCCTTCGGCATTTCGCCAAAGCGCTGTGTGCAACGCAGCCTGCGGGGCAAGTTCTTGGGCCCCTTCTGCACATGCCAAGCCCATGCCCTCGGAAAGGAAAAGGCGAGCTCCCCGTCGACCACCGGTTGCCCTCCGTCGTGCCCATATGGATGCACGCCCGGGAAGCAGAACCACACCGCAACCACGCTTCCCGGAGAGCCCGCTGGGCCCACCCAGCGAGCTTCGGTGCGGCACCACGCACCGCGATCGGGCACTTCAGCACTACTCTTACGCCGCAGGTCGAACCCGCACGCTACCCCCAAGTCCCTGCAGCAGGGGCTGCGCTGGACCGACAAAAGTGACTCGACCATCTCGGCGCGGACATCTGCCTCAACCTAGCGCTGCGCGCCGAATGGACGCCCAATGCCGCGCAAGTCAGGCGACGCTTCCACGCTAACTGCCGGAGATGCATCCGCACTGGAGGAGCGGATTCCAGACCCCTGGCGCGCACCAACGGGCACCTTCAAGGCATCTACAGCACCGACACGTGCCTGGCTCATTGAGCACGAGGTTTTTCGACGGCAGCAACTCCGTGGCCCCTGCTGCCAGAAGGCCCCAAACGTCACTTGACAAACAGTCTTATTCGATCGGTCTTCTGGCCAGAATCCGCCCCGGCAGAGCGGTTGGGGGCCGTGGGCGAAGAGCCTCAACGCCAGGTGGCCAACCTGTGGCTTCACGTGCAGCCACTGCAAACTCACCACCAGGTGAATCTGGTCAATGTAGCACCATATGCAGACGTTGCTCCCTTGGACCTGGAGGACACCGCCGACGCCAGGGTGCGAAGGGCAGTCGCCAGACCCCCGCGCATCGGGCGGCCCCCCGAAGGCGCCCAGGCGAGAGCTCGATCAGCGAGGCCCCTCGTTGCCAGCACGCGCACCACTCGCAGCGACACCCAAGTGCCCAGCCACAGAGTTACACGCATTACAACAACCGGGCTTGCGGCGCCATGGGGGCCACAGAAAGATCCTCGTTCTCGCAAGTGGGCCCTCTACGCTAGGTTGTTCCTGGGCACGCCATCGGACCTGGTGCCATCGCGCAAAGACAAGCTCTGCTCGGGCTCAGAAGGCAAGCGCGGCGAGGGACCAGTCTCAAAGCCAAAGCCATCGAGCTGCGCGATCATGCGCATTCCACCCAAGGGGGAGGTCCAGTGGGTAGAGTTTGGCAAAACACTGCCCAACTCGAACGGAGCTGGCCAGGGAACGGCACGATGTACGACGACCAGGGCACCCTGCTGTCAAGGCTCAACCTGCCAGCGGGGCTTTTCACGCATGAACTCCATGCGTCACAGAGAAGGTCCTTCCCTCGGCGCATTCCCTCCCCCAGTCACGACCTGGGTGCCGCCCCAAGTGCGCCATTCGGCAACTCGGGCTCCTGCGCAATACCTTCGCGGGGGACCACGCCCAGCAGGGAGAAGTCAAGGCCGGCATCCCTGCCGGCGCATCCTATGCGCGGACGTTGCGACCAAGAATGAGAAAATAATGAGTTACATAATAAGACGAAGAAGCCAGGAGCACGCCGTCTGAAAATGCCTCTACCCGAGAGGACGGCCCTGAAAACCATGATCACCGAGCAGCGATTGCGCGACCTGCCGCCTCTGCGCCAGACGCTGCGGCCATCTCGAGGTAGACCCCAGTTCCTTGATCCCTCAGCTGACCTTGCCGAGGACGAGCTCCCACAGCCCGGTCCGCGGCCGTCGCCAGAGGGCGCCGTTGACGACGCCAACGAAGAGTCACTTCAATGCGGGGGCCCAACGGACGCGCGCGCCCACTGACGGGGCTGCTCGCAGTAGGCCCAGCCGCTCCTCGCCAGGATTGCCTGCAGAGTATACTACGGTTAAGTCGGGCGTGTCCCTCAACAGGAGGAATGTTCAAAAATAGCTTACACAAAAATAGTCTGGGGACAGTTTGTTGCGCATTTTTCATTTTGGAGCATTGTTGGAGCATTTTTTCGTCCAAATCCCCCTGTGGGGGGGCAGGCCCGACCGAATACTACGGCCTCGATCGCCAGCTCAACCATTCAGCCCGGGCGCGCAGTCTGGCGTAGTCCGCTCAGAGGGCCGAGACTCCGGCCGCGCTGCATCCCGTCGCCGCGGCTGCCCGCGCGCGTTTTCTTTGGCAATCGAGTTATAAGTCGGGCGCGTCCCCCTACAGGCGGAATATTCAAAAGTAACCAAAAAAATCAGGGGACGATTTCTTGACCACTTGGGGGTATTTTTGACTTGTTCTAATTTTTCCTCCCAAATCCCCCTGTAGGAGGACAGGCCCGACCTGAATCTAGTTGTAGTTGACGGATTCGATCGAGGACCTCCTCAGCGGCAAACCACCGCGCCGCGTGGGAGACCAGGCCGACCTGTGGCAGCCGATCCACCGCGTCCTCCAGGCCAAACTGGACGCGTTCAAGGTCCCTAAGTTCGAAAGCCACACTGGCGAGCGGGGCGCCAGCGAGGAGCGCGTGACGCCGTTTGCGGAGGGCTTTCAATCGCCGCGCTGATGAACTTGCCGCGGCCGGCGCACACCTGCGCCGCGTGCCACGCCGCCCCACCCGCGCTACTAGAGGACCACGAAGTCGAGGCCATCCTTCACGGCATGGCTGTCGGCATGCATGGCCAGCGCCACCAGGCGTTTCCCTTGCCAGAAAGGGCGTGCTATTCAAGGGCCGAACTCAGCCTGATGAAGCCGTGCCCTCCTATCGCTGGCCATGGTGGCCATGAGCTAAAAGGCTCACGCAGCGGCCGCGACCATCTCGACCGTCCACCAGGGCCCGACTTCTTCGATCACCTCGGTGACGCATGGGCGGGCCTCCTTGACGACTTCGACCGCGAGGAAAAAGACCCGTTCGGGCTTGGCGCCTCCCTGGATGCAGACGAAGGAAACAATACCCCACCTTTCAAAGGCACAGCAGGAATGACCAAGTCGAGCACGACGGTCACCGCGACGCGAGCTAGTCAAGACTCGCTGACGACCAGGCACAAGCCGCCCACGGTCGACAGGACAAGGCCGTCACCACAACTCCCCCTCACCACCAGGCCAGCTCCTCCTCCCACCAGTGCACGAGGAGCAGCGAACGGCCAGCGACTGTCGACAGAACTGGGCTCGTTCCGACGGGGACCCAGCGAGCAGACCGAAAGGCAAACCCTCGCGCAGCACCGCTCAGGGGCCAGTCGTCAGCCAGAGGGCGACCGCGAAACTATCCCCACCGTCAGCATCGTCGCGCTGCCTACCACCCTGCCCAATCTCTCCAGCACGTCCAGGAACAAGCAGCTCCGCTGCGTGACAGGCTTTCCCGAGCACGAGCTGCCTGGGACGGCCTCCAGCAGGCCTTCCGACCTGTCGTCTCCTTCGGGGCGCTCCTTCATCAGCGAGCGAAGAACGGTATAACATAAACTTTTTCGCTGTCGGGGGCGCCTGTCCCTGGGCGGCTGGAAAGTTTATACCCTCACGGTGCCACCGTAAAGGTATAAACTTTCCAGCCGCCCAGGGACAGGCGCCCCCGACAGCGAAAAAGTTTACTTTATACCGTTCTTCGCCCGTTAACTTCAGGACAGCCTCCAGGCTTTCCCTGCTGCTCAACGCACGGCGCGCCAGTGCCAGCGCCCCTCCTCTCCCCAGCGGGGCTTGCCTTGGGCCGCCGCGGGGGGGTGCACCAAGGCGGCGCTTCCATGCTCCAGGCGCCGCACCACGCGTGCCAGAGCGCCTGCGCCGCTGGCGTCTCTCTGCCCGCGAGCGCGCAGAAAGCGCGAGCCTCGCCCTTAGCTCTTCCCGCATTTACTCTCAATCGGGGCCCCCGCAGACCGCGCAAGGGGGGAGGGTCGTCTCCCCGCTCCTGCTTGCGCAAGCGGCACCTCCCGCCGCGCGGGAAATGCGCGGCGGGGGCGAGCATCCCGCGCGCCCAGACGGACGCTCAGCCCGAAATGTTGCCGATCTCAAAAAGCCCGTCGCTACGTTGACCCCCAAAGGTCTGGACCCGTTCCCAGGAGAAGTTTTCTCCCCCTCCACGAGTTTTCCACAGCCCCGGTGCACAGCAAGGGCCCCCGGAGGCCGCGAACGGGCAAAAACAGACCGCCGCGGCTTTGTCCCGCGACGCGAGGATGTCAGGGCCCTGGGGCTCTCCAGGCCGTCCTTTCCCGCCCAGATCACTGGATACCAGAATTCTGTCGGTCGCGATCGGTAGCGACCGACCGGCCGTCTAAATCGGTCGCGGCCGATGGCGACCGACTCCAAAATCGCTTGCGACCAGTCGCATCCGATCGCGACCGGCCGGTCGCGACCGATCGGCCACGACCGATTTTGAATCAAGTCGGTCGCGACCGATTCCCGGATCTGAAGCAGCAGCACGGTAGTAAAATCTCGACGGTCGCGATCGGAACAAAAAGGCTCCGGTATCCAATGATGAGGGCGTGGTGCGTTTGCACCAGAGTCGAGAGGCGGATCCAGCCGTGGCGACCGGGAGCCTCCTCGTCTCAGGAGGGGAAAAAACACACAGACACAATTAATCGTAGATTTCCTAGAAAATATGGGAAAATATGGGAGTTGGGCGGGAAGACAAAAACCCCAAAAAAATACGAAAATATGGAGAATCTTTTTATTTGTGTGTATTCATTTGTGTGTCTCAGGGCCCCTTCATCGTCGCCGAGGCCGAGACGCAGGGACAAAGCCTGCAGACACCGTCAGGCCCCTCGGTCGTCCCCGGCCGCTTGCGGGCCGCAGCGCGGGCCGCGGGCGGCCGCTCGGGACCATCCGGGCGCCCCGGCGAGGCGCCGCTGCTGGCAGGCATCGCAACGCGAGAGGACCTCCTAGAACCAACGAAGGCCTGCCGGCAATAATTCAGCGAGCGAAGAACGGTATAAAATAAATGTTCCGCCATCGGGGACACCTGCCCCTGGGCGGCTGGAAAGTTTATACCCCTACGGTGCCACCGTAGGGGGATAAACTTTCCAGCCGCCCAGGGGCAGGTGTCCCCGACGGCGAACAAGTTTATGTTATACCGTTCTTCGCCCGTTAAATAATCAGGAGGAAAAAAAACAATGACTTGTCGATTCCCCAGAAAATCCGGTAAAATATGGGAAGTGGGGGATAAGACGACAACCCCCAAAATATTGAAACTCGTGGGGGATCCTGAGATCTGTGCGTGTTCATTTGTGTGTCCCTGGCTCTCTTCAAGTAAGCAGCATCCCCCCTTCGCCCCCCCTTCCCTCACAGTTTCCCGCGGGCCCCGAGCGGAGGTACGCGATACCCCTCGAGGAGGCCTGCGACCAGGACGGCGTCCACGAGCAGGCCTCGGCGGCGGGCCTTGGGGGGAAGTGAGAAGTGGGTAGGCCTTCTCAGAAGGCGGGGGGGGGTTCAGAAGCCCTCCAGCCTTTGAGAAGCTGTCCGATAAGTCTTAGGAGAGGGATGAGACAATTTCTCAGAAAGGCCAGAGGCCTTCCGAGCCTCCTGAGAAGGCCCGCCTGCTCCGACTTGCCTCCCCAGACATGCGATGTGCTGTTTGTTTGCCAGTGCGGGGTTCCCGGAAGTCCCGACCCTTTCCAGGCGAGGGCCCTTAACGGCCCCAAGTGAGGAGAAGCCTTCGCCCTGATTGCTTCGCGACGCGAGCACGTCTGGGCCTCGGGCTCGCCGCCGAAGGCCCTGCAGCCGCAGCTGCAGCAGGCGCCGCCGCAGCAGCCGCAGCAGCCGCCGCAGCCGCAGGCGCAGAAGCAGCAGGGCGCGTGGGCGGCGGCCCCCGCCAGCGCGGCGGGGCGGGGACTCGGAGAGCAGCGACCTCGGGAACTCCGCATTTCTGAATCAAAGAGGGCGGGTCGGCCACGCGCAGAGGGGGGTGGGGCAGGGGGGAAGGCTCCTTAGCAGCACCCCTGCTTCTCAGAAGGCGCGGGCCTTCTCTGCAAATGTAAGGCTGGTGCTTTCTAAGAGATAGCCTCCTTAGAAGCCTTCCCCCCTCCCCCTACCCGCCCTGCGCGCAAGAGGGTTTGAGTTTGGGGGTTTCTGATCTGAGCCGTCTTAGGGGGCTCTAGGGGGTCTTGGCCTGAGGCCAGTCCTTTCGCGGCTGGTCTGGGGGGGGAGGTCGGGGATGGCTCGTCTGGGAGGTTTGCCCTTCTATTCTGAAATTGGGAGTGTAGCCAGGGCGCCAGGCAAGGGGAGCCGGTTAGTGATAGGACCCCGAAACCAACAAGAACATGCCAGTATCACTAAGCCAGGTCTGCCCGGCGCCGTAGCCTGTGCTTTTTTCGGGTGGCGGCAGTTCTGGATAGTGGAATGGGGCAACGGAGGCGTCCGGCAGTACATATCACTAAACCAGGTCCCACCACACCCAGTCCTGCCAATGCCCGCCAACTGTATCAACCGTGGAGATTTCTGTCTCTCTGGGCCTCTTTGGGCCTCCAGGAAGTTTCTCGTGTCCACGGGTGGACTCCCCTCGAAGTTATGATCAATACGCACCCCTGGATGGGCCCTGGGGTCAACTTCTGACCCCAGACCTAGACACGGGACTCGGACTGTTGTCGGAAGTGATCGGTGATTCTTGGAGGTCCTCTTGCCTCGGATGCTTGCCAGCAGCTGCGCCTCGTCGAGCGCGTTCCAGCTGTCCCCGCCTCGTCCAGAACAGCCGCCACGGCCCGAGCTATGACCCGAAAGTTACTCAGAGAGCAATTTCGATGGTTGCTGCACGTTTTCCGCAGTTTATGGACCTCGGGGATGTTCCTCGCCTCGGGGAAACGTAAGACTCGAGACTCGAATACGCTGGAACTCGGGTTTGCCGAGGCTCTTTGACGAGCGCATCCTGGATTTGACGGTCCAGTTTTCGTGGGATGCTTGCAGCGGGAGTTCGCGTCAAATTCCAGATTGGGTCGCGTCATTTTCATGATGACTCCGTCAGGCCAACCCGAGTCCCCCGAGCCCGAGTTCTACGTCTCCCCGATCTTCGCAACGACTTGATCCGCCTCGAAAGTCTGGTCAGAACGCACCCCAGAACGGGTCCGGGGGTTGACGGTGACACCTGGGTCCCTGACATCCTCGCGTCGTGGAGAAATCACGGCGGGAGGTTCTTTGCAATGTTTGGTGTCCAGGCTCCCTCACTGGGCCCTAGGACCGTCAAAACGGCTCGAGGAAAAGAATATCCTGGGCCAGGGGGCCAGACCTCTGGGGAGCCACATGTTAGGGGAATGTCACTCACAACAAACATGACGTCGGATGTCTGGCAATGTCACGCTGGTCTAACGACCCCACCCGCGTGCTATTGTTGAAGGCGCTCTGAGGTTTTGTGTCGCGGCGACTGCGTAGCACGCGCAGTCTGAAAGGCGGCGCGCGCGTCACCAGCACAATACCCTTGATATCCCTCCCGATGGGATGAGCAGGGGCGCCTACCCAGACATCCGATGTCATGATTTTGTTTGACACGGGGCCCCTGGAAGTCCCGACCCTTTTTTCCCAGGGCTGCCATTTCATTCCGCGTCGATTTTGCACGGTGCCGGAGCCTGGCGAGGGCCCCCGGAGCCCAATAGCGGCCCAAAATTTCCCGTCGTGACTTTCGCCACGGCGCGAGCATGCTTGGGTTCGTACACCCCTCCCGATGGGGATGAGCAGGGGTACAGTCGGGGCCCTGAAGAAGGAACCCTTCTCGTTGGGGAGGGGCTCCGCGTTCCTTATGTGTTTCGCAGCTTGCCTGAGGTTTTCCTTGTGTCTTCGATCGGACATCGAAGTTGAACTTCTGGAAAACAGGGGCCTCGTTCCTTATTTGGGGTTCCTTAGGTCAAGGCCCCGACTGTACGCGCTGAACTTCAGGACCGCTTTGGGATCGGGAGGGGCGCTGGCATCCAGGCCGGTCCTCAGATCTAGGTCGCGGGGCCCTGCTCGTGGCCGAGGCTCGTGGCCGCCAAGCCCTGCCCAGGCAGGCGACGTCCTGAGTTCTTCAACTCAGGAGAGGAAAAAACACACAGACACAATTCATCGTCGATTCCTAGGAAAATACGGGAAAATATGGGAAGTGGGGGGGAAGACAAAAACCCAGAAAATATAGGAAAATATGGGGAATATGTTTATTTGTGTGTATTTATTCCCCACATGCTTCGTGGGGTTCTGGTTTTCTTCCCTGCCGCGCCGCGCCCGCGTCTCCCCCACACCCGCCCTCCTCTCCTCCTCCTCCTCCTCCTCCTCCTCCTCCTCCTCCTCCTCCTCCTCCTCCTCCTCCTCCTAGCCGTGTCGGCCCAGGCGCACTGGGCTTGCCCGAGTGTACTTCGACGCGGCTCGCTCGGGCGGGCCACGGATGGCGGCAAGGCACCCTTCTTGGCCTTGTGGGAACTGCGCGAGGGTGTATGGCACAGCGTTCGCCAACTATGCCCACCGCACCCACTGCCTGCGCTGCGGCAAGCAGGCGCCAAAAGGAGTGCTGGAGAAGCAGAGAAAGCAGAATCAGGGAGCAGCGGGTGGAGGCAAGAGCCAGCCCCCTTGGCAGAAGGCGAAGAACAGGTGGGCGGACGGACCGCCAGCCTCTCTCTGGGCAGGCTCCATCAGCCAGACCCAGGCCTCGCCAGCCCCTGCTGCTCAACCTATGGTCGATCAGGCAACGGCGAAAGCGATGCTTGAGACCATGGTCAAGGCACACGGAGATGATCGGAAGCTCTGGCCAGAGCAGGCGAAGAGCATGGTGGTGCAGTGGGACAAGGCGATGTCTGTCAAGGCGTCCGACCAGCCCGTCGACATCACAAAGCTCACTTCGTTCCAGCTGGGCCAGAGGCTGGAAGACACTAACAAAAAGCTTCAGAAGTCTGAGGAGCGGCTCAAGGAGCGCGAGGAGGAGTACCAGCGCGCCCTGGCAAGTCGTGACGCAGAGAAGCAGATTCTGGAGAATCACAAGCACAAAAAGCAGCAGCTCGAGAAGGCGAAGTCCGACGCCTTCCTCAAGGAGCAGGCCAGTGGTGCAGCCAATCCAGCCCTGCAGCTTTGTGGACGATTCGCAGAGCTTCAGCTGGCAGGCAGCGACGGCGAAGTTCCTGAGCCTTTGCGAGGGCCCATGCAGGCTCTTCAGCAGGCGCTGGAGCAGTACCAAAAGCAGGAGGCCGAGAAGAGGAGGGCCCAGCAGGAGAGCGCTCAGGCTGAGCAGCCTACCGCTCCTCCTGGTGACGGCGGCGGCAGTGGTGCAGGTGATGTCGGCATGGGTGCTGGACCCGAGCTTGACATCCCAGTGCCCGAGGACGAGGACCTGGAGGACCTGTACAACGAGCAGGGCCTCAAGCTGGACGGGGTTGACGACGTCGCCGAGATCCAGCGCATCAACGAAGCCCGCAAGAGGATTCGCCAGCAGCTGGCCTCAGCTGCTGAGAAGGCCAAGCGGCGCAGGGTCGGGGCCCCAGCTGCTGCAGCAGACACCCACTGAGGGCTTTGCGAAAGCTGGCAGCTGGGGCCACTTCCAGCAGATAGTGAGCCAGACGCAGCTCACGCTCCAGCAGATGGCGCCGCTGTTGTCGGCTCCACCTTCGCAGAGGTACCAGGCGCTTCAGCTGTTGGACTGCCTCAATTCGCTCGGCTCGACAGTGGCGTTTTCACTCAGAGCGGCAGTTGGGAGTTCGACGGCCATCCCTTCTTTGGTACCACAGTCAGCCATGCAGATACGTGCAGTTTCTGGCAGTGGTGTGGTTGACGGTGCTGTTTCAGAGCAGAATGCAGAGTTGTTTGGAGCTCTTATCTGTTCGCTCAACATCTACGACGGCATCGTTTGGGTGTCAGGGGAGCCGTGTGCGATGGGCAAGCCACCGCCCGTGGATCCTGACACGCCACAGTACATCTTTCGCGAAGGACTGATGTCAGCAGCATGCAGATGGGTTCCCTCACTTGCTTCAGATTTCTCAGGATATGAGGAGTGGATGGACATGTGCGTGCAGTACGCAGTTGTGAAGCTCAGGCAGCAATCACCTGCAGATTTTCGGGATGAGGCTCACCTCAGCCAAGTTGCTCGCAATTATTGTTACATGGCATGGGTGCAGTCTAGCAATAACAGAGCCAACTTCCTTGAGTACCTGGACTGGCTGGAGTCGCAGGACATGTTCAACGAATGGGACAGGGTCATAGCTCTACACTGGCAGCAGCTGGGAGATATTCAACGTCTATTTCGCCGAGAGATACGTGAGAGTCGGGCCCCGCCTATTGATGCGGCTCGGTATCGGCCAACAGTTGAACTCCCAAGCGAAGATGAAGATGATGAAGCTGACCCTGAGGATCCAGCTGGACCACCTGCACCACGAGCTGCACAGCTGCATGCAGATACTCTGGTGCTATCTCAGAGTGGTGGTTCTAATATAGGATCCAAGCCAGAGAAGCTCCCGAACCCCCGAGGTGCTGTCTTGGGGAGTCTTGAGCAGGTTGGGTCGCTTCGCCAGACTCAGCCTCAAGAGGCTGACGGGGGCCCTGGGGGGATTGGCGTCGGGGAGTGTGCCCCTCGTGCCGCCGACGACCATGAACCCTCGGGCCCCGCGTCTTGGGGCACAGGCCCGTTTGGGAACACCTCGTCGCCTCCCAAGGGAGGTATGCCAGTGCGGACTGCAGCTCAGCAAAACTTGGCGTCGGCGCAGAATCAAAGCGACGCCTTGAGTGCTGAGCGGACCTGCCGCAACTGTGGTGTCGGCCTCCCCAGTCAGGCCCGACCAGAGGAGGTGGTGACTACAAAGGTGCGCACGTGGAGGATTGTCACTGCCAACATTACCTCAGCGCAGAAGGAGGCGGCGAAGTTGTCCAAGATCGCAGCGGAGGTGGTAGAGATCGAGGTCGATGCTGATGCCCTGCTCATCCAGGAGCACAAGCTGCTCAAACCAGCGGTGGGGGACACTGTGGTGAGGCTGAAGCATCAGGGCTGGCACTTCCACATCTCCCCAGCCAAGCCGGGCACCACAGCCACATCAGCATCGTCAGGAGTGGCAGTCGGAGTTCGACAAGATATCGGCTCAGCAGCTCCACCTGACATGGGTGGCGTTACACCCCCGACCTCAAGATGGACAACACAGTGGATCGATGGCATGCTCCCTGGTGGCTTCATTCTGGCCTCGATCTACCTCATCTCAGGTAATCAGCACAAAGACGTGGAGGACAACAATAGGCAGATCATCCTGCAATGTTTTGAGCAGCTCAAGAGACTGGGACGCCCTTTCATCATTGGAGGTGATTGGAACATGAGTCCGCTCGACCTGGAGGAGCTCAATGTTTTGAATGACATGCCAGCTACCATAGCAGCTCCGTTTGAGTGGACGTGCTCAGCAGGACGTGGACGAACTATAGATTTCTTTGTGGTCTCCAAGCATTTCAAGAGCTTGATCACGGGAGTGCGACGACTGGAGGGCCTCAGCCTAGCAACGCATTGGGGAGTTTTGCTTGAGCTAGAAGCAGGACCTGGCGCGGCCATGGAGCAGCAGATCGTGATGCCGCGGAAGTTTCCCAACGATTGTCCGCTTGGCGCTCCACGTCCACCTCCATCGTACGACCAAGTACATGATGAGTGCCATCATGCACGTGAAGCTCAGGACCTCGACTGGTGCTTTCAGACGTGGGCTCAGATGGCTGAGGCGGAGTTGGCAGATCGGTATCACCTTCCTGACAACAAGCGACGTGCTGCAGCTGGACGGGGTGAGCTACATGTGCCTCAGTTCAAGCTGGTGGCAGCGGCTCGCAAAGCACCAGGTAGAGGCGCTGAAGGAGACCCCATCTCACGGAATTGGAGAAGGGCGGCCATGGCATTCCAGGACCTTCTTCATGCGCTCAAGAGGGAGTGGGAGCTGGACTCGCAATTCATTCAGCAGCGGCTTCAGACCCTTCGCAAGTTGAGGCGCAAGAACTTGGACATGGGCAGTTCCTGGTTTGTCTTTTGGCACCGACTCGACTATGAATGGAGTTGGGAGGATGAATGGCTACGGGATTGCAGTTGGTTTGCAGCGCAGGAAGCCACCAAGCTCGAGCAGCAGTACTCAAAGCAGCGGGTCAAGGAGTGGCGGCAGGCGGTAGCTAAGTCCATCGAGCAGGAGCAGTCGAAGGCACACAGATGGAGTAAGCTACCAACTTTGTGGACGCAAGCAGAAGTTCATCCTGCCACGGGCATCAAGTCACATGCTACTACATTCGACGCGGACCTGCAGCAGTGGCTTAAGATATGGAATCATGATCCTGCAGCAAGCTCTTTTGGAGCCGGCCTACATTTATCCCAACTTCAGATGGATGATCAAATGGAACCTCTGGAAGTTGAGCAGATTCGCAAGGCAGCGCTTTCGTTCAAAGTGAAGACGGCCTCGGGCATCGACAACCTTGGGCCCAGGAATATGGCGCTGTTATCCGACGACTGCTTGCAAGCTTTCAGTTCTGTTATGGAGGTAGCGGAACGTATTGCGGAGGTTCCCAAGCAGATGAAGAATACAGTACTCCCGCGTTTACCCAAGCCTGAAGGTGGTCACAGGTTGATCGGCCTTATGACCGACACGCTCCGAGTCTACAACAGATGCAGAAGACCTGTCCAACGGCGGTGGCTTCAAGAGTATGCTCGGCCTTACCACTACGCCACGGCAGGGCGCAGTTCGGAGCGCGCGGTGTGGACTCAGTCAGTCATGGCAGAAGCGGGACGAGCATTGATGAGACACACGGTCACTGTGATGCTTGATTTGAAGAAAGCCTTCGAGAAGATATCGCATGCCTTATTGTGGGAGATTGGCTGCAGGCACAAGTTTCCCAAAAGGCGCTTGGCGATGCTCATCAAGACGCATGCTGGTCAAAGATGCCTCAAGTTTGGGAAGATCGCTTCAATATTCATTTCCACGAACCAAGGCGTCATCGCAGGGTGCTCGGATGCCACCACCATGATGATCCTTTTCACTTGGGGCGCGTACGACCAGGTCTACACCTTGTGGCCGTCGCTCACCATCAGCGTTGTTGTGGACGATGGCAGTCTACAGGCTACGGGCACTGAGGCCGATGCTGCACGTATCATCATTGCTGCGGCCAAGATGTTGTGCAGGCTCCTGGTCAGGATAGGTTTGGAGCTGAGCCCGAACAAAGGACATGTTATTGCGACGACTCCAAAGTTGGCCAGGCAAGTGGAGATGGCGCTAAGTGGCTGGGCCTTTCGGCGAGCTAGAGTTGTGCGACAGCTCGGACATGATCGACGGATGGGTGGAGGTGGCAGAATCCCTACACATCGAGGGCGAGCGGCAGCAGTTGGACGGAGAGTTCCACGGTTTCGCAGGCTGGCGCAAGGAGGGCGACAGATGGGCAAGCTGTTTCGCTCAGGAGGTCTGGCGTCAGTTGGCTACACGGCTAAAGTGCAAGGCATGAGTGACACCCAGCTGCAGAAAGTACGCTCCCTCTCTGGTCATGCGCAGTTTGGCTCAGCAAGGGGAAGGAGCAGAACCATGGAGTTTCTTCTTTCACATTGTCCTCGGTCTGATCCAACCTTCATTGCTGATGAGTACCCGCTCGCGTACTGGATGAAGGCCAAGTGGGAGCAGTGGGTCAGACCGAAAGCCATGGCCCTAGCCTTCATGCACGCGCAGAACCACACCAAGACTTGGCAGTCAGTCCAGGGACCTGCTGGAGCAGTTCTCATGACGCTTCGTCGTATGGGATGGCGAGCTGAGAGTTGGAAAGTTTGGTTCACTGAGCGCGGATCACGTGTTGATTTAGATGATATCGGCGTCGGCACCCTTAGGAAGCTGGTCAATGTATCCACTAAACGACGGCTCTTAGCAGGTGTTCCAGGCAGTCGTGGGATGGAAGGTTTAGTTGGACCGCCCATTTTGGAGCCGGCCCTCAAGGAAATATCCGACCTTCGGAAGAAAGGAGACTTCAAAGGAGCTGGTCTTCTTCGTACTTGGCTGGCTGGAGGTTTCTTCAATCAAGTTCGACTGCATGATGTGCAGGCCACGGAGAGCCCACTATGTGCGATTTGTGGGGTTGAGGAAGGGACTGATCTGCACAGGTGTTTCAGATGTGATTGGCATCTCACGGAGAGACAAGACTGGAGCGGTTTCGAGAGGAAGCTCATGTTGTGGGGCCGCAATGAGTATGGTCAAGATCATCCGTGTACTATGATGCTGTGCAAAGGGCTCTTTCCTGATCCCCTGTTTCAGCTTCCTGATGCAGTTGCTCACCATACGATTCGCTGGCATGTGTGCACAGTTTCTGGCCTGATCAGTGGAGTTGTTTGTGTGGATGGCAGCTGTATCTTTCCACATTGTGAGTTTCGAGCTCGTGGTGGATGGGCCTTTTGTATGATCGACGCGGTGGGAAATGTCATCGCAGCTGCATCAGGACCTGTTCCCTTTCCATGGCAGACCTCAGGTGCGGCGGAGTTGTTTGCAGCCCGACAAGCCATCCTGCACAAGTCGCAGGGCCAGCTGCACCTCGTCACTGACTTCAAAGTGCTCTTTATTGGTTGGCAAGCTGGACATCCCTATGGCACTCATTCTGGACACCAGTATGCAGAGCTTTGGGTTCAGTTCTGGAAAGCTGTTGATGATGTCGGTGCTGATGAAATTCAGATCGAGTGGATTCCCTCGCACCTCTCGCAGACGCAAGCGCTGGCTCAGCAGATTCCCTTGGCCTACTGGCACGGCAACAAGCAAGTGGATTTCTATGCCAAGTGTGGTGCGGCCATGCACCCACGAGATCTACCTCAAGAACGTGCTCGTCACATGCGCGAGCAGGCGGCAGCGTTGACGCTGAAAACTGTGCTGCGCATCCTGCGCCGCTGTTCGAGAGGAAAATGGGCTGATGTGGAACGGAAGGAGTACGTTGAGAGGCCGATCGGCCTCGCTCTGAGTGATGACAATGGCCACGTAGTGCGTAGGTACAAAGGACGATGGGCTTGCGCGAGGTGCGGAGAGAATCGTGCTCGTAGGTGTGACCTGGTGAACTTGAGCTGTGGAGGACCCCCTAAGGGGGTCCAGATGGCTCATGAGTCGCACCGCCTCTGGAAAACGGGCCCGATGATTTGGTGTGTAGATTGCACTGCGAGGTGTGTGAGCAGAGCGTTTTTGATTGCCAGACCTTGTAAGGGTAGACCTCCCCTGGGTTCTCCGAGGCACTTTAAGAGGAAGTACCTTATCCAGGGGAAGGGCCCGTCAGGCGAAAAGATAGGAAATGGGTTTCACAAGCCTGTTCCTATCACCTCGCGTAGCTGATTTTAGTAATTAGCGCTTATGATGTATCGCGTTTCTGGCTTGGTGCCTCGTTTTCGGAGCCCCTCGTCGTCATCGGAACCCTCGGAACCCTCCTCCTCCTCCTCCTCCTCCTCCTCCTCCTCCTCCTCCTCCTCCTCCTCCTCTTCAGCACAGCGCAGCACAGCACAGCAGACCGCAGCACAGCATAGGACAGCACAACACAGCTCAGCAGAGCACAGCACAGCACGTCTCGGCGACACGCGTCTACATACAGCCGCACGCATGCACACACTCGCACACACAAGACGACACCAGTCCTGGCATAGCAGGCGTGGCACTTTCTCGACACCATAGGGGGTGCGCAGGGGGTGGTCTCTCGCTGCGGTCTCTATACGCCCCAGTCGTCCTGCTATAGCAGGCGTGGCCCCAGTCGTCCTGGCATAGCAGGCGTGGCACTTTCTCGACACCATAGGGGGTGCGCAGGGGGTGGTTTCTCGCTGCGGTCTCTATACGCGCCGGTCGTCCAGGCATAGCAGGCGTGGCACTTTCTCGACACCATAGGGGGTGCGCAGGGGGTGGTCTCTCGCTGCGGTCTCTATACGCGCCGGTCGTCCAGGCATAGCAGGCGTGGCACTTTCTCGACACCATAGGGGGTGCGCAGGGGGTGGTCTCTCGCTGCGGTCTCTATACGCGCCGGTCGTCCAGGCATAGCAGGCGTGGCACTTTCTCGACACCATAGGGGGTGCGCAGGGGGTGGTCTCTCGCTGCGGTCTCTATACGCGCCGGTCGTCCAGGCATAGCAGGCGTGGCACTTTCTCGACACCATAAGGGGTGCGCAGGGGGTGGTCTCTCGCTGCGGTCTCTATACGCGCCGGTCGTCCAGGCATAGCAGGCGTGGCACTTTCTCGACACCATAGGGGGTGCGCAGGGGGGTGCTGCGGTCTCTATACGCGCCGGTCGTCCAGGCATAGCAGGCGTGGCACTTTCTCGACACCATAGGGGGTGCGCAGGGGGTGGTCTCTCGCTGCGGTCTCTATACGTCGTCCAGGCATAGCAGGCGTGGCACTTTCTCGACACCATAGGGGGTGCGCAGGGGGTGGTCTCTCGCTGCGGTCTCTATACGCGCCGGTCGTCCAGGCATAGCAGGCGTGGCACTTTCTCGACACCATAGGGGGTGCGCAGGGGGTGGTCTCTCGCTGCGGTCTCTATACGCGCCGGTCGTCCAGGCATAGCAGGCGTGGCACTTTCTCGACACCATAGGGGGTGCGCAGGGGGTGGTCTCTCGCTGCGGTCTCTATACGCGCCGGTCGTCCAGGCATAGCAGGCGTGGCGACACCATAGGGGGTGCGCAGGGGGTGGTCAGCTCGTCTAGCAGGCGTGGCACTTTCTCGACACCATAGGGGGTGCGCAGGGGGTATACGCAGGCATAGCAGGCGTGGCACTTTCGACACCAAGACGCAGGCGTAGCATAGCAGGCGTGGCACTTTCTCGACACCATAGGGGGTGCGCAGGGGGTGGTCGAGCGCGGCTGCTATACGCGCCGGTCGTCCAGGCATAGCAGGCGTGGCACTTTCTCGACACCAGAGGGGGTGCGCAGGGGGTGGTCCCCGAGCGCGGCTGCTATACGCGCCGGTCGTCCAGGCATAGCAGGCGTGGCACTTTCTCGACACCATAGGGGGTGCGCAGGGGGTGGTCCCTGAGCGCGCGGCTGCTATACGCGCTGGTCGTCCAGGCACAGCAGGCGTGGTACTTTCTCGACACCAGAGGGGGTGCGCAGGGGGGGGTCCCTGAGCGCGGCCGCTATGCACGACGGTCGTCCAGGCACAGCAGGCGTGGCACTTTCTCGACACCAGAGGGGGGCGCAGGAGGTGGTCCCTGAGCTCGGCCGCTATGCGCGACGGTCGTCCAGGCACAGCAGGCGGGAGGAGCAGCAGCAGGAGCCGGGGCAGCAGCAGGAGTCCCTCCCTCCTTCCCTCCCTCCCCTCCTTCCCTTCCCTATGGGCCCTCCCAGGAGCAGTATAGAAGAAAATGGAGGAATAATAGAGGAGAAGAAATGGTGGCGGAAGGCAGGGCGAGAAAGGTCGTTGTCGTCGGTCCGCAGGAGCTCTGGCCGGTCCTCCCGGCCCCCGCTCTCGCCCCCTGCCGCGCCCGCCCCATCCGGGGCCCGAGGGAGCACTGCGCCGCCGGAGTTCTGACCATGTCTGGCGGCGACGACGACGACGACGACGGCGACGCACTTCGAGGTTCGAGGAGGTTTTTCGTTTCTTTCGGTGTCTGGAGGCACGCTCAAAGCCCCGGGGCCGTCGGGAATCACTGCCGTGCCATGCCTTTCGTCGGCGCCGCGCCGTGCCGCGCCGTGCGCGGCCGTGCAGGAGTTGCGAGGAGGAGGAGTTGAGAGGAGTGCGGAGGAGTTGCGAGGAGGAGGAGGATTTGAGAGGAGCGCGGAGGTGTTCAGAGGAGCGCGGAGGAGTTGAGAGGAGTGCGGAGGAGTGCAGAAGGAGGAGTACAGAAGGATATGAGAGGATGAGTTGAGAGGAGTGCGGAGGAGTTGAGGGAAGTGCGGAGGAATTGAGAGGAGTGCGGAGGAGTTGACAGGATGGGGTGGGACGAGGAGGAGGAGGACGAGGAGGAGGAGGAGGACGACGACGACGACCACGAGCGCGGCGACGAATACAACGAGCACTACCAACACAACGAGCACGACGACGTCGAGTGCGACGACGACGAGTGCGACGACGAGTGCGACGAGCACGACGACGAATGCGAAGACGAGTGCGACGGCGAGGTACGACGACGAGTACGATGACGAGTAAGACGATAGAGCGGCAACGAGCACGACGACGAGCACGACGAGTACGACAACGAGTACGACAAGTACGACGACGATTCGCGACGAGGGTTTAGAACGCAGCATTGCGCATAGATGATAATGACAAGCAACACACATAAGATTAAAAATCAGTATGCGGGGTTCCTCGGTAGCGTAATTTGCGTGTCCTGGTGCCCCTTCATCAACGCGCGGCCCCCTGAAGTCCCGACCTTTTCCCCGGGGCCGGCTTTTCGTCCCGAGTCGTCGTTCGACGGCCCCGAGGCCCGGCGAGGGCTCTTTGACGGGCCGAAAGTGGCAAATCCAAAAAAAAACAGTTACCTTGGCCACGTACCCACCCCCTGCGCAGTGCGGGGCATGAGTAGCTTGGGAGACGTTATACGGAGGTGATGACGTGACATGGGCGCATATACTTCTGCGAGCGGCATTCGTGAGGCTCGCAGCCCCCCAAGGATTGCGATGTCTCGCTCAGATCTGCCTGGTGCCTCGCTCCGCTGAAACCGCCACCAGCCTTCGAAAGTTGCGACGGTTTCGCAGATCGCAGCCCCCCAAGGACGGCGAGGCCCCGCTCAGAGCTGCGCGGTGCCTCACTCCGCTGGACCCACCAGCAGCCCTCGAAAGTGGCGACAGTTTCGCAGATCGCAGCCCCCCAGGCATGGCGAGGTCTTGCTCAGATCCGCGCGGTGCCTCGCTCCGCAGGACCCACCAGCAGCCCTCGAAAGTGGCGACAGTTTCGCAGATCACAGCCCCTCAGGGACGGCAAGGTCCCGCTCAGATCTGCGCGGTGCCTCGCCCAGCTGGACCCACCAGCTGCCTTCGAAAGTGGCGACAGTTTCGCAGATCGCAGCCCCCCAGGCACGGCGAGGTCTTGCCCAGATTTGCGAAGTGCCCCATTCCGCTGGACCAGCCAGCAGCCTTCGAAAGTGGCGACAGTTCCGCAGATCGCAGCCCCCCAGGCACGGCGAGGTCTTGCTCAGATCCGCGCGGTGCCTCACCCCGCTGGACCCACCAGCTGCCCTCGAAAGTGGCGACAGTGTCGCAGATCACAGCCCACCAGGCACGGCGAGGTCTTGCACAGATCCGCGCGGTTCCTCACTCCGCAGGACCCACCAGCAGCCCTCGAAAGTGGCGACAGTTTCGCATATCACAGCCCCCCAGGCACGGCGAGGTCTTGCCCAGATCCGTGCGGTGCCTCACTCCGCAGGACCCACCAGCAGCCCTCGAAAGTGGCGACAGTTTTGTAGATCGCAGCCCCCCAGGCACGGCGAGGTCTTGCTCAGATCCGCGCGGTGCCTCACTCCGCAGGACCCACCAGCAGCCCTCGAAAGTGGCGACAGTTTCGCAGATCGCAGCCCCCCAGGCACGGCGAGGTCTTGCTCAGATCCGCGCGGTGCCTCACTCCGCAGGACCCACCAGCAGCCCTCGAAAGTGGCGACAGTTTCGCAGATCGCAGCCCCCCAGGCACGGCGAGGTTTTGCTCAGATCCGCGCGGTGCCTCACTCCGCAGGACCCACCAGCAGCCCTCGAAAGTGGCGACAGTTTCGCAGATCGCAGCCCACCAGGCACGGCAAGGCCTTGCTCAGATCCGCGCGGTGCCTCACTCCGCAGGACCCACCAGCAGCCCTCGAAAGTGGTGACAGTTTCGCAGATCGCAGCCCCCCAAGCACGGCGAGGTCTTGCTCAGATCCGCGCGGTGCCGCACTCCGCAGGACCCACCAACAGCCCTCGAAAGTGGCGACAGTTTCGCAGATCCCAGCTCCCCAGGCACGGCGAGGTCCCGCTCAGATCCGCGCAGTGCCTCACTCCGCAGGACCCACCAGCAGCCCTCGAAAGTGGCGACAGTTTCGCAGATCGCAGCCCCCCAGGCACGGCGAGGTCTTGCTCGGATCCGCGCGGTGCCTCACTCCGCAGGACCCACCAGCAGCCTTCGAGTGTGGCGACAGCTTCGCAGATCGCAGCTTCCCATGGACGGCGACCACAGGGGGGGCGGGAGGAGGACGCGACCACACCTCTCTATTCAAAACGAATACCCAACCAAGGAGGGGTTGGGAAAAAACGCGTCCTGATTTTGGTTGCGACACGAGCAGGTTTCGGGTGCCCTGTTGAGCGTTCCGCGGGGTACGTACCACCATCCTCTTCCTCCTCCTCCCTTGGCTTCGCCCTCGTTCCTCCTCCTTCTCCTCCTCCTCCTCCTCCTCCTCCTCATCCTCCTCCTCCTCCTCCTCCTCCTCCTCCTCCTCCTCCTCCCTTGGCCTCGCCCTCGTTCCTCCTCCTCCTCCTCCTCCTCCTCCTCCTCCTCCTCCTTGACCCTCCTCGGTGGACCTGGGCCCCCCTCGCTGGTCCTCGGCCGCGCGCACGCCCCAGGGGAACACCCGGCCCCCGAGCCTGGCGGTGGGTAGCCGCACGAGCCAGTGATTTCATTTTCCTCGCACAAGCTGCCCAGCAGGAGGGCACCTGGATGCATGCACGCGCGAGACGAGCAAAGCTCGAGCGCCGCATCGGAGGAGGAAGGAGTCGGCCGGTTCATGACCTGGGGGAGGAGGCTGAGCACGTAATCGCCCAGTTTGAACGATTTCGCGCCTTTTGTCTCCAGGGCCCAGCGCTCATGGAGCAGGCCCCAGAGATCATGGGCCTCCAGCGTACTGCAGTAGCCAAGGCTCAGACCATCGAGCGGCAGCAGGCGGCCGCACGGCCAAAAGAATGGAGAGAACGTTTGAAGAAGGAGTCGAACGCAGGCTCTTCTTTCATCCACAGGATCAGCAAGTGGCGTACTCCTCCTCCCCCCGTTACGGGTTACTCTGTCTCCAACCTCGAGCTTGCTGATCCTCGGGAAGCGGCCGACAGGGCCGCGCAAGAGTGGTTTGACGTTTGGGGCTCCCATGGGCAAGAAAGCACGGGTCCCGCTGACCGACCCTGGGAGGCCGCTCGGTTTGCCCACCCGTTGGTTCACCTGGACCGCCAGCTGTTTACCAAAATATGTCTGAGTTTTCCTGCCAGGACGGGAATAGGTTCTGACCACTGGCACCCGCGCTGGTGGGCTTGGCTTTCGGACGAAGGCAAAGACTGCCTCATTCAGCTTGTGAGGTTTATCTCTCGCACAGCGCAGTTTCCATCGCAGGTAAGGTACATCATATATTTCCTTCTGTCGAAGGAGTCGGGAGGCACCCGGCCGATTGGGCTCCTCCCCTCCCTCATGCGTGTAGTCGAGCGAGCACAGTCAGGCCTTTTTCACGACTGGGAGCGCTCGGCCAAGCGCAAATATGACTTCGGGGGCCCTGGAGGGGGCTCCGAAGAGGCCGCGCGGCACCAGATGGTGCATGATGAAGGGGCGCGTGAGGGGGAGGTGTCGGTGACGGGGGTGCTGGATCTGTCGCGTGCGTTTGAACATGTAACCATGAGTGCCCTGTGGGCGGTAGCCCCTCTGCGCGGCTTTCCTCAGCAGCTAGCCAAGCTGCTCATCAGCATATACACTTCCACCAGGCTGGTAGCCTTTCGAGGGCTCCTAGCCAAGAAGTCGATGCAAACGTTTTCGGCCGTCGTGGCGGGATCGATCGGAGGCATCAGGGCACTTAAGATGGTGGTGCTACAGGTCACCGATGCTATACATCAAGCCTGGGGGGCTCGCCTCCAGATGAAATTATTCGTTGGCGACCTCAGTATCCAGGTTCGAGGAGCGTTGAGATGTCTCACTGTTTTGCAGGCTGCGGTCACTTTCTATATCCGTGAGATCGAAGGCACCTGGAGCATCCCTGTCTCCCGTGGTGCCCGCGGCAAAGGGTACATCCTCGTCGCCGCGGCCTCGGCTCGGAATCGCTGCGCCGCTTGGGCCAAAGACCTGGGCCTTGCCATCGCCGACACTAGCTCACAGCTGGGAGTGGATAGCGCTGGAGGCGCTGTAGTTCGAAAAAGAAAGAAGATGCAGAAGCGATTTAAGTATGCATGCCAGCGCAAGGCTAAATTAAAAGCCCTCTCGAAGCAAGGGGCCCGCCTCGCCAGGGTTGTCCGCCAAGGGGTGATCCCGTCCGTGACCTACGGGTCGAGCTGTTTAGGAGTCTCGCCTGTTTCTCTGAACAGAATGCGCGTCATGGTCTCGGGTAGCCTGGGCGGTAGCGCGGTCGGAAGAGACAGAGTCCTCCGACTTTGGACGCATCAAGTTGATCCTGTCGTCGAGGGATCACAGAAGCCGCTATGCATGTGGGCCACGCAGGCGTGGAATGGAGTTCATCATGTAGACATGGCCAGGGCTTGGCGCAGGGAGATGTCCCGAGAAGCGGCCAGACGGAGTCGAACGCTGGATCGCCCCTGGAGCCAAGTTCGAGGGCCAGCCTCTGCCTGTAATCTCACGTTGCAGCGGCTTGGCTGGTCCTGGCCTAGCTGGCACACCCTCCGCATTCACACGGGTGAGATGTTTGACATGCGCCGATCTGCGCCCAGCACGCTGCGCAAGTATATTTACCTTCGTTTAGAGGATCAAGAGCTCACCGACTGGGCAACACAGCGAGGCATGCCCTTTCGGAAGCCCTTCCTCGAGCCTTGTCGCGCAGCAGTCAGGACAAAAAAGAAAAAGGGCCAGAAGCAATCGGCTATGCTGGCTTTCCTGCGCAGTGATTTTTGGACTCAAGACAAGGTTTGGAGAGCCGGCCACTCAGAAGATCGAAGTTGTCAAAAATGCGGGCACGCCATCGGGAACCAGCATCATAGGTTTTGTAGGTGCCCAGCGTTTCAGGAGCAGCGCCAGGCTGCAGGTGAATCCTATCCTGACATCATCCACCGCGCCTCCTCCTCGCGCTCCTCTTCCCGTCTCTTTTCCAGGGCTCTCGCGCCTCGCCCACTGGGGGACCCCTTCATGGACGTCACGCCCAGCATGGAGACCCTGGACCCTGAGTATGGGGACGATCCCCTACTCTCTGGACTGGCCTACTCGGATGGGTCGGGGGTCGGGGTCTCAGGGTTGAAGGCGTTCGGGTGGGGCCTCTGTTTTGTTGACCAGCATGGAAATATACGCAAAGCAATGCATGGCACGGTACCAGGAGTGAGGCAGGCACAAAGTGTACTTAGAGCAGAATTGCATGGTTTTCTGAATGTTCTTCGGCACGGCACTGCCCCGCTACAGGTGGGGATCGACAATTCTACTGTCGTTCGGGGCTTCAGGCGAGGCCCAGCATGGTGCCGCCAAGCCAGACGACCGCATGCCGATTTATGGCATATGATTTGGAATGCGATTGAAGATTCGTTCGCGGGTGAGGGGGGCCTCGTCGTCGTCAAAGTAAAAGCGCATTCCAAGAAGGCCCAGGCCCAGCAGCTCGAGGGACTCGAGCTGTGCAACTACCTAGGAAACCAGTGCGCCGACCTTCAAGCGAAGGAGGGCGCCAGGCTAGACGCCATCCCGCCGCATATCAGAGACACTTGGGTGGCCAGATTTAAGGAGGTTTGTGCAGTCCTCGGGCTTGTCGGAGACATGACCTGTAAGATAGGCACATTCGATGACACCACAGGCCGACTCCAGAACGCCTCCCAGCCCCCTGGCCCTCGGCCGCGCCGTTCGGTCTTACCTCCTCCCGAGTCTCGGCATGTCCTTGAGTGGGACAGGGGGTCCTGGAGGTGTGCACGTTGCGCCAAACGGGCCCACAGCTACAAGACCAAGCTGGTGTTGTCTCGTAAGTTTTGCAGAAAGGGCTTCACCTCGCACGCCAAGTGGAAGAAGATAGCGCGTGTCGACGGGGCTCCTTTGGAGGGGCCAAGGCGACACAAGCTGTCCAGAATTAGCCATTACACCTTTTGTCGAGAGTGCGGCGCCTTTTTGAGCGCCAGGGCTTGTGGGTTGCTTACTGGTTGTCCTAAGGACCCGAGGGACCACAACGCCAAGACTCGACGTAATCGTCTGCTGGCAGGCAAGCATCCTTATAAGAATGACAGACTGCCTGGAGAGGTGGTCGCGCTGTCAAGAACCCAGGAATTAGAGTTTCTGGAGTCGATTGGGATTGCTGCCAGGGCCTCCGCCGCGGGAAGTGGCGAGGAGGCACACCTTTCCTCCGCCGCCTCAGGCGGCGCGGAGGACTGACCTGGCTTGACGCAGGTGGACGCGAGGTTCTCGCCCACGCTGTGCTCGCGGGAAAACCTCCTCCTCCTCCTCCTCCTCCTCCTCCTCCTCCTCCTCCTCCTCCTCCATGACTCCAGGGTCCGCGTGCGGCTGCTTGCCCCGTGCGCAGGCTGGCCCCAGCCAGGCCAGGCCGCGGCGTGCCGAAGAGCCCCGGGTCTGCGCAGGCCGTCCGGGCCCCCTCTCGCTGCGGCCGCGGGGCGCCTCGCGGCGGCTTGGCCGCTCGTCGGAGCCCCGGCGGGGCGCTGGCGCGCGGCTCCTCGGGCCCTGTGCCCATGTCATTCTCGAGCTCCTGGTGTCGCAGCAAAATCAGGACGCGATTTGTCTGTTCTTGCCACTTTCGGCCCCCGGGGAGCCCTCGCCAGGCCTCGGGACCGTCCAAAAAAGACTCGGGACGAAAAGCCGGCCCCGGGGAAAGGGTCGGGACTTCCAGGGACCGCGCGTTGATTGAAGAAATCAGGACGTCGCATGTCTGGGCACGAAGGGCCGTTCTGGCCACGGCGAGCCTCGGCCGCGAGCCGGGCCCCCGGACCCAGATTCCAGAACCCTTCCCGATCCCAAAGCGGTCCTCAATTTCAGCGTCCAGATTGCACCCCTGCTCATCCCCACCGGGAGAAATATATAAACCCAGACTTGCTCGCGCCGTGGCACGATCCACGACGGGATCCCGTTCGCTCCGGGCCGCGTTCGGCCTCCCAGGGGCCCTCGCAGGGCCGCGGGGCGCCGGGCAAAAACAACTCGGGATGAAAAGCTTGCTGGGGTCCAGATGTCTGGGGAGCCGCGTTCGGACGGGGCCAGAACGAGGATAAGTCCGTTCCAGAGCGTTCCGAAACGGTGTCAGCGTTCAGGAACGATCTGGGAAGGCCGCGGCGCCCGAGACATCCTCCAGAGCCGCCAGATCTCAGAGATTCGCGAAGAATTGTATCCTCACCCGAGTTCCGCCTCGCCCTGGCTTCGTCTTAGCCCAGACCTCTGGGGAGCCGCGCTGTGAACAAACACTACGGCGCCTGATGCCTGGGCCTCGGGAGGTGCAGCCCGCCGCCACGTCCAGCCTGGATGCGAAGATGAAGCGGCTGAACGGGCTGCTGTCCGACGGCCCGGCCCGGAAGGGTGCGGCCGAGCAAGGACGCCGCTTTCGTCGGGGGTTGTTGCCTCCTCTTCCTCCTCCTCCTCCTCCCCCTCCTCCTCCACCTCGTTCCTCCTCCTCCTTCTCCTCCTCCTCCTCCTCCTCCTCCTCCTCCTCCTCATCATCATCATCAGCATCATCATCATCATCCTCATCCTCATCCTCGCTCCATTCTGGAGCCCCTGGGGCCCTCTGGAGGCCTTGGTAGTCTCCTTGGACATCCTGAGGACACCTTGGGCCAGAGACACGTGTAGCAACACCCGACTTCGCTCTCCCTGGTTTCGGTCCCACTGCCGCCTCCGCTGCCGCTGCCGATGCCGCCGCCGTTGCCACTGCTGCTGCTTATCCTCTCCCCCTCAATCTATCAATTCGTCCCTGCTTCCTCGGTTCGCTGGGCGCCGTTATCCTCCTTCCCTCCCTCCCTCCCCCGCGCCCTCGCTCCGACTTGTCCTGCGAACGTGTAGGATGTGATGCGCACAGTCCGTACCCGTCTCGTTCAAGCCTTTCCAGCTTCAGGGAGTAACAGATCGCAAGCGCCCTCGTGTGCTGCGCGTCGCCTCCTGGTTGCTAGTGTGCACTTCGTGCGCGCTGGACGCAGTTTGGCCAGGGCGGCTGCGCGGCGGCGGCGGCGCGGGCCCGCCTGACAGCTTATACGGCGAACCCCTCCCGGTGTCTCGACGAGCTACCCCGCCTCAGTGCGGACCACGTGAACCTGACGGCACAGCTGCTCGAGTTGCGGGCCGAGTATTTCCAGCAGGCCGACGGTTCGAACGCATTTTGTTTCCAGTCGCTAAGCCTCGTGGTGAAGACCGTCGTGATGCAGGTGGTCAGCTTCTGCGCCATGGCCTGTCGACGCGATGGCGATGCTGCTGCCAGCGAGCTTGCAGTTGTTCAAGGCCGCCGGGACCTGCGCCGAGGCTCTTCTTCAGTGACCTCCTGCACGGGCGCGTGATATTCGTGCACTACGACGACGACCCGACATCTGGCACGAGATGATGTTGCTCTGGCCCGCAGACGCCAACCGTCCGCCCACGCGCCGGACTATCGCGACGCCCGACGGGAACATCCACGCAGAAGAGCTCGCTGTGGGTGCGGACGGGGACGAACCCAACAAGGCATCGCTGACCTTCGGTGCCTCTCCCACCCATCGGCGTCCGCCTGGCCGCGTGCACCGCTTCCGCGGGTATCCGAGCGAGGCCGCCGTGATGGACATGATCAGAAAGGCCCAGGCCGAACCGCGCCAGGTGGGGCCCAATGGGGGCGAGCCGCCCCACTTCGTCTGGAACGGCCATGCCCCCGACGCCGCCGCCGCCGTGAGCTCCGGCGACGCGCCATGGTTCTACTGGTGGCAGTTGGGCAAGGCGCCGGGCGTTGCACGCGAGGCGCCCCGCCGAGCCGCGGCCCCCCCGCTCGCCGACCCCCCGCCGGCACTTGGCGGGCGGCGAGGGCCTGGCTGGCAAGCCTGGGCTGCAGGGGGCCGACGCTCCCCCACTCGGCGGCGCTGGCACCAGGGTGCCGGTCGCTGTTGGGGCCCCGCCGCCAGGCATGACCTGGGTCTCCGCCGAGGCCGTCGAAGCCGAGTGCCAGCGCGGCGGCGAGGTGGCCCCCCTCGGCCGAAGACGCGGTCTGGGGCGAGGCGGGGCTCTATTGCGCGCCGGGCGGCTTCATTGTGCCGATCGAGCTGGCGCCGACGCCCGTCGGCGACCAGGCGCGGGGCGACCTGGGCGATGACGACGCGCGCCAGCCGGGGGCCCTCGCCCGCGACCGCGAGGGTCGCCGCTGCCGCGACTTCCGCGACGTCGCCCAGATGCGCCGCGAGGCGCTCAACGACTTCCTTCTGGTCGGCGAACGCGGCTACAAGTGGCCGCGCGAGAACATCCTCGAGCGCGGTGGCACCCCCGACGGCTGGCGCACCAAGTGGATGTTCGAGAGCGGCTGCAACAAGGACCCGGCGGCCGCCATCACCCACGATTTCCTCGGGTTCTCCATCGAGCTGGCGGGCACCTGCGACCGGATCGACGGTTTCAACCGGGCCTGCGTGGAGGCGGTCGAGCGCAGGCGCCAGCCCACGGAGGAGACCATGGGCAGCATGAGGATCGAGGGCGTCGAGCACGACATCGGGCGCTCGCCGCAGAGCGCCCACCGCGGCGTCGCCAAGGCTCGCCGAGGAGACCGAGATCCAGGAGCAGCGCTGCAAGGCCAGCGAGGAGAAGACCGCATCCTCTGGCAAGGAGGACAGGGGGTGAATTTGGGCCAGCGGTTGGGAGGTGGCTCGGCCCGACCGCTGTTTCGTGAGAGCCAGTTTGGTGGACCTGCTCCCGCTCTATCTTTCAGTGATGGAGCGCTGTCGTTCGCGGCGCCGACGTCGCCAATTGCTCCGCCCACTTCGCTTTGATTACCCCGACCGGTCCGCGCGCGAGTTTCGCGCGCCCAGCTGGTTGAGAAGCGCGCCCGCGCGCCCGAGACACCGCGGCGCGTCGGTGCCCGTGGGGGCCGCGTCACGCCACAGCGCGCGCCCGGGCGCCTCTCGTGCCGAATTGCAGTTTTCTTCGACTCGCCCGCCGCCTGCATCGCGCGACGGAGGCCCCCGCGGTGGCGTCGGCCCAGGGGGCCTGCCGGGAGCTTCTGGGCCGCCCGCGCCCACGCTGCGACGCGCCTTGCGAATCGAGCCTGGATGGCTTGCTGACCGACATGGGCCTCGTGGTCGATGCTCTCTCCTGGGCTTCGACCGCGCCTTTGCCACTGCCGCCGCCCGACTTCGAGGCGGACGTGGAGGTCGAAGGGAGGCCCGCGCTATATATGGGCCCTGTGCTCGAGCATGACCGCCCCATGTATATCGACCTCGCAAAGTCCTGCATCTCGCGAGGCTTTTTTCGTGCTGGGCAAGACGAAGTACGAGGGTGCGCCCGCGTTCTTCGTAGCCAAGAAGGACGAGCGGACCAGGATGGCGCCTGGCTGCCGGCGGAGGAACCGACGGTCTCAGCGTCTGCCCCCAATCAGCAAATTCTCCGCTGCCAGCTTCTCAGACATCGAGGTTCTGAAAGACACGCCCCTCTTCTGCGCGGGGGCTGACGACCAGAGTGCCTGCTGCCAGCGCAAGCTGCCCGCCTGCCTGCGGCCGTAATTATGCCTTCCCCCCGTCGTCGTTGGAGAGTTGGGGGTCCGCAGGCTGGGCGGGCGCCGCGCGCCCCCCTAGGCGCGCATCTGCCCGCGGCTCGCCGCAGCACCGACGGGCTGAAGCTGGGCGCTGCACTTCGCCAAGAGGGCCCATGAGCGCGCGCTGAGCCCCCGCGGCGCCCTGAGGCCCGAGCTGCGGTGGACTTCGCGCCAGTGGCCCATCCGCTCGCTCTACGTGGACAACGCGCTGGCGTCGGCCGCCGACCGCGGCGCCGTCGCCGGCGTCAGGCGCCCGGCGCCCCAGGCTCCGGAGGCGGCAGGGCTCGCCGTCCCCGACGAGACCGACGTCCGCGAGAGCATGCCCACGCTCGGGGGCCAGCTGGGGGGCTAGCCTGCACGCGCCTCCGCGTCGTCGGGCACTGCACCTTCGCGGCGCGGCGCTGGCGGGAGAGCCTGAGCTGCTTCAGCGCGGCGCGCGCCCTCGGTCAGCAAGGGCGCCGGCGCGCGAGGCCGCTCTTGGTTTCGGCGCGGCGGGGGCTCAAGAACCTCCGCGGCCTCTAGCGACCTCGACGCCGAGCGCGCCCTCTGGGTCTGCGTCCGGCTGGGGGACGGACGACGTCAAGGCTTTCGGCCACTTGCTCGAGCGGCGGCGCATCCGCCACGCCCGCGAGGACGACGGGCGTTGGCGGCCGCGCGGTCGGGCGGCGCGAGCGGCACTGGCGGCCCTGCTGGATGGAGGCCAGACACGATGCGATACCTACCATTGTTCATCCAGGAACCCATGATGAAGTCAGAAGAGTTCCACGCGCCGCAGAGCTGATCCTGTCGGACGCAGACTCGGGGGGGAAACGCCACGTCGTCCCGAGGGGGCAATCTTGCATTCGCACTCGCGCTTGCAAAAGGCCGGTGCCATGATATCTTCCAGTTCAGCATCCTTCGCCGAGGGGTAGTCCTCACGCCCGCCTCGGGCGCCCGCATCTAACGCCGATGGGTGCCGAGCGAGCTGGATGCTGCGGACCATCGCTGTCGCTCGGCCCCCTGCCTTGCCACAGGCCTCCGGACCGGAGGGAGGGCCATGTGCGCCGCAAAACGCAAGACACGACGCCGCCGTGCACGCCTGCCGCCTGCCGTGCACGCCTGCCGCCGCCGCGTGCACCTCCAGCGCCGAGCGCGAGCCCGACGCGAAGGCCCCTTTTCCGCCCCTGAGCCCCGACGTCACGATTGTTGCTTCATGCGTCGACCCCAAGAGGTCTCGACCCGTTCCCTGGCATTGGTTGTTCATCCCGAGTCGTTTCCTCACGGTCCCGACGCCCAGCGAGGGCCCCCGACGGTTGAAAATAGCGACGAATCTTCCGTCGCGTTGTTCCCATCGTTCGAAGGGGTCCGGGGCTGCATGCCTGAGGCCCCGCTCGATGCGCTGCGGCCGCCGCCCTCGAGGCCCCGAGAGCCCAGCGCTGGCGCCCGGACGGAGCGCCCGCCCACAGCGCAGATGCGAGGCAGGCAGCCGCCTCCACGAGGTGCGCCAGCCTGCAGCTGCGTGGCCGCCTCTGCGAGGTGCTCCGCCGCCGGTGCCACCGCCGCGCGCCTCGCGACCACCGCGGGCTGCAGGGCGCTGCGGTGCCCTCGGCTGCTCCGCGGCTCTGGCCTGGCGGCGGGGGTGGCCAGGCACCTGCAGCTGCGTGGCCTGCGCGGCGGGGTCACGGGCGCGAGGGGTGGCGTCCGCACTCAGCACTGCCGCGGCAGTGCACTCGCAACGCCAAGGACAGTGCGGCGCGGCAGTGGACGGCTGAGGCACTGGGCGCGAAGGCGGACGTCAGTGCTGCGGGCGCTACGGCGGACATCGGCAGCACAGGTGCCCACCACCGCGGTGCACCCTCTCGCCTGTGGCAGGAGGCTCTGCTGGAGCCCCGGGAGCAGCTCCCTGCAGCAGCCCTCGTCGGCGCCGCGTGACACCACCGACGGCGGCCAGGCCGCATGTCTGCGGAAAGAGGGGCCGACGGCGAAGCTGAGGCAGAGCCCGATGACGTGGGGCACGTCCTCAGGCCCTGCATCGGGGTTCTGGGGCCGAGGACGATACCAACTGTGGCCTTGACGACCAAGTCGCTTGCTCCCGCTAACGCTCCTCCTCCTCCTCCTCCTCCTCCTCCTCCTCCTCCTCCTCCTCCTCCTCCTCCTCCTCCTCCTCCTCCTCCTCCTCTTGAAATCAGGGGCCCCTATGGTTCAGACCTCCCAGACACTCTCGAGACATGCTTGCTGCCGGGCCGCCCGCGGCCGTGCACCTCGGGAGAGGGAGGGCGAGGCCCGAGCAGAGGCCGAGCTCCTCGACGCGGCGCTGCAGGCCGGCGCGGGCAGGCACAGCCAAACCGCAGCAAAAAGGATGGGTCAGTGTACGGTCTGAGGCAATCTCGCCTTCCTCCCTCCCCTCCCCCTTCTTAGTTTTGCAGCACCCATTGTACACTTGCAGTTCATGCTTTCCGCTCGGTTGCCAACGTCGCAACCTGCGTTTGCCAACGCGTCCCACCGGATGCACGGCCGAGCGAGCGAGCGAGCGAGCCCCCGCATCTGTGCCTCTCGGCCCACTCACAGGCCCCTAGCCCGCAGCAGTTGGCCACACGTGCGTCCAGCCGCGGCTTCCGATTGGGCGGCCCAGCGTCTTACATCCTTAGCGCGCATCATTGTGGTTCCGGTCGCGCCGTGCGGGCGGATGACCTCGGAGCAGGACTGGTCGAAACAACAACAGCTCAAGATCGGTCCCCGGACCCTTCCTGGGGTCCAAGCGCACCAGTTCCCCGAGTTGCATCCAGCAGTGGCGACGTGGCGTCCCCCCCGAAGGCCAACCGCCGTTGTCTGTCAACTCGCCCTCATCCCGAGACATGTGATGTCTTAATTGTTTTCAAGACGTGGATCCCTTGATGTACTTTCAGTAAGCGGATTTGTTTCAGCTTAAGGCGTTGTTGACCGTCCAGGGGCCTGGCCAGGGCACCCAGGGGCCAAAAAAGGCCAACAATCTTCTGTCGTGACCTGTTCGCGACGCGGACTTGTCCCGGCCTGATGGTCGCCGACTGAGTGTCGGCGGCGCGCCCGGGGAGGAAGCGAGAAGGGGCGGGCCTTCTCAGAAGGCTCGGACGTCCCCCAGCCTTCTGAGAGGTTTTCTGAGCCTTCCCCGAAGGCACGGACACCTTCCCAGAAGGCACGAGGCCTCCTAAGAAGTCCCGCCGCCTTCTGAGAGGGCCTTCCCCTTTTCATTTCCCCCCCCCGCTCGCCGCCAGGCTTGTCTGGGTCTGATGGTCGCGGATCCTCCTCCTCCTCCTCCTCCTCCTCCTCCTCCTCCTCCTCCTCGTGCCTCCTCTTCCTCCTCCTCCTCCTCCTCCTCCTCCTCGTGCCTCCTCTTCCTCCTCCTCCTCCTCCTCCTCCTCCTCCTTCTCCTCCGACCGATTGGCGACAGCAGAAGTAGAGGAGCAGAAAGCCTCCCCGAGGGCGGCGTGCACTCCGCGGCTCGCGCCATGGCCCACCGCGCGCCGGGGCCCGCGCGTGCCCGACCTGTCTGCGCCGTGGCCTCCTGGCTCGCCCTTTGTCTCGCGTTCGGTCCTCGGCGAGCGGCGTGCTCAGCTCATACTCCTCCTCCTCATCCTCCTCCTCCTCCCCCTCCTCCCCCTCCTCCTTCTCCTCCTCCTCCTCCTCCTCCTCCCCCTCCCCCTCCTCCCCCTCCTCCTCCTCCTCCTCCGCCGGAAGCAACGCGTGATGCTACGTCTAAGCGTTGGGGTCCGAGCGTGCCCGATCCGCCTGCGCCGTGGCCTCCCGACTCCTTCATTGTCTTGCGTTCGGTCCTCGGCGAGCGGCGTGCCCAGTTCGGCGGCGGGCGCGGGGGGGAAGTGAGCAGGGGAAGGCCTTCTCAGAGGGCTGCGGGGCTTCTCAGAAGGCCTCCGGCCTCTTGGGAAGTTGCCCGCGCCATCGGGGAAGGCCCACAAGAGACCTTCCAGAAGGCCGGGGACGTTCGAGCCTCCTGAGAAGGCCCGCCCCTTCTCGCTCCCCCCCCCCCCCGGGCGCGCCGCCTGTCTTTGTCTCGCGTTCGATCCTCGGCGAGCGGCGTGCGCCGTCCACGGGAGGGCGACTTTCGGCACCGGCAGTTGGCCGTGGGTGGCCCGAGCCTGGCCCCGGCGAGGCGGGGCGGCGGGGGTGCGCTGGCCTGCCCCCGCGGCCGGTCCAGGCTGGCGGCGCAGGCTGTGCTGCTCCCCACCCGGCGCGATGCACGTCTTGGACGCTCACCAAGGACATGTTCCAAAAACTACGACGCACTCAACGACGGATGCTACGACTCGTCGTGACCACCTCGAGGCATCGAATGAGAAACAGCAGCACCGCCACCAGCAACGCCATCTCCGACGACGAGAACCACATCGACGATGGAAGTAAAGAAGACCCTAGCTCGGACGACAGCAAAGGGCAGCCGGATATTGATGACGATGGTGACGGCACCGTCATGGAACCATGGGGTGATGTTATACGGAGAGCTATGTACATGACAGCAGGCGTTGCAAAGTGGGCCACCATGGATGAGTAGACGAAGATATGCCTCAGACGCAACTTGCGGTGGGCAAGGGGAGTTGCCACACTACCGTACGACAGATGGGCGCACTTCGCTGCGTGATGAGTGCCGGGCACCCACGACCGCCCGAGCGAGCGGTCAGCTCCACGTCGGCCAGGCCGCGGCCCAGGCCAAGGCTGGCCGTGCGGGGAGCGGCCACTCGACCCTTCGCGGTTTGGACCCCGAGCCTCACGAATCGGCTTCGAGGTTTCTTGTGGGCCTTCGGGGGCCTTCCCCGTCGCCACCGCTGGACCCATTTTGAGCGAATTTGGGTTCGCCCCCCCTCTTGACCTATTCTCCCCGGGCCCATCCAGCGCAGACCCCCTGGCCGCTTACAACTTACAACTCTGTCGTGCGCTCGGTCCTCAGCGAGCGGCGTGCTGCTTACGTGCGACGCTCCAGAAACCAGACAAGAAACAGCTACCGATACCGCTGCTCGTAGAGCCCTCGTTGAGCGAGTGGAGTGTCCCATAGCGGATGCGGGTGTGAGCTGAAGCTCCCATCGGTCGGGATTCATCCTGGAGTTGCTCTCCGTCTCCCCCTCTCCCCTCTGCATGTTTGCATCGCCGAGTCCGTGATCTCAGAAAGAACTAATTTCCGGGTTGAAGCATGGGGTGGTGAGACAAGATCAGATCGAACATTATTGCGTACGCTGAAGGCGATTATTCCACATTCGTGCCCTGTACCTTCCCACCCCCTTCGTCTCAACACGATAATTGTCTCCTTCATCATCACGACCTTATCACACGAACAGCCTTACGAGATGCAACTCCCGCTATGGGCCGATGCGATCGGTTTTGAGTCGGCATCCGATAACGTCGACCCCGGGGCTCCTCTGGAGAGCACTTCGGATACAGAACGTACCATAATACTACATGTTCTTGTTGCAGCAGTTCTACAACGAGCACTCCGCCACAGTGAGGACAGACTCCCAAAGCCGTGAATTGAGCAGTCAACGCGGAGTCAACCAGTTTGATTGTGCAATGCGGGGCTCGAGCATGTTTCCGATAGGTCATGTCAAACCTTTTTGGGAACGCAGGGAATTTGGCATACAAATGGGAAGCTTAAGGGCTACGACACACACCATCTTACGTGTTTCCGACGTACTTCTCTTCCGAAAGAACCCACGACATGGTCAAGCCAGTTTTTAGGATTTCCAGAACTATGAAAGTGCGGACTTGCGCCATACTCAGACAAGACCGAAATTCTCACCGACGTCAGCAGACGAAAGGGACGGACCACCACGCAAACAGAGGTAGACTGCGACAGCATTGAAATCTTCCACAGTTGATCCCAGCTGTTCAGCGAAACAGTGACGCCAGCAAATGTTGTTGGCCGCACGTCTTGGACGCTCACCAAGGACATGTTCCAAAAACTACGACGCACTCAACGACGGATGCTACGACTCATCGTGACCACCTCGAGGCATCGAATGAGAAACAGCAGCACCGCCACCAGCAACGCCATCTCCGACGACGAGAACCACATCGACGATGGAAGCAAAAAAGACCCCAGCTCGGACGACAGCAAAGGGCAGCCGGATATTGATGACGATGGTGACGGCACCGTCATGGAACCATGGGGTGATTTTATACGGAGAGCTATGTACATAACAGCAGGCGTTGCAAAGTGGGCCACCATGGATGAGTAGACGAAGATATGCCTCAGACGCAACTTGCGGTGGGCAAGGGGAGTTGCCACACTACCGTACGACAGATGGGCGCACTTCGCTGCGTGATGAGTGCCGGGCACCCACGACCGCGGGCAAGTATTACGCAGACGCGGAGGTCAGCGGAAGTGGTAAGCATATGACATCTCACGCTCTCTGGAAATTGCCACGCCGTTGGAAACAAGCAGTCAACAATAGCTCACGCGAGCACAGTACAGCATGACATGAAGCAGCTTAGAAACAGCATGCCTGCAGCACGCACAACACACAGCACCAACGGGCGAGAAGATCCACCATTACAAATGAAGGCTCCAGCCCGCCCGCGTCGGCCTTCCAGGCCCCGCCGCCCCAGCAGACACTGGCTCGATCTGCTCTCTGCTCTGCGTTTCTCGTTTAATAGGCGGTCGCTGGTGTCTCTTTTCCCCTCTTCTGCTCTGCGCCCTTGCTTCCTCTCCCCTCCCTGCCTATCCGTTCCACCACCTCTCCTCCCTCCTCTCGCACGCTGTCGATTCCCCTGCCTTCTGCCGCTCCTATATCTCTCTGCCCCTCTCTCTCTCTCTCGCGTTATGTTTCTCTCTCTCTCTCTCTCTTGCTCTCTCTTTCGTTCTCCCTCTCTCTCTCTCTCCCTTTGTATATCGCTCTCTCTCTCTCTCTCTCGCTCTCTCGCTCTCTATCTCTCTCTCTCTCTCTCTCTCTGCGTCTATACATGTAGATATGCATATGCACGTGCATCTATACAGATGTGAGCACTCATTACGTGTATGTGCACATACATGTGAATCGGCATGAATAGGTACTCACGCGTACACGCTTGTGTTCTGTATGTGCATGCGCCTTCGTCGTGTACGTGTGTAGTTAATCCCCCATCGTCTCTCCGCAGCCCTCTCCCACACTGCTCTATCGCCGCTATCCCCAACGAGGAGCCGACACGCGACGCGACGCAGCCGGCGGGGCCTCTCAGGGTGGCGCTGCGGCAGCCAGGGGCGGCCTTACCGCTGCAAAGGACAGCGGCCAGGGTCAGTAGAAGGTAGGAAAGCATCTTCGCGTCGAAGAGAAGTCTTAAGCGGGAGGGAAGCATGCTCGCGTCGGTGTTTGAACGTTTTTCGGGGTGTATGGGCCTCAGGGAGACTCCTCGTCGCTATGGCTGGATCCACTTCGAAACTGTGGTTAGAACGCGCCGCAAACCAGTTCGGGGGATCACTTTTTGACCCCTAGATCCTGACATCTTCGCGTCGTGGAGGAAATCACGACGGCGTGCTTTGTGCAATATCCGCCTCCCAGGGCTCAAGGAACAGCTCAGGAGGACAAGACGGCCCCCGGGAAGGCGTCCAGACGTCTGGGAGCCGCAGTGTGAAAAATTCACGGCGTCAGATGTCTGGGGAAGTAGACGGGTCGAAATGGCAGCCAGCCATTCTCGGTCCGACGGTCTCATCCGCCCTTGGTTTCCAGAAGGAGCAAGGGCCGAAACATGACGAGGAGGAGCGGGAGGAGCAGGAGCAGCAGCAGCAGCAGCGGAAGGATACACCACCCTCCCGAACAAGTTTGCTGGAAGTAGGCGTGCGGCCAGCGGCCACCTGGTATTATTCGGATCGTTGCGAGGTCGCATCGAGACCATGTGGTCCGTGGCTCCTTTGCCTCCCTTCCGATGTTGGCGGGGGTGGCCGCCGAGCACAATTCCTCAGGCCAGCTTGACTCGGGGGCTGGTGGAGGGGTGGGCAGGACCGAATCTTCCCATCAAGCGTTTTTCCGTGAGGGCTGTAAGGGGGCATGAAGAGCATGAGGAGCAGGGTGCCCAGGAGGGTCAGGATCAGAAGAGTACGAAAGAAGAGGGTACGGAGGATATGGATGTGTTGCAGGAGGATAACGAGGAGGATATTGAAGAGTTAGGAGGAGAACCAGGAGGCATGAGGAAGTAAAGACGGCGGGAGGAGGAGGATACGGAGGATGACTAGGAGACGGAAGTGGAGCAGCATGACGACTGAGGAGTGATGAGGAACGAGGCAGAAGAAACGAAAAGGAGGGAGGAGTGAGAAGAGGCGACTATTCGCAGCTCCCGTCCACCGCGTCACCCCAGCCCTCAGGAGGAGCAAAGAGGGCAAGGAAGAGGGAAGGAGAGAGGGGGGTAGCTCCGCCAACTCACGCGTCAACGTCTGCGAGCTGCGGCAGCACCTTGCGCCCTCTTCATCGGTTGCGCCCTGCCGCGGGCCGCCCTGCCCGAGGAGCTGGCGACCACAACGGATGCCAGGAGCCCGCGCAGGGCCATCGCATTTTGCTGGCACACGCCAAAGATCGGACTCGATGAGATCCGTCTCCACGCACGACGGGCACGTGCATGACAGCGCATGGCGGTTGAAAGCCCACGGAAGGAAGGGGCGCAGCCATATCAGACACTCGCGGATCTCCCGCACTGGCGCCTGCCGCGCCCGAAAAGAGGGGAGCGGAGCAGTGGCCGAGTTCTCCCGCAGGCCGTCCATAGCATCTTCAGCACGATATGATTCGAAAGTACAGGGTCCGGCTTGAATGAGGAACACTTACTTTTCAAAAGGGGCTCGGTCGTTCCTTTGGTTTGCATGCGTTCTGCTGCCTTTTTTGCGGCGAGCCCCCTGGTGTTCCTTCAGACTTCCTAGAATCATTTGGACAAAAGGGGCTTCGTTCCTTATTTGTCGTTCCTTAGGTCAAGCCGAATGCTGTATGCGTGCTCCCACGCTTCAGGAAGAGGCGTGGCCAACGGGCCACTCTCGCCCCAGTCACGGGGTCGCCTTCCTTAGGCAGGCGCATCGGGGAAGGCGCACCTGCCGCACCTCCCACCTGGGCAGGCCGATTGGCCACTCCTCCCACCACCTGAAGGACCTGGGCATCGGCCTCGCCTCCAATCAGCTGGGCCCTTCCCGACGTCGGGGAGTGCACGTGCTTCACGTTACCCGCCACAAGGGCAGGGCGTGAGGTTGAGGCCACTCCGCCTTCACCTGAGCCAGACAACCCGCACGGACCTCTCCTCCTTCCACCCAGGTCCTGGCTACCACATGGACAATTTCCGACCCACCCACAAACACGGGGCATGCAGCACACGATTTCGAGTTGCCAGCGACGTCGCCCACGTAAACCATGGCCTCGATCGCGTCGTCGGACGCCCCCTGATCCCGAGCCGCAGCGAGGGTCCACGTCTCCAACTCCAGCAAGTCGGGCGGTGGCCCCCCCGACCTTTTCGCCTCGAGGGTGCCAGCTGGTCCTCAGAGGGGGTCCTGAGGCCCGCCGTCCTGCTTCCGTGGAGAGCGCCACGAGGCCGAAGACAGCGTGCAGAAGTCGCATCTTCGTGCGCGAACCCAAACCAAGAGGACGGATGCGGGCGCGGCGCCTCCAAAAGGCACGCTGAGGTCCTCCGCTCCATTCCTCGCGGTGTGCAGAGGGCTGGCTCGCCAGGGCCGAGAGGGACGGGGCTGCCCGACGTGCACAGGCACACCACGTGAGACGGGCTCCACCCGCTGCCCGTCGCACAGCGGGCCTGTCGGCGGGTGCCCCGCGGCAGAGCCTCACCCCACGATGGACCCGCAGAGACCCGGGGCATCTCACGAAGCTCCGAGTCGACGAAATGTGTGTCCTGTGGCAGAATCCCTTTCAGAGGAGGAGAAGGTACCGATGGTGCGAGCTTTGGCCCGTTTCCCCCTTCTTCGGCCTCCTGGGAGGACCTCGTCGCCACCGCTGGATGTGCCTCGGAACCCGGGGCAGAACGCACCCGGGAGGTGTCCGGGGTGTAGCAGTGTCGGTGCTTGTTGGCTTCCCCACTCTTGCCGTGTGCTCTTGCTGTAGTGCTGCCGGCCGGCGCCGGCGCCGGCGCGGCGCCAGCGGGCCGCGCCCTCTTGCCCCGAGCGCAGCGCGCTCCGCGGCACAGGCCTCGTCCGAGGCGTTCCCGCGTGGGCGATGCCCCCCAAAAAACGGGCTTATCGCGCAGGCATTCGCGCGTAAGCTGGTCGCGTCAGGTCGCGCGTAGGCGCCCTCGTCTCCATGGTGGCTTGCCGTGCTGGCGGCCCGCGTAAGCCACCGCGTAAGGTCGCTCGGTCCTCTCGTGGAAGACCCGTTCTTCCTCGACTTTGCGAAGGGTCGGCGACTACAATCGGTGCGCTTACGCCGGGTTGCGGTTTGCGAGTCGCTTTGTGGCGGCCTTTCCGGGGCCTCTGTGAGAGACAATGTCATAATTGTCGTCGTTTCGAGCGACACTGTCATCCTCGATGTGTGTTCCACGGAGCGACAGTGTCATGTGATTCGGTCGCATTGAGTGACAGTGTCATCCGTTTCCGGGGGGCGGAAGGGGCACATAAGACGGGAGGCAAACCGCACCCTTCGCAAACCGCACCCATTGTGCTCGCCGAAAGGGGTTCCCGTTGTGTGTTCCCTTGGGAGGGTCTGGGGGGGAACCCCTCGGGACATGGCCTCGGACACGCGGCGAACGCCAGCGGAAGCAGGCAGAAGACGGCCCCATTTCGGCAGACGCGCTTCCGTGCGGCACGGGCGGCCCCAAGATGGTCCGCAAGATGGTCCAAGAGAGCCACGAGTCGTCAGCAGGTCGATCCAGGCCGTCCAAGATGGCTTCCTGACGAGCCCGGAAGCCACCAAGCCGCCCCAGGAGGCCTTGAAGAGGCCCCCCAAGAGAGCCCCAAGAGTCAAAATTCACATGTTTTGCTAAAGCTTTTCACAGTTTTTCTCGTTTTCGCCGTATCGGCCTCCCGACGCTCCAAGACGGCCCGAGAGGCCCCAAAGATCACCCCAAAATGGCCTAAGAGGGCCTCAAGAGAGCCACCAGACGGCCCAAGACGCCCCAAAGACTGCCCAAGAGGCTTCTAAGACGGCCCAAGAAAGTTCCAGGACCGCCCCAAGAGGGGCCCCAGCGGGGGGGCAGGGACCGACATTTTGGGTTCTCCGCCCGAAAAAAAAACACCCAGGAGGCCCCAAGAGGCCTCCCAAAGGCCCCAAGAAGCTTCCAAAAGGTCCCCAGCAAGCCCCCAGAGGCCCCCAAGGGGGCCCCAAGACTGCCTAAGAGGGCCCCGAGAGACGGCCGGAGACGCCCCAGAAGCTGGTGGAATGCTGGCAGAAGCTGGCGGAAGTGAACGAAACGCCCCCAAGAGATGACAGTACTATTGGGTTCAGGGTTTCCAGAACTCGCTGTATATGTATGGGCTGCTTTACCTAAACGACCACCCTTCGGGTGAAAAGGAGGTTGGGGGTGGGGGAGGAAAACTAACTGCTGGCCAGTGCGATGGGTGTGATGATGCTGGTGGCGCACCCTCGAGTTAGCGGCGACGTGTGATGACGATGTTGCGCTGCGATGTAATGGCACTATTGTCCCCTTCGTTCGATCTCACTCGACCGTTCTCACAGGATCGGTCACACTCGATCGACATCATGATCGATCTCAGTGTGTATATATACATAGATCACTATAGATCTCGCTTTCGATCTCACAAACGATCAAACTATCGATCTCACGACCGATTTCTCTATCGATCTCACGATCGAACTCACAATCGATCTCACAGCCGATGTCACACTCAACCTCAATGTCGATTTCACTTCTGATTTTACTATCCGTCCCATTCTAGCGATCTCATTATCGATCTCACTATCGACTTCACTATCAATACTACGTCGGGACACCCCCGGCCACCGCCCGCCCACCGCCGACGGAACGACGACGGGACACCAACGGGACACCAACGGGACACCAACGGGACCCCACGGCGGGACACCCCGGGCCACCGTGCGCCCACCGGGGGCGGAGGGGCGGTCCTCTGCAACCGAATCGCCCTGGCGACGGCGGGGTCATTCCTCTCGCGCGCCCACGCAGCTTCGCCTCGCCTCCACGCGCGGCACGAGCGCGAAGCCGAAGCCGCTTTCCCTGTGGCGGCCCGCCCGTTCCGCCTCGATTTATCGCCCACCCAACCTTCAGCACGTCGGGGTTTTGCATCGCCTGTGCACGCTGCGCCTCCATCTCCTCGACCCGCGCTCCTGTGGGCACGCCTCGGCTGTGGGAGGGGGGCGACCGGCCGCGCAGCGCGCGGCAGCCTCGGTACGCCGCCGCCGCCGCCGGCCAGGAGGGCAGCGCCGCGGCCCAGGGCAGCGGAGACGGCGTGCTCGGAGGCTCCACCATCGCGTCCACGCTGCAGGCCATGGCTCGAGCTACATGGACGGTGTTCGAGCGATTTCGTGGGCCGTTTTCGTTTTGATCCCATTGCGCAGCAGGAGGCACAGAGCGAAGAAGAGCGAAAGCAGGACGAAAAGAACGAAACGCTCTGTGTAGCTCGAGCCCTGCTGCAGGCGATGTTCCCGCACGCCACGGTGCGAACGCAGCCCGAAGGAGGGCGCCCCGGGGGGGCGGGAGGGGGGGGCGGGAGGAGGACGAGGAAAATGTGGAGAGGAGGAGGAGGAGGAGGAGGAGGAGGAGAGGAGGAGGAGGAGGAGGAGAGAACGGGGAATTGTGGCGCCCCCCCCGCCTTTCGGATGGTGTTTTCGCAAGGTTGTCGCAAGGTTTTTGCACCATTCTTGCTCCTCCTCCTCCTCCCTCCTCCTCCTCCTCCTCCTCCTCCTCCTCCCTCCCTCCTCCTCCTCCTCCTCCTCCTCCTCTTTCTCCTCCTCCCCCTTCTCCTCTTCCTTCTCCCCCTCCTCCTCCTCCTCCTCCTCCTCCTCCTCCTTCTCCTCCAACGCCTCACTCCTCATCCCCCTCTTTTTTTCTCCTGTTCCGCCAAAAAAATATGAATAGCAGGCCAACCTCGTTTTTTTGTATTTGTCTTCGGGGGGGGGCAGCGGAGGAGAGGAGGAGGAGGGGGAGGATGAGGAAGACCGGTAGGACGATTGTCCCTCTTCCCCCCTCCCCCCCCCCCCGAAAAAGCTGGAAATTATGTTTGTCGGGGGGGGGCGGCGGAAGAAAAAACAACGAAACAAAGGGTGAGGAGGAGGGGGAGGGGGAAGAGGAGTAGGAGGAGTGAGGAGGAGGAGGAGGAGGAGGCCAATGGAGCCCAATGGAGCTCAATGGAGCCCAATGGAGCCCAATGGAGGCCAACGGAGCCCAATGGAGGCCAATGGAGCCCAATGGAAGGGGGGGGAGGCGAGAGGAGGACGAAGGCAAAGGCCAATGGAGCCCACCGGAGGCCAATGGAGCCCAACGGAGATGGACAGAGAGAGAGAGAGGGATGGGGGAGAAAGAAAGAGAGAGAGGGGAGGGGATCATCCACTTCGTCGCCCCACTCCCCCCCTCTGCGTCGTGTGAGTTATGTGAGTAAGCAACCACGCCCCCCTCTCAGTCTCCCCTTTTTGATGGGGCCCCCCGAAGTGTGAGATAGACAGAGATGTCATGCCCCCCTCCCGCTTCCCCCCTCGGTGTGGTGCGGGGTGCCTGAGAGAGCAACCAGGTCCCTTATACGTGTTGTTCCCTCCGTGCTGTGTACGCGAAGTGAGGAAGAGAGAGAGAGAGGGGGTGGGCAGATAGAGACGGAGGGAGAGAGAGAGAGAGAGAGAGAGAAAGAGAGAGAGAGAGTTGAGAGAGTTGAGAGAACAAAAAAAGAGACAGAGTCCGTAGCCGTTCTGGCTCAGGGGGTCGGCCGGGGCTGGATCCTGCACGGGGCGCTCTCGCGAGCGCCAGACCCGCGCCGTGCCCTCGGCGCGCGCGGCTCCCCTCCCTCGGCGAGTGGGGCGCGGCGGCCGCGGCCCGTCCCTTCGCCGTGAGGGCTTCTCCCACCACGGTCGCTTCCGTGAGCGAGGCTGGGCTGCAGGCGGCGGCCAGCACGGCGGCGGTGAGGGAGCGGGAGGTGGCGGCCGCTCGCGGCATCTCCCCTGCGGCGGCCTCCAGCCGCCTTCAGGGCTCCCCACTCTCCCCCAACACTGCGGGCTCGCCCGCCCTTGTTTCACATTAGACGCAGCCTGCCGCGCATGGACGCGAAGGACGTTGTGGCTACTTGGAGCTGCTCTCTGGTACCCTGGTATGCCGACCAGCAGTAGGCCACAGCGGACCACTCAGAATGGGGGCGTCAGGCCTCCTCCGCTCGGAGGACTGGCCCTGCAGCAGAGAGGATGCTCGCGGGGGGGGCGTTCACCGCGGCGACTCACGACGCGACACGCGTTCCCACACAGGATGGGACCCCCTCTGTACTCGGCAAACCAGTGGCATTTAGCCACTCCCTGGTAGCACTTTCTGCGCAGCACTGCGGGCTTGCCCGCTCTTGTTTCACCCTAGAGGCAGCCCGCCGCGTAAGGACGCATGTTTGCTGTGGTCACCCTGCAGAAGCGCAGCCTTCAGCTGCTTCCTGGTTCCCTGGTATGCCGACCAGCAGTGGGCCACAGCCGGCCACTCGGTTTGGGGGCGCCACGCCTCCCCTGCCCGGAGGACGGGCCCAGCAGCTGATAGGAGACTCGCGGGGGTCTTTCACCGCGGCGACGGGCGAGGCGACCTGCGCCCCCGCACTTGGAGGTGTTCCCTCTGCCATCGGCAAAACAAAGGCCGTTGGCCACTCCCTGGTAGCGCTTTCTGCCCAGCTCCCGCTGCCCCCCGCCCTTGGGATTCGGGCAGCGGCCTGCTGACAATACCGGCACGTGGACTGCCGCTGGGGCCGCGGTCCACCTGTCTTCGTTGGCCCCTGGCCCTGCTGTAGCTGTTTCCACCGCAATCGGCGCCGCCCCCCCGCGCCCACAGGTACCCGCCGTGCTGGCACGGCTCGCCCCCCGCGGCTGGGTTGCCCTGGTCCTTTCTTCCTGGCCCCCCTCCCGTCCAGGCGGCCGGGCGTCGCAGCGCCTCTGTCAGCTACGGCCCCCGGCCCCCCCAGCTCCAGCGGCTCCACCCCATCCCGGGGCGCCTGGGGCTCCCGAGTGCACGTAGTTCAGCCTGTGCTCTCCTGACTGTCGGACGACCGTGTTGACCCGATCCACGGTCCCTGGCGGCGATGCCCACGGCATCCTCTGGCTCACTCGCCCCGGTCCTGAGACGTTGATCTCCCTCGTCTGGTCAGCTCTCAGTCGGCGGCTCCTGCTCGAGAGTGCGCGTGGTTTACCAGGTCCGGTGGCTGCTGTGCGGTGTCGATTTCATCCATCGTTGCCCTGGCTACTTCGCTCGTCCCGGGGACCATCCCGTTGACGGTCGTTCGCAGGATCAGTACTCCCTTAAGGGACCTGGTGTGCGATTTTGGTGGCGCCACCCGGTGCACCAGTTTGGGACAGTCTTGGCACCCATGGCAGTCGACGCAGTGTACTGGCTGGTTGCCTCCCTGGTCTCTTCCTTTATCGTCCCTCGCGCCATTTTGGCTGCGCCCCAACCCTGGTTGGCGAATCTTGCATGTGCGCGCTCCCGGACCTGGCCCCTGGCAGCTGCAGCTTGCGCCCCCCATGCGCCGGCCCGCCCGCCGAGGCGCTGCTGAGGCGGCCGCCGGCTCGTCGGCGATAGGCAATTCGGCTCTTGCGCGGCCCGCTCGAACCTGACTCGCCGCTGGCGCTCTCGCCTGCGGTCGCGACAAAAAGTATCCCCACCTGCCCATCCAGAGACGATGCCCAGAGGAGTTGCCTCGATCCTGGGGGGCAGCACACAGAGGAAGGATCCCTGTTGGAGCGCTCCTGGGACACTCTTGGGCACTCTTGCGGCCGTCGTGGGGCTCTCTTGGGCCTCTCTTAGAGCGTCGTGGTTGCCTCGGGGAGTCTCTTGGGGGGTTCTTGGGAGCCTTTTGAAGGCCTCTTGGGCGCCTCTTGGGGCCTCCTCGGCGCCTCGTGGGGCCCTCTTGAGGCGCTCTCGGGAGCCATGGGGGCCATCTTGGAGGAGATCGATCAACGAATATGGGAGCTTTACTACGACCCCCCCTTCGAGAGCCCCAGAGCCCCAACATGCACTTCTTGGGGCGTTTTTGGGGCCGTCGTTGGGCTCTCTTGGGCCTCTCTCGGGGCCCGCATGGGCCCTCTTGGAGCTGCCTTGAGACTTCGGAAGGCCATCGGGATCGAAAAGGCGAGAAGACACAAGTGATTGATGTCCTGTAGGTGTTTGACGGATGTTGGTATCTTGGCGGCCTCCTGGGAAGTATCGGAGGCATCTCCGAGCCGTCTTGGAGCGTTCTTGGGGCCTCTTGGAGCATTTTGGGGGCCATCCCCAGGCATCTTCTTAAGCTATCTTGAGCCATATTGGAGATCATCGTGGGCTCTCAGAGGCCCTCTTAGAGCCGTCTTGGGCCATCTTGGACGCTGCAGCAACTCGCGAACTGTCCCCTCCAGGTCCAGATGAGGGGGTGTGGGGAGGGGTAGATTCTTCCCCGAAATGGAAGACGGGGGTTGTGAGAGAAAGCTATCCGGAGCACCTGCGCCCTAAAAAGCTAGTGGGATTCGCAGGCATAGATTTAACCAGTACATCCGACATCCGCAACAAGATCAACAGCCCCACGACAGTATCAGACGCATGTGCGACCAGAGCTATCGTGACGTCTCGTGATGGCTCCATTCCTGCCAGGCAGGTGACTGGGCAGTCAATCAACATGAGGTGGCACATTTGCTACATGGTATCCGTGGCCAGCACGTCTACTTCGCCGACGCACCATCGGCAACCCGCGCCAGCAGCGACCACTCCGACATTGCGCCGCCACCTCCACTTCACGACGAACAAGCGACACAACGGGGAGACACACATACGACCAACCAGCAAACAGCCAATTCGAGGACTCCAATGCCGAAGGCCATTGCCAACGACAGGGCCTTCCGACGCCCAATGCACCCACCGCCACCGCACCTCAGGATCCCAATGACGTGCCCACCACCTAAAGCGGCAACTGCACAAAGATGGCGGCTAGTAGACATCCCACAAACCTCCAAGCCTACTTCCACCCAGGCCACCTGCCACGCTAGATGGACAAACAGACACAACACAAGTACCAGCATACAATGGGCATATTGATACACAGTACGCGGACGACGCCAACGGCTAGCAGCTATTGCACTTCCCAGACACAATTCGCGACCACCAGCGGCAATACCAGAAATACTATGAAGAGGTGGGCAGACACAACTCACGACTTCAAGATACCCAACAACGGAATGACATCAATACGGCGTTCAAGGCTTCATCTATGCCAAGCCCAAATGTCCAACGCCCGAGTACAAAGCACCACCGACGCCGAAGCCTAGGTTTCCGACACACCGTGAAGAGAGAGTATATTGGGGACAAATTTCGGCCTCACATCGACCACAACGGCGATTTCTTGAACATTAATTGCTACCTGGACTTGGAATGCTGAACAACTTGCCTCCTTTTCTCAACTTCGAAGTGTGTGCGGTCCGCGTCCTCTTGTGTTTGGCAGCCTCTTTTTCGGGCAGCCTTTTTTCTATTGTCGGGGTCCACGTGCGTCTATGCTGCCCCCTCCCTTCTGCGGCCAGTTTCTTGTTGCTTTTACCCGTCAATGGACAAAAGGGTTCGTGCTTGACCAAAACACTTGCAAAACTCACGCGGGCCTCGTCACCGAGAGGGTTTGGGGCGAACCGACAAAACAGGATTTGCTGCAGGCGCCTGACGCACCGCTTTACACGCCTTGGCCCTGTTCACTTTCTTTGGCTCTACCAGGCCAGCCAGCACCCTTTGCCAGCCAGATTCAATCGCTGTTCATTGTTTACGCCACGTACTGCGGTTTCATCTCGGAGCGACGGGTAGGAGGAGGAGGAGGAGGAGGAGGAGGAGGAGGGGCAGGGAAAGGGGAGGGGGAGGAGGAGGGAGGAGGAGGAGGAGGAGGAGGAGAGGAGAGGAGGAGGAGGAGGAGGAGGCGGAGGGAAGGCCGTCCTCCTCGGGCGAGCTCGCCGCGCTCTGCGACCTCCGCCGGCTGCGGGGCAGAGCCGGGGCGAGGGCGGGGCTAGGCGGGCCACGGCCTGGCGGGCGCCCACCGAGGCTCTGCCAAGGACGACGCCGACCCCGCCGAGGAGGGCAAGGCCTGTGGGCGGGAGCCCCCGCTTCTCCTCCGTCCTGGCCTCCTCCTCCTCCTCCTCCTCATCCTCCCCCGTCCTCTGCTCCTCCTCATCTTCCTCGGCCGGGTCCTCGACGTAACCCTCGTCGCCGGAGCTCCGGTTTGCCGACGCATCTTGACGAGCGCGTCCTGAGTTGTGGCGCGCCGGTCTTCGTGGGACGCTTGCAGCGGGGGCTTGCATCACATGTCAGATCGGGTCTCGTCATTTTCCTGACGGCCACGTCAGACCAACCCGAGTCCCGCGAACCCGAGTCTTACGTATCCCTGATGTTAGGCCCCCCTCCTTATCATTATCATTATCCTCCTTCTCCTGTCCTTCTCCTGTCCTCCTCCTCCTGTCTCTCGCACCGCGATCGCGCGTCACACTTGGAGCGGCGCCCCGCGCCTGCCGCGGGCGCCCGCGGCCAGGGCCGCAGGGGCCCAACCTTTCCCAGAGAGGCGGAGAGGGCACAATGGCATCGTCCATCCTGAGGCCCAAGAGGAGGAGGGGGAAAGGTGAGGAGCGGGCAGGCCGCTCATGATGTACCTGATGGATGCAGACGTGGCATCTTGTCAGTAGCGCAGTACTTGTAGTACCCTTGTCCTGCACGGGGCGCCTTGTCTGTAGCGCTGTAAACGTGGCACGTGCACCTCAAACCCTTGTCCGCAGCGTTGAAGTAGTTCGTAATCTTCCCCCGCTTCAGGCAGGCCCGTCTCGCCATGACTCTCCAGAGTCGTCGCTTGCCAGGTCGTAGTATTCAGCGTTCCACCCGTCTTCTGTTTGAGTAGGTCTTGTACTTCTCGTTACTTTCCTCGTGCTCCACGTCGCTCCCGTTGTCCTCGTCGTCGCACTCGTCTCCCTCCCGTTGTCGTAGAAGTTTTGCGGCGGGGACAGTCGTGGGTCGCTGGCCTATAGGCATCCTATCATGGTGCGCCTCGTAGTGATCGAGGGCCGACAAGAGTGCTTTGATGGTTCCTGAGGGGCCTGGCTAGCGAATCATCGCGCCCCGTCCCCGTAGTGGCGGTCGACAATCATCTCTATGGGCACCATTATGTCGTTGGGCTTTGTACGCGGGGTTCGTTAGTTTCGAGGTGGCCCTGATTTGCTTGCCCTTCGGCGATCATGGCCCTGAGGAAGTCTTGCCCCTGGAGCGCAGCGTACATGATGAAGATGGGCTCGTCCTGTTCGTCGCTCGCCTCGTCCTCCTCCCATGGCCCACGTAGCTCAGCCGGTGGCTCTCGGTGTACCGCTCACGGCCCTCGTAGCTCGGCTCGTTGCCCTGGTGATTCGGCTGGTGGTCCTCGTAGCTGTCGGGGACTCTGGAGGCTCCGCTCGCGGACCGTGTGCTTCAGCTGGTGGCGCAGGTAGCTGTGCTGGAGGCCCCTGCTGCTCAGCTCGTGTCCGGCGTAACTCAGCTTGGCATGTGCAGCCTTGCTGGCGGCCCTCGCAGTCCAGCTTGCGATCCTCGTAGCCCGACGTGTGGTCCTCGCAACGCTTAGCTTGCCGAGCTCGAAGCTCAGCTCGTGGCCCTCGCAGCTCAGGTGGCCCAGCAGGTTGCCCTCGTAGCTCAGCTGGGTGCCCTCGTAGCTCAGGCTGAAGCCCTGCGCCTGATAGTGGTCGGCGTAGCTCAGCTGGAGGTCCTCGTGGCCTTACTTGTGGCCCTCGAGGCTTTGCTTGTGGTCCTCGTAGTTGGGCTGGTGGCCCTCGTAGGTCTGTTGGAAGCTCTGGTGGCTCAGCAGGTGGCCCATGTAGCTCTGCCAGTGGTTCCCGTGGGGCAGGTTGTTGCTCTCGTAGCCTTGCGCGTGATCCTCGTAGTACAGCCTGTCGTCCTCGCAGCTCAGCCGGTTGCCCTAGTAGCTCAGCTGGTAGCTCTTGCAGCTCAGCATGTGGCCCTCGGTTCCCTGCTTGTGGATCTCGTAGTTCAGCCTGTGGTCCTCGTAGCTCAGCTGGTGGCCCTCGTGCTGGTGGTTCTGGTAGTTCAGCTGGTGGCCATTGTACCTCTCCTGGTGCCTCTCGTGGCTCAGCTGGAGGTCCTCGTAGTTTAGCTGGTGGGCCTCGTAGGTCTGTTGGAAGCTCTGGTAGCTCAGAAGGTGGCCTGGGTAGCTCTGCCAGTGGCTCCCATAGCTCAGGTTGTGGTGCTCGTAGCCCTCCTCGTGGTCATAGTAGTTCAGCCTGTGGCCCTCGTAGCTGGGCTTGTTGCCCTTGTGGCTCTGCTGGTGGCTCCCGTAGCTTACCAGATGGCCCTGGTACCCTTCCTGGTGTCTCTCGTGGCTCAGCCGTAGGCCTTCGTAGTTCAGTTGGTGCCCCTCGTAGAACTGTTGGAAGCTCTGGTAGCTCAGCAGGTGGCCAGAGAAGCTCAGCAACTAATTAATTCCCGTAGCTCAGGTTGTGGTCCTCGTAGCCTTGCTAGTGGTCCTCGTAGTTCAGCCGGCGGCCCGCGTAGCTCAGCTGGTTGCCTTTGTAGCTCTTCTGGTGATTCTTGTAGCTCAGCAGGTGACCCTGGCACTTCTCCTGGTGCCTCGCGTGGCTCAGCTGGAGGTCCTCGTAGTGCAGGTTGTGGCCCCGAAGGTCGTCTGGTGGCCCTGGTAGCTCTGTTGGTGGCTGTAGCAGTTCAGACGGCACGCTCTCGTCGAAGCCCCCGAGATTCGAATCGGAGTCGTCGTCTGCCAGGTCGTACTGTTCACCTCCTGGCGGCCAGTGTAGTCGTGTGGGTCGTAGGAGCACAGGTCGCTATTGAAAAAGTTGCCGTCGTCGTACTGGTAGCATGCGGCGCGGCTGAAGTCGTGCTCGTCGTAGGCAGCGCGGCCGCTGTCCACGGTAACTCCACGACGACGTATTTAGTAACCCCATTCGGTCTGCTCGGTCGCGTCATTCTAAGTGTCGGTCTTAGTGGCGTGCGCACTGGTGATGGTCTTCCTCGGGCTACCTGATACGCAGCTCGTTCTCGTACTTGGGCTGCCTGGTACCCAGCTCGTTCTCGCAGTTAGGCTGCATCTTATGCAGCTCGTGCTTGGACGCTCTCGCGAGGGCGGCCGCAGCACTAAGAACGATGTCGTCGGGTCGAGGATATATTGCATGCCGGACGTTGTATCCCACTCATCTATTCGCGCCCATTTTCGTTTATGCATGTTTGGTCTCGGCATCCTTGCCGGTAAGTCTCCAAAAAGGTGGGAGGTCTCATAGCCCTCAGCCTGTAGATTTTGAGGTTCTGCCTGTGGATCTTTGGGGTCAACCTGTAGGTCTTGCGCTTCTGGCTGTAGATCTTGCGGCTCTGCCCGTGGCTCTCGAGGCTCAGCCTGTAGATCTTGAGGCTCCGCCTCTGATCGTGAGGTTGCGCCTGTCGGTCTTGGCCGTGTTCACGGCGTACGCGCGCAGCCACCATTGCGGCGGCGCGCTGAGGCCAGCCCCCCCAGGGGCGCGCGCGCGGCCGGGCGCGGCGCACGAGACGAGTGCGGGGGATTGAGTTCCCGCAAACGGCCGTCCTTCTCCTCTTCCACCTCCTCGAGGTACGGGCGCTCCTCCTCCTCCTCCTCCTCCTCCTCCTCCTCCTCCTCCTCCGCCCCGTGCCCTCCAGGACACTGAGCTGGCAGACCTGCACGCCTGGTCGGTGTTATTAATCTCCAGGACACACCTGGGCGGCAATGCCGGCAGTGGTGCGCACCTTCCCCCCGCCCCACACGGGGCAAGTCAAGGCACAGCCCGGCAACGACGCTGGAGCTTCTGTCTTGCAGGACAGCCCAGCGGCAATACCGGCGGTCCTGCACACCTTTCTAGGCCTGGCCGGCCGTCGGTGATTTTGGGCCCCAAGCGGCCTTCTGAGGTCACCGGTAGCCCACGACAGCCAGCGTGGCCCCGAGCAGGGGCTCATTGCACTGGGGGGAACGCGGGGTGGCCCCAGACAACTTCTGAACATTTGCGCCCGGGGGGAGGGAGGGTGGTATGTTCAGAAATTGTCCGGGCCCGTTGGTGGCCAGTCTCGCGCGTTGCAGCTGTGGCGAGGCAGCGGGGTGTGAGGCTGTCCGTGATGGTAAACACCTCAGGAATGCGGGTCTGAGATCAATACCCCACTTCGGGGGAGGGGGCGTGTTACTGCACAGCCCTCAGAAATGACATCAGGAACGGGGGCGTGCCATTTCACAGCCCATCAGAAGGAACAACTCGAGCCAGGCTTGATCCCAGCTCGAGCAGCATGCCCCCTCACCTCCAGGCCGAGGCGGATGGTCGGAGGAGCGGTCACGCCCCGCGACGTCGCCCTTCCGCCCCGATTGCTTCCCCCATTGCTAACACACATGCTTCCCTTGGCACCACGCTCGTACCTTTCCCCCCGTCTTTCTTCCCATCCGTGGCCATTGGCCCAAGACTTGCAGCCATCTGATTGGACACAAAGGCCTGCCGTCCAGGCCCAGCGCACGTGGCCGTAACTCGGGGCGGCCATGCGGACGACCCTTCGCTGTCGGATGGCGGTCACGAACACGAGTCGAGCAGGAGGGGAGGAAGAAACCTCGTCTCAGATGCATCCGGTTGCAGACGGGTGGAGAGCTCCTCGTGGCCCGCCCTCAGTGGTCCTACTCGAGCCTGAGCCCCCTCCCTATAGGTCCAGCCCTCTGAGGGCGCGGGGGGGAGATCCTGGAGGCCAGATGTTCGCAACCCTGTGCCTGCGAAGGCTGGCATTGCAGCAGTAGCAAGTCGAATGTCACGGCGGATCTTACCTAATCCGCCTTTCGTCCCATCCCCATCCTTCATTCAGGAGGGGAAAAACACACAGACACAATTCATCGTCGATTCCCCGGAAAATCTGCGAAAATATGGGAAGTGGGGGGAAGACGGAACCCCAGACAATATGGGAAAATATGGGGAATCGTTTTATTTGTGTGTATTTATTTGTGTGTCCTGGGGCCCCTTTACTCATCACCACCTGCAGGTGCGTCTCCACCCACCACCCGCATCTCCAGGAGGAGCGAGGTCGTCTGTGGAGGCCGCGGCTGGCAGGCAGGCTATAAGGCTGCGGCGACGTCGGCCTCTGGCCGGATCGGCGGCGACCGCATGGAGGCGGCGACCGTTTCGGTTGCCAGCGCACCTTGAGCGCAACATACAGTCGGGGCGCTGCAGATTTTCGTTGGGGAGGGGCTCGGTGTTCCTTGAATGTTATGCAGTTCGCCTTCGGTTTTCCTGAGGCTTTCCACTGGAAATCGAAGTGTAACCTGTGGGCAAAAGGGGCCTCGTTCCTTATGTCTCGTTCCTTAGCTCAACGCCCCGACGGTAAACCAGAACCAACGCGCTGGGTGCAGCCGCTTGCCGGGCGGTGCATCCGCGGCTGGGGGACAGTGAGAACTTTCGTCGCTGGCGTATGCTTGCGAGCGCGGGGGGCCAAGACGCCCTGGGCGCAACCAGTTGGACCGACGTGTATTTTGACCAGCGGTCGAACGACGGTCATCGCACTACGGACGAGCACGCGCCAACCTGTTGCCCCAGGGGTGAGGCTCTGCCCTACTGTGGAGGAGGCTTTCCTCTGTCACCCGCAGGCCGGCGATCAGTCCCGCTGGGGAGCCGCCTAGCCGTCACCCCTGGAGCTTAGGGTGGCGATGCTCCGCGCCGCTGTGGAGAAGGTCCCTCGGTCAACCGCAGGTCGGCGATCAATCCTGCTGGGGAACCTGCCAACCGTCACTCCTAGAGTGGCGATGCACCTGCGTTGGAGCAGGGCCCCTTTGTCACCCCGCAGGCGGAACAGTGCCCTTCTGTGGACTGATTTCCCCGGAAGCCGCCAGGTGGCGGTCGGCTATCCTGTGGAAAAGGTCACCCGTGTCACCTCGCGGGGCGATCTCGCTTTCCTCTTCACCGTCGTTATTCTGCATATGTCCGGGCCTACTTGTAAGTTCTGTATCTGCCTCGGCCTCATGATTGTCGTCGTCGAGTACTTCGTCAATTCCGTACATCTGCATCAATGGTGTGCCGACTTGCGGTGTGTGTGTGTGCTCTGAACCACACCCTGCGCTTGTGGCGCACGTGCGGGTGCTTCTGGCCTTCAACACGCTGCGGAGCTAGGACGCAAAGTGTGTGGGAGGCCTCTGTCAGCCCTCAGTCCGTGCTATCGTTGGGAGTGGAATTGGCAGTTCTGGCGTTATTCATTAGTCACTCGGTGCGTGAAAAGGCTGCGTAATCCTGCCTTGTTTGAGTTGTGCGATCATTCGGTGATGCCGCCCTTGAGCTCACAACGTCGTGAATACAATGATGGCGCTGGGAACTGCATACAATGGTGGACCGAGGCGATCCCAGAACGTGGCATAAGACATCAAATTATTCATGAACCAGAGCGGTCAGCTATGCTCCTCCTCCTCCTCCTCCTCCTCCTCCTCCTCCTCCTCCTCCTCCTCTTTCTCCTCCTCATTTTCCTCATTCTCCTTCCACTGTCCTCATTCCACAAACTCGTCGTCCTCCTCCTCCTCCTCCTCCTCCTCCGCCTCGCCCTCCTCCTCCTCTCCCTCCGCCTCCTCCTCCTCCTCCTCCTCTTCCCACATCCTCCTCCTCCTCCTCCTCCTCCTCCCCTTCCTCCGCATTATCCTCCTCCTCCTGCCGCCTCCTCCTCCTCCTCCTCCTCCTCCTCCTCCTCCTCCTCCTCCTCCCCTTCCTTCTCTTCCTCATCCTCATCTCTTTACGCGTACCGTTGGGAAGGTGGCGGAAGAGGAGTGGAGAGCAGGATGCCGCACACATCGAATCATAGTATTGCCATGCGCATAAAGTGTCTATGCTCCATGTTGATTTCTTTGATCGGCGCTGGGCCCCCTGGCACGCTCCGCGCGCCATGGAGGGGGTGGAGAGTTTATGCTCAATGCTACCGCCTGGCGCTTCCTCGTCCTCAGACATCTGGCGGCTCGCTTGTCTCCCGGCGTCGGGCCCTGGACCCCTCGAGCGCTTCTCTGGGGCCAGCTCTTCATCGTGAGTCGTTTCTCGATGGCCCCGGGGCCCCGAACCGGCATCCGAAGGCCCAGAACACAGAAGCAACGGCCGTCCCGATTTTCCTCCCGCCGCCGAACGTCTGGGCGGCCGTCCCCAGAGGTCGTTCGTGCCCCAGGTGGGTTGCGGGGTCGGTGTCCACAAGTGCGAGCTCCTTGCGCTGACCAGGGACGTGGCGTATACAGTCGGGGCCCTGAACAAGGAACCCTTTTCGTTTGGGAGGGGCTCCGCGTTCCTGAAGTGTTTCACAGCTTGCCTCAGGTGTTCCTTATGTTTTCGATCGGAAATCGAAGTTTAACTTATGGAAAAAAATGGGCCTCGCTCTTTATTTAGGGTTCCTTAGGTCAACGCCCAGACTGTACGCAGGTTGCCTCTGGAGAGGGCCACGGCCCGTGGCCTGCGGCAAGGCTGGTAAGGGTCGGTGTCAGCTCCTTGCGCTGGTCGGGGGTGTGACGCGCACGCATCAGCGAGAGAAGAACGGTATAACATAATTTTTTCGCCGTCGGGGACACCTGCCCCAGGGCGGCTGGAAAGTTTATACCCCTACGGTGCCACCGTAAGGGTATGAACTTTCCAGCCGCCCTGGGGCAGGTGTCCCCGACGGCGAAAAAGTTTATTTTATACCGTTCTTCGCCCGTTAAACGCAGGCAGTCGCTGGAATTCGCCACGCAATGTTAGCGAAAGGCGATGGCGGGGACTCGCTGCCAGAATCGTAGGGACACAAACAATGACATAAACATACAAACTCGGGGGTCCGCGCGGATTTCTCGGATCGGCGCTGGGGACCCCTGGCGGCGCCTCCGGCGCCGCCCCTGGCGCGCTCCGCGCGCCAGGGAGGGGAGTCCAGCGCGGATCCAAGAAATCTGCGCGGACCTCCGAGTTTTTTGTGTTTATGTCATTTTTCGGTTCCCTAAATCGATCGGGGCCAGTGCGAGCTCCCTTCGCTGGTCGGGGGCAAGTTTGGACACGAGCACGAAAATCTGCTCCGGAGCGACGGCACGGCCCTGGCCTGCGGTCAGGATCGCCCTGCTCGGTGCCAGCTCCCTGCGCTCCTGGTGCTGACAGCGACGGGGCGCATGCAGATGCGTCTCGGGCCGCTGCTCAGTGGATGTACTGCCTGGCTCGCGGCATTCCGAAGGGGATCCCTCCTCCCTGGCGCTTGGGCCCCAGTCTGGTGTAAGCTGTGAGCTTGGCTCGCCCGGGTGAGGCTGGTGTTCTGCAGTCTGTTGTTGTGCAGCTGACATCAGGGCACCAGCCACCACTCCTCCTGCTCGTCCTCTTCTTCCCCCGTGGTGTTGCGAATTGCCCGTGCAGGCACGCCCGCAATCGCCTCGACCGCTTTTGCTCTGCCGGCACCCTCGACCCCAAGCGGATTGCCGTGCCAGCCGGCAGCCTTGTTTTCGGGCGGTGTCGGAGAGCAGCGTTCGTCCAAAATTGATCTTGGTGATGTTCGCCCCTCGCCCCAACTCGAAGACCAAGGACTGCGAAGATAGACTGAGAGGTCCGCGCGAATTTCTTGGGTCGGCGCTGGACCCACCTCTCTGCACGCCTCCCGAGGCGCGCGGAGCTCACCAGGGGCGGCGCCGGAGGCGCCGCCTGGAGCGGCGGGGCTGCCAGCGCCGACCCAGGGAGCCCGCGCGGACCTCCGGAAGTTGATGCCTGTGTAACTGTGAGCGATCCTCTCCCCTCCCTGCCTGCCTCCCTGGCCCCGGGCCACGGCGTCGGCGCGCCACGGGAAGGCGTCCATTTGACAGGCGGCGGGAAGGCTAGGTAAGCCCACTCTTTCTTCGGAGGACGTCGGCCAGATGCCTTCTTGCGCCATCGTAGCTGGTCTCCTCCTCCCTCCTCCTCCTCCTCCTCCTCCTCCTCCTCCTACCTCCTTCCTCCTCCTCCTCCTCCTCCTCCTCCTCCTCCTCCTCCTCCTCCTCCTCCTCTTGTTACGCTGGCGACCTTGGCATCGATTGACAGCATCTAGACGCATTGGTGGCCAACGCAAGAGGTGGAGTGATGTAGTGCACTGCATTTTCCGCGGCCCAGCGTAGCGCCAGAGCGGGCTGTCCCGCTCTACGGGCCCTTTCGCCTTTCGCCCTTTGTCTTTCACCATCCCCTGCTACTCTCCCGACCAAATCCTTCCCAAATCGAGCCCTGGGCTCCTCGCGGAGTCCATCGGGGCCAGGTTCCAACCCTGATCGATCACCAAAGGCCCGAGGGAGCCCCAGTGCCAGCTTCCAGCGGCCGAACATGGCGAAACTTGGGCGTCGCGTGCTAACTGGGGAGCCTCCACCCTGCCCATCTTGTCGGGCCAGAGGTCAGTGCAGCACCGCCTCCCCGCCCACCGGCGGGCTTGTGGAGGCCTGGCGTCGGTGTATACGTTCCGGGGCCAAGCAGACCCTCCAGATCTTGGGCGTCGCGTAATGGGGGAGGCGAGCAAGGGGAGGGGGCAGCGGGCAGCGAGGGTTGCAGAAAAGAGGCCCTGCACGGCCCCGAAAGGGGACCTTGATGGCCCGAGAAGTGTATTTTCTTTCCCTCCCCATTTTTTCGCCCCCCTCATCAGCGACGCCCAGGAAACAAAAACTCCAGCGTGAGTCTCTCGATCCGCCTCCCCACCCCTCCTCAGCCAGGCCCCTGAACCTCCTCCGTCCTCCATCCTCCCCATCCCTCCATCCTCCATCCTCCATCAGCCTCCATCCCTCCATCCTCCATCGGCCTTCATCCCTCCATCCTGCATCCTCCATCAGCCTCCATCCTCCCCATCCCTCCATCCTCTATCCTTCCCATCCCTCCATCCTCCATCCTCCCCATCCCTCCATCCTCCCCATCCCTCCATCCTCCATCCCTCCATCCTCCAGGCTCCTGGACCTCCTCCATTCTGCTTGCTCGCCGCACTGTGGCAGGGGACGGAGCAAAATAATCAGGGGTTTTCTTACGTCGAGGCCCAGGTGACCGTTCCAGTGTCTGGCACCGCTAGACCCCGACCCTTGGAACAGGGCGCCTGCGCGCGAGCGGCATCCGGCAAGACGCGCGACGCAGGACCGAGCGAGACGAGCGCAGCCCGGCGACCCCGCAGAAAATCCCCTTTCCCGAAGGCGCAGCCCCCCCAGACCCCCGACGTCATGAATTTTTCATGACGCGACCCCCAGAGATCTGGACCCATTCCCCGGGACCGGTTCTTCATCCTGAGTCGTTTTTTGACGGTCCCGAGTCAGGGCCCCCAGAGGCCGAAAATGGCGAAAAACCTCCCGTCGTGATTTTTTCATGTCCCGAGGGGGTCTGGGCCCTTGGCAAGGAAGCCTCCTCCCCGTCCCTCCTCCCCGTCCGTCCGCCCTCCCGCAGCCCCCCGGGAGGCCGGCGCCGGAGCGGCCGCCAGAGGCGGGGACGCGGCCTCGGACGACGAGCCGCGGAAGAAGGCCCGCCGGCGGCCCCCCCCGGGCCGTCGCCCCCGCCCTCGGAGGCTCGGAGGCTGCAGCAAGGAGGAGGAGGAGGAGGAGGAGGAGGAGGAGGAGGAGGAGGAGGAGGCGGAGGAGGAGGAGGAGGGGGAGGAGGAGGAGGAGGAGGAGGAGGAGGAGGAGGAGGAGGAGGAGAGGGGACGACGAGGAGGAGGGGGGAGGAGGAGGAGGAGGAGGGAGAGGAGGAGGAGGAGGAGGAGGAGGAGGAGGAGGAGGAGGAGGAGGAGGAGGAGGCCCGAGGCGGGAGTTTCTACACGGCCACCGCCTGGAGGATCCATGTTTCAGGCAGTGGCGAAGCGTCCCGGCTCGCCTATATAGCCCTAGCGAGCAGTGTCCTAAGAGCCTCTTGTGGCTCCCACGAGATGTCCTTGGAACCTTTTTGGCGGAGCCTGCCTTGGTTTCTCACACCGGGTTGATGTTCTAAGAACCTTGTTTCTGCCATCAGAACAGTTTTTGCTCCTAAGAACATTTCGTGGTAGGACTATAGGAATGCCGGGACGGGCCGTCCCTGCTCAAATGTTCGGGGATCTCGCAGGCGGTGGATATGGATAGATTCGGGCCCCTGGGGGCCAAAATATATCCATATCCACCGCCTGCTGGGGCACCAGGACGTCGGTTTCCAGGCGGTGGATATGGACAAATCCCCGCCTCGCAGGATACCCTGACAGCCTCGCGTCGTGATTCTTTTTTCTTTATTGACAGAAAAGTCAGCGGGCGCAAGCAAGCAGAAGCAGGTGCGGGCGCCAGGCGTATACCGGACGCGGGCTGGGGCACGGCGGGACGCGGGGAGAGCATAGGGGAGGATCGGATTTTCGTGTAGACAGCACGCGTTGCACCACATTGATTGCTTCATATAGGATGTACCACAGAGATCGCACCGCCTAGAGAAGAACACATAGATTATTCTCCGCATATTGCACAAGATTGCACCACATAGACTGCATTACCTAGATTGTCCCACATATATTGCACAACATCTACCCACACACACACTTTGATCGCACAGCTTGAAATGCAGGACATCGGTTGCGCAACATATATTGCACAACATATTTGGATTAACACAAATTGCACCACATAAGATGCTACACATAGGTTGCAGGTTGCACAACAGATATTGGTATAACCACGCTGTTTGGGGCCCTCGCTGGCTAACATTGTGCTGACGGGGTGAGAGTAATTGCGTGGGTTTGCGTTTCGTGGAGGCGGGGCAAGTAACGAAAGAGAGCGATCAGAAGACGGGGGGATACCAGACTCGCCCTTGGAGGAGGGAGGAGAAGGAGGAGGAGGGAAGAGGAGGAGGAGAAGGAGGACGACGACGACGACGACGAGGGGGGGGCAGGCTGATGAGGGGGAGGCTCGGTTGCAACTCCTATAGCCGCGGTCTGGAACCGTCGCGTCCTGGCCTGATCCCGCTCAATCTGGTCTCATCCCGCTCCATCCAGCCCGATCCTGGGCCGAATTTGGCCCATCGGGCTCAATCCACTCCTTCCATCGGGCGTATGGGGAATTGTTGGATAGCGTGTCGCTCCGCCGGTTCTGGCCCACCACGCGCAGGCGCGACGCGCTGTCCCATTTCCTGTCTCCGGGCTTTAACGTCCCGGGCCTGTCCGAGTCTCCCGCTCCACGGAGCGGAGCGGTACGCTACCCGCCTGCAGTGCGTAGCGTGTCGCCTGGGCCGCCGCGGCAACAAGCTAAGCAGAGGTTCCCGACCGTATTCTAGGGAGGAGGAATAGAGACGGAGGGGGGGGGGGATGGTTGGGGGAGATCAAAAGGGCGAGGTCAAGGCGCATGGAGGGCGCTAACTAGCACAGCTTTCGACGAGAGCTCCACGCATTGGAGCAGCCTCCCTCCGCGATAGACATGGAAAGGGGTCAGGACAGCCTCTCCAGCTGGGATGGGAATGGGGAGGGGGAGGGGGAGGGGGAGGAGGAGGAGGAGGAGGAGGAGGAGGAGGAGGAGGAGGAGGAGGAGAAGGAAGAGGAGGTGGAGGAGCGCCCTGAAGGAGGAGGAGGAGGAGGTGGACGAGGAGGAGGAGAAACAAAAGGGGAAGCGGGAGAATATCTGTGCACCGTGGGCCGTGGAGTGTGCGCCAGGAGGAGTAGGAGGAAGAGGAGGAGGCGGACCAGTTCAAAGCCAAGACTCATCAACGATGTTGGGGATACACCCTCCCTCCAAGCTCCCTCTTTATAGGCCCCATACAAGGGGTCACTTCGACTGAGGGAAGTGCCTCGTTGGGAGACAACCGTGCGAAAACCCAGAAGGGCGCCAAAGCATGATCCTCAGGATTTCAACGCCACGGGTCAATCTGATTGGTGTGTCCTAACGATCCTGAATCGTGCCAGAACACCACTCCTGAGACTTCATCGCCGCGAATCAACTTCTTGTTGCACGTTGACATCCCTGAACCGCTCGAAAACAGCATTGATGGAAGGTTAACCAAGGCAACCCGTACAACTCCTTGCAATGGTTTAAGACGAATGCGCGCGGCGCGAAGGTGAGAGCGACATGTTGAACTGTGACCACCCTGAATACATTAAACGTCTGCAGATGCTTGCAGATGTTTAAGACGAATGTGAGCGGCGCCAAGGCGAGAGCCACATTTTGACAACCACCCGCCCTCAATCCGTGAAGTTCTTCCGATTGATTCAGACGAATGTGCGCGGCGCTAAGGCGAGAACCACATCTTGAAAACGACCCGCCCTCAATCCGTGAAGCTCTTGCAATTGTTTTTGTTTGAAACAAAAAAGCGGATGCGCGCGGCGCTAATACGAAAGTCACATTTTGAAAACGACCCGCCCTCAATTCGTGAAGCCTGTGCAAGTGTTTAAGACGCGTGTGCGCGGCGCTAAGGCGAGAGCCACATTGTGGAAGCGGCCCGCCCTTGCTATGTGAAACGGTTGCCCTTCCGACGGGCCTCGGGGTGCTGCCGGGAGGAGTTGCTCACAAGGAGAGGGAATGGAGGAGGCGGAGGAGGAGGAGGAAGAGGAGGGCAGTAGAGGAGGAGGGAGGAGAAGGAGGAGAAGGAGGAGGGAGGAGGGAGGAGGGAGAGGGAGGAGGAGGAGGCGGAGGAGGAGGAGGAAGAGGAGGAGGAGGATGGAGAAACCCCCCCGCGATGCACGGCCAGACCGCTCCTCGCCCCAGGAGGGGGGCGCCTTCGCGGACGCGGACGTGGTGGCCCTGGCCGAGGAGCCGCCTTCCCCCTCCCCCGTCAGCCCTCTGCGGGGGGCGTCCAAGCAAGAGCGGGGACTTTGAAGGCTCTTTTG
>CAUYUJ010018449.1:722301-759801 GCA_963575745.1 Prorocentrum cordatum
CATTCTCCCTCCTGCCCCGTCCATCCTCCTCCCCGCCTCGGTGATCCGCCCTTCATTCCACCTCTCTCCGCCCTGCCTCTCCCCGTCCCTATCCTTGTCGCTTCGCATACCCCTGTCCTCTAACCTCTTCCTCCTCCTCCTCCTCCTCCTTTCTCCACCGTCCCCCTTCCCCACTCCCTCCTCCTTATACAGATTCTGCCAATTCCCGCCTTCCTCCACTCTGCTCGGCCTGCCACCTCCCTCCCCCCAATCTCGCCTCCTGGCACCGCCAGATTCCATTCGCACGCCGGAAGCCCGACCCTGGGGGCCTCAAGCCGCAGCGCACACGGGGCACCCAGGGTCCCTCCTCCTCCTCCTCCTCCTCCTCCTCCTCCTCCTCCCCCTCCTCCTCCTCCTCCTCCTCCTCCTCCTCCTCCTCCTCCTCCTCCTCCTCCTCCTCCTCCTCCTCCTCCTCCTCCTCCCTCCTCCTCCGTGGCGCCGCCCCTCTGGGGGCCTCCCCGGAGCCTTCCCAGAAGGTCCGTAAGGAGGCCCCACGACGGTCCCAGGAGGCCCACGGGCTGCCCCAGGAGGTTACCAGCATCGGGCGACGAAATCTATACATATCCACTGCTCCCTGACCATGCCCATCTTGAACCCAGGCGCTGTGTATGCGCCCTCCTGGCCAAGCCAGGAGGGCGTGGCGTATACACCGCTGCGGGGTTGAGGATGGGCCTGGCCAGGGAGCAGTGTATATGTATAGATTTCGTCGCCCTACAGCAGCACAACGGGGCCCCAAGAGGACGCCAGAGTGCCCGTACAGGATTTCCTAGGGGGTCAGACCCGTCAAAAATCCAAAGGGATCCCAACGCGCTTCCTTTTCTCAGAGATCAGGTTGAACTTTCGGGAATACACCCCCAGGGAACTATCCAGACGCACCCCTGTCGAGGATGGACGTGCACCCCCCCCACCGTGTATCCCCGAGCTGGGCCCCAAACATTGGTCCCAGCCGAACGTCCCACAAAGTCGGGGATGGGAGTCGCCATGCCCCTCGTTCGAGGTGCGAGTACTTAAAGGAGTCAGAGGTGAAGACCCTTTGCAACAAGGCACGGGAGATCCTCACCGACGAGAGCAACGTCCAGCAGGTCGATGCGCCCGTCACGATCTGTGGTGACATACACGGGCAGTTCTACGACCTCGTTGAGTTGTTCAAGGTCGGTGGGGACTGCCCAGACACCAATTATCTTTTCGTCGGCGATTTCGTCGACCGTGGATTCTACAGCGTGGAGACGCTGTTGTTGCTCCTCGCGCTGAAAGTGAGGTACCCCGACCGAATAACGCTCATCCGTGGCAACCACGAGAGTCGCCAGATCACGCAGGTGTATGGCTTCTACGACGAGTGTTTGCGCAAGTATGGGAGCGTCAACGTCTGGCGATACTGCACCGAGATTTTCGACTACCTGAGCTTGGCTGCTCTCATTGAGGAGAAAGTTTTCTGTGTGCACGGTGGTTTGTCCCATAGACGTTCTTGATAACATAGATGACGCTTTTGTCGCTTAAAGGATCGGCGCTTTTACTTGTTGTGGGCGGCATGTTTGTTACGTTTTCGGGTCCGGGATCGGCCTATAACCAACCTGTTTTTTTATGTCCGCTTTCATTGCGCTTCCTATGCGTTCTTAGGCATCACGATGCCACCTGCTTGACGCCCACTTCTTGGGGTGCCGTTTTTTTGCACGTTTTGGTCGCAAAGAGCGAAAGGTGGAAAACAGCACAGAACGGCACCCAGCGCTTCTCAAGAGCAGCTAAGGTCTGTCACCGTCCATCAACACCCTGGACGACGTGCGCCAAATCTACCGGAATCGGAGAATCGACAAATTGCATAAAGATGGATTTTCGGAGATCCGCGCAGATTCCTTGGATCTGCGCCGGGCCCCCTTGCGGCGCCGCAGGCGACCCCCGCCTGGCTGGCGCGCGCCGCGCGCCAGGGAGGGGGGTCCAGCGCCGATGCAAGAAAGCCGCGCGGAGCTCTGGAAGATTGTGTGTTGTGCCGTCTTTTCTTGTGCGGAAGATGATCAGTGGAGAGGAGGCATGTTGATGTCCCAGATGTCTTCGAAGTGTGTGAACGATGTTTTAGACATGTGGAAGCATGGTTAAAGGATTTCTAAGCATGCTTCAAGCATTCTTCAACCATGTGGAGAAGACGTTAATGTCAAGAATCGGACTGTTGGGGTGTCCGTTCTTATGGCATCCACGATCCTAAGGAAGCAGGAGGTGCCGCACGACGGGGCGATGTGCGACCTGATGTGGTCCGACCCAGAGGACCTCGAGGGCTGGGGCCTGTCCCCCCGCGGCGCGGGCTACCTCTTCGGGGGGGACATCGCGAGGCAGTTCAACCAGGCGAACGGCGTCGAGCTGATCGCGCGGGCCCACCAGCTGGTCATGGACTTAGCTTAGCTGCCTCCACACGCTCAAAACGTTCGTGCCTTGCTCAAAACACGTGCCTTGCTCAAAACAGTTTTGGGACGCAACACGTGCCTTGCTCAAAACGTTCGTGCCAATACATTGCGCGTTGGCTCAGCATATTGGCCCACATCTTGACGAACGTATCGTTTCAGACCTACATGTTCATACTACGTTCTGAGCTCCGTATCAATACGCCACGTGTTGCGTGCTGCGTCTCGGGGCAGCTAGGGGACTTAGATTTGTTTCTTTGTAGCAAACAGCAAATGCTGAGGGCGTTCTCTTTCGACATTTTGAACACCGTTGGCCGCCGTTGCTGTTACGTTATCAGGTGCAGGATCGGCCCGTGGCCTACCTGCACGTTTTTGTTTATCATCTTTCCGTGCCCATGGCATTATTGATACGTGTTTGGCCATCGCAATGCCACCTGCTTGATATACATTGCCTGGGTTGCCGTTTTCAACCCGCTTTGGTCGAATCACGAGCAAAACGTGGAAAACTGAAGAAACAGATAAAAAAGCTGGTGATGAAGAGCAACTCAGGTCATGGAGGGGTACAAGTGGATGTTCAACGAGGCGCTCGTGACGGTCTGGTCTGCCCCCAACTATTGCTACCGGTGCGGCAACGTCGCGGCCATCCTCGAGTTCGACGAGAACTTGAAGCGGCAGTTCAGGATCTTCGAGGCGGCCCCCGCGGAGGTGAGAGGCGTGCCGGCCAGGAAGTTGGTCCCTGACTACTTCCTGTGAGCCGCCCGCGAAGCTCAGAGGGTGCACTGCCTACCCCGCCTTCGCTTCCGGGCAACATCGAGGCATGCCACGCGCCTCCTCGTCAAGCAGCCTGGCCGCTGCGGGCCAGCCCACTTGGCATGAAGGAGACGGGCCCTCAGGGAAACGAGCCCTGGACCCTGGGGCCCTCCCCCAGAAGCACAATTCTTTTCAGCAAAAAAAATTGAAAAAAAACAGTTATTTTCACCCTGCAACGATTTTGACGGTCCTGGGGCCCGTGCAGGGCCCCGAGAGCCCGAAAACAGAGGAGAACCTCCTCAGGACCCGTTTCCCTCCGGACCCCTTTCCATCATGCCGCCCCCACGGGTGGCTCGGCATCCCTCGGGGCCCGCTCGGAGGCGAGAATGGCCAAAAGCGAGCAGGCCCGTTCGCCTCTTACGGGAGCCTTCCGCACGAGGTTGCGCTGGCGCGGCGGGCCGCTCGCTCGCGACCAGCTGGGCGGGACAGCGGCCCGGAGGCTCTCCAAAAGTGACGGCGCGCCGGCGGTGCGCCTGGTCAGGGCGAGGATGGCGGCGGCTCAGGGGCAGGGATGAGGGGGGGATATGTAGGAACAGGGGGAGACGCATCGACCTCTAATCGCTCATTCATCGCCGATGGGGGCCCGATGGGCCCACCTTGCCCGAGTTTGACAGGATTTGCCTTATCCCCCCCCCCACACCCCGTGACCGATTTTCCAGGGCCCCATCCAGTTCAGTCCCCATCGGCCGCCTCCAGCTGGTGATGTCAGCGGGATCGAGGCCCAGAGCAAGAGAGGAGGCGTGCCAGCCGTGATTGCGCAGCTCGCTGGCCGTTGTCATGATAGCTTATGGTATGCGTGCTCTGAGCCTCGCGACCTGTCCCAGGCCGTACCACCAGCCTCGGCCAGCGGAGCCTCTCTTCCAGTCCCAGGTCCTCCGCCCCTGTGCTCCTCGCACTGGCAAGGCCTCTTGGGTGGTGCGCGGGTTTGTCAGAGGCAACGCTGGGGGTGGGGTGGGGTGGGGGTACAGTCAACCCGCATAGTGAGGATGGGTAATCTTTCCCAAGGGCACCCTTGTATCCTTGCCTCCTGCGTCCATGCTTGGACACGTTCCTTGGCCGCGCCCCGCTCGAAACGCTTCGAAATAGGCGCCCAAGGCCCTTGCATCCTTATCGCGCATCCTTACTATACTGGTTGCCTGTAGGCTCGGGGGGGGAGGGAGAAGGGAGGGAGGAGGAAGCAGGAGTAGGAGGAGTAGGAGGAGGAGGAAGGAGGAGGAGGAGGGAGGGAGGAGGAGGAGGAGGAGGAGGAGGAGGAGGAGGAGGAGGAGGAGGAGGAGGAGGGAGCGAGAGAGGAGGAGGAGGAGGAGGAGGAGGAGGAGGAGGAGGAGGAGGAGGAGGAGGAGAGGAGGAGGAGGAGGAGGAGGAGGGCGGAGGAGGAGGAGGAGGGAGGAGGGAGGAGGGAGGAGGGAGGAGGAGAGGAGCGGAGGAGGGAGGAGGGAGGAGGGAGGAGGGATGAGGGATGGAGGGAGAGGGTAGGAGGAGGAGGGAGGATGGGAGGGGGAGGACGGGAGGGGGAGGAGGGAGAGGGAGGGGGAGGAGGGAGGAGGGAGGTGGGAGGAGGGAGGAGGGAGGAGGAGGATGAGGCGGAGGAGGAGGAGGAGGAGGAGGAGGAGGAGGAAGAGGAAGAGAAGAGGAGAGAGGAGGAGGAGGATGGAGGAGGAGGAGGAGGAGGAGGAGGAGGAGGAGATGAGGGAGGAGTGAGGAGGAGGGAGGAGGAGGAGGAGGAGGAGAAAGAGAGGAGGATGAGGCGGAGGAGGAGGAGGATGAGGAGGAGGTGAGAGGAGGGAGGAGGAGGAGGAGGAAGGCGGAGAGGAGGGGAGGAGGAGGAGGGAGGAGGAGGAGGAGGAGGGAGGAGGAGGAGGAGGAGGAGGAGGAGGCAGGAGGAGGAGGAGGAGGAGGAGGAGAGGAGGAGGAGGAGGAGGAGGAAAGCGACCACAGTCGCTCGCCATCGCCGAGGGGGGGCTCGACGGGCCCACCCTTGCCCAGGAGCGCGGCGGTTCGCTATCTGGGGCCCACATCGCCGATCTAATCGAGGAGTGCAGAGCCGCTCCAGGTCGACGTCTCCCTCCCCCCCACCCACCCCACCCACGCCCACCCCCCACCCCCCCCCGCCCAGGAGCGTGCGGATTACTCCAGATTTCGTAATACAGGGAGGGGGGTCTCATTTCGGGGGGGGTCTCTTCCAGGCTATCTTGGAGGGCCTGGAGGGCCTGGGGGTCTGGGGACGAGGTTTTGGAGGGTTCTCCGACGGGGGAGGTCTGAAATGGCTTGTTTTGGAGGGTCCAGACCCCCTCCCTTTTATTACGAAATCTGGAGTATCCATGGCTTTTTGCCGATCTATCGGCGACGTACCGCCGATTCCCGGTCGACTTCCCCCCACCCACCCACCCACCCGAGCCGGCTCCCCCCCCGAATCTGCCCTTCCGTGTGGGGGGGGGTCTTCCCGTTCCTGTCGCCCGCACGCCTGCTTGGACGGCTGCACGTCCACGCTTCCGATGTTCGCTGCGGTAGCGTTCGAACTCTGACCGAGATCTGCAGATCCACCCGTCCTGTGGTTCACCCCCCTTCCTCGCCGTCCTTCTGTCTTCCTCCGTTGCCTCGTGTACGAAATCTTGTGCGGCCTTCTCCTGCTCCTCGTCCTTCTCCAGCCCATGATCCTCCTTCTCCTCGTCCTCCTTCCTCCCCTCCGTGCTCTTCATCCTCACCCTCTCGCAGCCAGCTCTTGGAGCAAACTGGGCAAGCACAACGGCTCTAAACTCCCTTGCTGCCCAGATTTTCGGCATGCCCAGACACATGGCGTCTTCACTTTCTCAGTATGGGGTTCGCAGAGGTCTGGACATTTTTCACGGGGCCGGCTCTTCAGGCTGGGCCATTCTTTGACATGACCGAGCCCGTCGAGGGCCCCCAGAGGCCGAAAGTTGAGAACAAGTTCCGCCTTGAGTTTTTCGAGACGTTCGACGTCTGGGTGTGGCCGAGGCGAGTCTGTGGTCGCCATTTGGGAAAGAGCGTGTTCTACCGCTGCTGGCGGAAAACCGGGGGGGGTCACTACCGGTTCGAACCCCTCCCCCCCCCCCCCCCCCTCCGGAAAACCGGGGGGGGTCACTACCGGTTCGAACCCTCCCCCCCCCCCCCGTTCATCATGAAAAGGGGGGGGGGTCACTACCGGTTCGAACCCCCCCCCCCCTCCCCTCGAAAACCGAGTGGGGGTGCGGACAGTGGTGGGGACGGTGTTGGTGGGGACAGTGGTGAGGGGACAGCGGGACAGTGGTGGGGACAGTGGGACAGTGGGACAGTGGTGGGGACGGTAGTGGTGGGGACAGTGGTGGGGACAATGGTGGGAACAGGGGGGACAGTGGACAATGGTGGGACGGTGGTGGTGGGGCAGTGGTGTGGGGACAGTGGGAATGAGGTGGAAACAGTGGGACAGTGGAGGGTACAATGGTGGTGGGGACAGTGGTGAAGGCGGTGGCGAGGACGGCGGTGGGACAATGGGACAGAGGTACAGTGGGGACAGTGGTGGGGACAGTGGGGACAGTGGTGGGAACAGTGGGACAGCTCAGTGGGACAGCGGAGGAGTCAGTGGGACAGTGGGGACAGTGGGGATAGTCGGGCAGTGGTTGGGGCCGTGGAGACAGTGGGGAGAGTGGAACCGTGGTGGGAACAGTGGTGGGGACAGTGGGGACAGTGCGACAGTGGTGGGGGCACTGGTGGGGACAGTAGGGACGGTGGTGGAACCAGTGGGGACAGTGGTGGTGAGGACAGTGGTGCTGGGAACAACAGTGGGGGATGTGATGCGGACGGTGGTAGGGACCGGGAGTCGTTTGCTGGCGGTGAGGGGTTCGAACCGGTAGTGATCCCCCTTCGGTTTTCGAGGGGGGGGGGGTTCGAACCGGTAGTGACCCCCCCCGGTTTTCCGGATCCGGAGGGGGGGGGGGGAGGGGTTCGAACCGTAGTGACCCCTCCGGTTTCGAGGGGGAAGGGGGGGGGGGGTTAGGAGAGGGGGAGGTTTTTTGGGGGGAGGGGGGGGGGGGGTCCAGCGGGGGGGGGGGGGGTTCGGAAGGGGGGGGGGGGGCGACCCCTGGGTTCCAGAGAAAAAAGGTTTGCAATTTTCCACAGTAAAGCGGCGGTGGATCACGCTCACTCCCATTTGGGGAACCCAAAAGAGACCGCACCGCTCATCCCCAGACCTCTCCCCGGGTGCGTTGTGACAAGAATTGGGAGGCGAAACCAGCGGGGGCAACGAGGGCCTCCCAGGAGGCGCCAAAAAATGAAACCGAGGCAAGGGTAGCGGTATCGGTACCTGTTCATCCTCTGACCACCGTCCACCCCGATACGCCGTTCCCAGAAGTCGGGACCTTTTCCACGGGACCCCCCAGAGGCCGAAAGTTGCGAGCAATCTCCGCCCTCAGCTTCTCGAGACGTTGGAGGTCGTGGTGTGGCTGACCCTTTCCCCAGGGCCGGGTGTTCATCGCGAGTCGGTTTTTGACGGGGCCCGGCGAGGGATCCAAGAGTCCGAAAATAGCAAAACCTTCCAGTCGTGATTCTGCCGCGGCGCAAAAATGTCTGTGCTTCCGTCTATGATCATTGTCGCCCTCCCTGATCATTGGATACTGGAAGTTTCCGGTAGCGACCGACGAGATCGGTCGTTACGGATCTTGCTTCGACTTCTGGGATCGGTCGCGTTCAACTTGCTTCAAAACCGGTCGCGGCCAGTTTGGAGTGCGTGCCCATCGGCCGCTGCCGATGGTGACCGAACAAGACGTATGGATATCCAGTGATCTGGGCGGCGGCGGGCGGGGGCGAGGGGGGGGGGCGAGGGGGACCGACGGGGCCCATGCCGAGGGGGGCCGCCACGAAGGGGCTCAGCACCTCCTCGAGGAGGCGCCGCTCCCTCGAGGAGGTGGGCCCCCGAAGAGTGTCCCCGAAGCCTCCCAGAACGACCCTGGCGACCCCCCCAGGGGCGACCCCTCCCCCAGTGGAGACCCCCCCCCCAAAGTGGTGAGACCCCGCCTTTCCCCAGGCCCGACGTCGCAAGAAGATTGCAGCATCGCCCATGTCTGCGAAGTCGGGGAAGACCGCCCGAAGAATTGCAAGAGGGCCCCGTGGCCCAAAGTCGGGCAGAACCGCCCGCTGTGTCATGTTGCTCCCCTCGTACTTGAGGACCACCTCCCAGAAATAACTCCGAGCACCCAGAAGAGTATCGAAACAGCGCCGAACGAGTATCGCTTCTTCGGGGCCCGACGTGGGAGAAAACCCTCAGGCTTCGGCAATTTTCTAGTGCTCGAGATTCTTTCGGGTGGTCCAGGCTACAGTCGGGCCGCTGGAGAAGGAACCCTTTTCGTTGGGGCGGGGCTCCGGGTTCCTTCACCGTTTCGCAGTTCGCCTCGCGTTTTCCTCGGGCCTTCGAGGGGAAGCCGGAGTTCCACTTCTGGACAACAGGGGCCTCGTTCCTTCTTCAGGGTTCCTGAGGTCAGCGCCCCGACTGCACAGCCGGCTGGAGCAGCATCACCGCCGTGAGAAACCCGGCGATGCCGCCCCCCCCCCCCCCGGGGCTCGGCACCCGCCCCTCTCGACGGCGGGCCTCTGGGGGCCCGCCGCGGGCGCCGCTGCGGCCGGCCGCGCCTCGCCGCCGCAGGAGCTCGAGGCGACCACCGAGAGCCAGATCGACGACCGCGCCCTGCGGGCCCTGCAGAGCCTCCCCCCCGGCGACGCCATGGAGGCGGGGGGCGCTCTCCCCCCCCCGGGGGGGGGGGGGGAGGAGGAGGAGGAGGAGGAGGAGGAGGAGGAGGAGGGAGGAGGAGGAGGAGGAGGAGGAGGAGGAGGAGGAGGAGGAGGAGGAGGAGGAGGAGGAGGAGGAGGAGGAGGAGGAGGAGGAGGGAGGAGGAGGGGAGGAGGAGGAGGAGGAGGAGGAGGGAGGAGGAGGAGGAGGAGGAGGGCCCTGATATTCTGGCGTTGCACTTCTTGTTGGCCGCGGGCGGTTCTGCCCCGTCTCGGACCCCAGGACCCTCGCAGATCGACCCGGTTCGAAACAGCGGAAAGATCGGGTCCCGGGCTTTGGCGGTGATTTGTTGCGATGTTGCAGTGCTTTGCGCTGGGGAGAGGAGGAGGAGGAGGAGGAGGAGGAGGAGGAGGAGGAGGAGGAGGAGGAGGAGCAGGAGCAGGAGCAGGAGGAGCAGGAGGAGCAGGAGGAGCAGGAGGAGCAGGAGGAGCAGGAGCAGTTGGAGGAGGAGGAGAAGGAGGAGGAGGAGGAGGAGGGAGGAGGAGCAGGAACAGGAGCAGCAGGAGCAGGAGGAGGGTCATATGAGGGGCAGTCGAGACAATAGTAGCTGGCCTTTGGGCGGGGCCCTCGTCGCAACAGCTGGACGCAGCTTGGACAACTGGCGCGTTTGGACCCCAGGAGGGCTCCGATTGTGAGCTGCTGTTGTCTCACCGCGCCCTCTGACCTCCTATCCTCTTTCCTTCCTTTTTCTCGCCTCGTGGCCTCGGCCTCAGACGGGGAAAAGGTACCCATGCGGTACGGCTACCCTTGCCTCGCCTTCGCCAGTTGGGCCTCCCGGGAGGCCCTTGCCGCCACCGCTGGATTCGCTTCTGAACTCTTGCCAAAGCGCACCCTGGGAGACGGGGAGCAGCGGCATCGGTATCTTTTGGTTCCCCCACGGCCTCGACAGCGCCGTCGCAGACGTGACAAAGTCTCCCTCTGGCAAGGTTTCGGGCTGCGCGCAGACAACCCCCGAGGTAGTAGGTGAATCCCGGCTGGCCTCACCAGGCCCCCCCGAGTAGTCTGGGACGGCCTCAACGCCTGAGCACCAGGCCTGTTGAGGCCAGCTGGGACCATCTGAAGGGGTCTGTTTGTGCGCATCCCGAAGCCTTACCACTCCCCCTGCGTCCTTTTCTCGTCTCGTGGCCTTGGCCTCGTCAGCGCCGCCGCAGACGTGAGAAAGCGGCCAAACGAGTTTCGCACATATATATATATATATATATATACACACACACATACAGAGAGGGAGAGTGAGAGAGAGAGAGCGAGAGAGAGAGAGAGAGAAAAACAAATATCCCGGCAAAGCAACCGAACAGCGATGTGTAGAAGCATAGCTGGAAACATTGCCTGTGGTATTCATGTAAGAGTGCTGTTGTAGAATTCTGGTGTTCTCGCAGTCGCATTCGGATTCGCAGTGGCAGTCGCAGTGGTAACATCAGCGGCAGTCGCAGTGGCACTGTCAGTAGTTGCAGTAGCAATAGCTACACTAGCAGCAGCAACAGCAGCAGCAGTAACAGTAACAGTAGTAGTAGCAGTAGAAGTAGTAGTGATGGTAGTAGTGGTAACAGTGAAGTCGTAGTTGTAGTGTGTGGAGTGAACGAGTAGGAGTAATGGGAGCAATGGTAGTAGCAGTAGAAACACTGCTTTCGATAACGGTATCTCCAAATGTTCCCTGCCGCAGGCTGAGGAGCAGCGCTGTTCAATGCAGCAGGGTCAGGAGCACCGCCGCCAGACCGAGAACTATCAGCATGTCCTGGCATTAAGGTGTGCAGTAGGCGCTGCGCAGTTCCTGTGAAAGGAAAACTTCGAAAGCAGGGCTGTAGCCAAGAAGGCTACGGGGACGATGATGATGATGAAGATGATGAGTCTTGGAAGTCTGAGAAGTGGAAGAGCACGAAGTGGCGTACAGTTGGCTCCGGGCATTCAAAATGTGGCCCGGGAGTGGAGTTCTGGGAAGTGGAAGAGCACGAAGTGGCCTACAGTTGGCTCCGGGCATTCAAAATGTGGCCCGGGAGTGGTGTTCTGGGAAATTCAAGATCACGAAGTGACCTACAGGTGGCTCCGGGCATCCAAAATGTAGCCCGGAACTAAGTTTTGGGAAGTGGAAGAGCACGAAGTGGCCTACAGTTGGCTCCGGGCATCCAACATGTGGCCTGGGAACGGAGTTCTGGGAAGTCGAAGAGCACGAAGTGGCTTACAGTTGGCTCCGGGCATTCAAAATGTGGCCCGGGAGTGGAGTTCTGGGAGGTCGAAGAGCACGAAGTGTGCGACTGTTTGCTTAAAACAAACCCGGCTTTGAGCCCGGCCCTCGCTGTCCGGGTTCCGCCCAGACCCCCCTGGGGAGTCATCTGATGTTTTCTTTTGACCCCATTAGAAACTTATCAGTCTTCGCAGTTAGGTAATATAGCCGGAGTGCCGTATCCCAAAACAAGGTTTTTGAACTCACTACGGTTTCCAAGGTCGATTGCGTGCCCGGGCTGGCATGGCATGTTAGAACATGATAACATGATGTTTGCACATGAGATGTTTACACGAAAACTTGTGTGACGCATGCCTATCAGGAAGCTAACGCTAGAGGGTGCCGTATTCTCTCGCACCTGGTCGACGAGTAAGCTGTCGGGTCAGCACTGTCAGAGGCTTCACCGCCATGCTGTGAACTCGGAAGCAATTGTAAGAGGAAGCGGGGGAGGGCGCGGAAGCGCGGGGCATGTCTCAAAAGAAAAATCGTGACGTCGAACGTTTGGGGAGAGCGGCAGGCAGGGCGCGCATGACGGATACTGAGGCGGCAGAAGCGCCGACGGCGGGGACGGGGAGGCGGAGGCAGAGGCGCCGCAGCGGGAGGCGGGAGGAGGGAGGAGGGAAGAGGAGCCAGGCGGGAAGCGGGAAGAGGGAGACGGGAGAAGGAATGAGAGAGGTTGTGATTGGAGCCCCTGTGCTACGAAACGTCTCAGGCAGAACGGGCCAGACCATCTCGCGCGCAACACCTTCGAGCTTCGCATTGTGAGGATGGCTCAGGCGAAACGGGCCAGACCACCTCGCGAGCAACATCTTGGAGCTCAGTATTGGAAGGATGTCTCAAATGAAACGGGCCGGACAACCTCTCGCACACGTTCTGACAAGTCCACGTCACATTCGCTTCCCGTCAGGCCCTCTCCTGCAACTGCCTTCCGTCTCCCTCCTCCTCCTCCCCCTCCTCCTGCCTGCTCCCTCATCCACATCATCCTCCTCCTTTTCCCTTCCATTTCCTCCTCCTCCTCCTCCCCCTCCTCCTCCTCCTCCTTCACCTCCTCTTCATCCCGAACCGCATCTCGGAACCCAGAGTTGCGAGGATGTCTCCAGCGTAACGGGTTGGACCACCTCGCGCGCGGCATCTCGGACCCCAGAGTTGCGACGATGTTTCGGGCGAAACGTGCTGCAAGGAAGTCTCAAGCGAAACGGGGGGCCGGACCACCTCGATCGCGTCGTCTCAGAGTTCCGAGTTGTGGGGGCATCCTGGGGCCTCCCGGGGCCTCCTGGGGACCTCCTGGGGTTTCCTCCTGGGCTTCGTGTGGCCTCCTGGACCCCACCTGAGGCTTCCTGAAGCCTCTTAGGGCTCCCAGGGGGGATATCTAACATGTGGCCGTCTGGGCCCCCCCAAATGGGGAGGGGGGGGGGGGCGGGGCCACAAGAGCAGGAAAAATCAACGAATCGACACCAGATGTGTATTAACTTGACACGTTCTGATAGGGGGCTTCCTGGGGCCTCCTGAGAGCCTCCTGGGAACCTCCTGGGGACCCCTGGGGCCTGTCCTGGGCGTCCTGCGGCCTCCTGAAGCTCTCTGGGGCTTCCTGGGGCTCCCAGGGTCCCAGGGGGGACATGTAACATGTGGTCTTCTGGGTCCCCAGGCTGGACCACCTCTTGCGCGGCATCTGGGAGCTCAGAGTTGCGAGAATGTCTTGTGGAAAACGGGCCGGACCCCCTTGCGCACGGCATCTCAGAGCTCAGAGTTGCAAGGATGTCTCGGGCGAGACGGGCCGGACCACCTCGCGCAGGGTATCTCAGAATTCAGATTTGCGAGGATGTCTCAGGCGAAACGGGCTGGAACACGTCGCGCGCGGCATCTCCGAGGTCAGCGTTGCGAGGATGTCTCAGGCGAAATGGGCTGGACCACCTCTTGCGCGGCAGCTCAGAGCTCAGAGTTTCGAGGATGTCTCAGGCGAAACGGGCCAGACCACTTCGCGCGCGGCATCTCAGAGCTCAAAGGTTCGAGGACGTCTCCGACGAAACGGGCCGGACCACCTCTCGCGCGGCATCTCGGAATGCAAAAGTGCATGGATGTCTCAAGTGAAACGGGCCAGACCACCTCTTGGGCGGCATGTCGGGGCTCAGAGTTTGGAGGATGTCTCAAGCGAAACGGGCCGGACCACCTCTCGCGCGGCATCAGAGAGCGCAGAGTTGCAAGGATGGCTCAGGCAAAACGGGCCGGACCACCTCTCGCGCGGCATCTCGGAATGCAAAAGTGCGAGGATGTCTCAAGCGAAACGGGCCGGACCACTTCTTGGGCGGCATGTCGGGGCTCAGAGTTTGGAGGATGTCTCAGGCGAAACGGGCCGGACCACCTCTTGCGCGGCATCTCGGAGAGCAGAGTTTGGAGGACGTCTCAGGCGAAATGGCTGGACAACCTCTTGCGCGGCATCTCAGAATTCAGAGTTGCGAGGATGTCTCAGGCGAAACGCGCCGGACCACCTCGCGCACGGCATCTCAGAGCTCAGAGTTTGGAGGATGTCTCAGGCGATACGGGCCGGACCACCTCTCGCGCGGCATTTGGGAGCTCAGAGTTTGGAGGATGTCTCAGGCGAAACAGGCCGGATCACCTCTCGCGCGGCATTTGGGAGCTCAGAGTTTGGAGGATGTCTCAGGCGAAACGGGCCGGATCACCTCTCGCGCGGCATCTGGGAGCTCAGAGTTTGGAGGATGTCTCAGGCGAAACGGGCCGGACCACCTCTCGCGCGGCATCTGGGAATTCAGAGTTTGGAGGATGTCTCACGCAACGGCCAAACCCGGACAACTTAGAAACGAGAGTTGCGAGGATGTCTCAGGCGAAACGGCCCAGACCACCAATTGTTTTGAGGACGTCTCTGCTTTGAATTTCCTCGGCCGGAGTTAGCTTCTATCACAATAGCGCCCCGTTCAGCAAGCTGTTTGGGGAAAGAAGAGGGGAGAGAGAGAGAGAGACAGAGCGATAGAGAGAGAGAGAGAAAGAGAGAGAGAGAGAGCATCTACCAAACGATATTATTGATCGCCGTAACATGGTCCAACACAAGGCCAACGCTGCTGCATCGGCTCGGCGGCGGGAATGGCAGCACAAGTTCCGCGCAGGTTTGCACATATGGTGTCATTTAGCGTGTTGTTTTACTGTGGTGAGGGCTGCTTAATAGAATCAACGGTGTGTGTGTGTGTGTGTCTGCCCTGCTCCCTTGATGCTGAACATGCTGCTTCCTGTTCTGATCCTCCTCTTTCTCCTGGCTGCGGACAAGATTCGCCGAGGGACAATTTATTGGCGTGGCGAGTTTTCCGACGTCGTCGCATACCCTGGCCCCTGGAAGTGCCTCAGGCATCATCCACATGGCCATCCGCCTGTGGCTCAGCTGCGGGGTCGGGGCCTTTACGAGGGCCCTGGCGGCCCCTCAATACGCTCTGCCGGCCTCTTGAGAGGGCCACTGCTGGCCCTGGAGGGGTCCAAGCCCTGGCGGCCACTGAAGGAGACCTTGCGGCGCCGTAAGGGGTCTCCGCGGGCCCTCGGAGGTCCGGGTGGCACAACAAAAAGTCACGGCGGCTCCTTCACGGGTCATGGCGGGTCCACTCGTGGATCCCCCCACGGCCAGAACAAAGGGTCCTCCAGTGCACGCTGAAGGGTCCCCCAAGGGCCCAGTTCAGGGTCCGCCATGGCCCGTCTGGGAGCTAGAGACGGTGGCCCAGCAAACGGGGGCGCGGAGAACACCGATTTCCACGTTTGCCTGTGCCCCCCGCTTCGGGTGCCCAGGGCGCCGTCGACGGGGGCATCGCACACGGGGGCAGACGGAAAAGCTCAAGACCCCGTCTAGCTGAGCCCCCGCTTTCGAAGCCCCGAGCAACCTGAGGGTCTCCCGGGGCCTGGCGCGTGGCCGTTCTGGCTTGAGGGCCGACGGCCCCGCAGCCGCCCGCTCCGCGGGCACGGGCGCTCGGCGCCGAGGCCGCCGCCCCCCCAGTGCTGGCGCGGCCCTGCGGGGGCCAGCGCCGTGGCGGCGAAGGTGGCGGCCGCGGCCAGCGAGCGCGGTGATGGGCCGGCGCCGGGGGCCAGCCGGGGAGCCCTCTCGGGGGCAGTTGGAGGTGCCCCCCGGCCCTGGGTGCCCCCCCCCAGCTTTTCGGTGCAGTTTTGGAGCCCCTGGGGCCCTCTGGGCCTCGTCAGGGGTGCTCCGTAGGCCTCGGTGGCCTCCTTGGATCACGCAGTGGCGAAGCGTCCCGGCTCGCCTAGAGGCCCACCCAAAAATGTCCTCAGCACCTGCTGTGGTCTGCACACAATGTTCTTAGAATATGTCTGGCTGGGGCTGTCGTGTTTCAACACATCGGGCTCATGTTCTAAGAGCATTGCTTCTGTTGTTGGAACATCCTGGGGTTCGAAGAACACTTCGTGGCAGGGCTATAGGGATGCCGGGGCGGTCGGTCCCTGCTCCATTGGAAGCCCTGGAGGCACCCTGGGCCAGGGGCACTTCTAGCAACGCCCGACCCTCCCCGCCGCGGAGCGGCGCGCGCACCCGGCGGCGACGGGCGGGCGCAGCCGGAGCCGGAGCCCGGCCCGCTCCAGGCCAGCGGACGCCCGGGGGCCGCGCGGCGAGCGCGTGGCGCTCTGCTGGGACGTCGAGGATCAAACGACGCGAAGATCGGGACAAAATCGGATCGGGATAACTCGAAATCTCTGAGAATCGGCGGGTTTGGAGGGTGTATTGGGCGCCGCGGCCGCTCCAGAGCGTTCCGGAACACTCTGAGAGCGCTCCAGAACGCTCTGGAGCGATTTATCCCGATCCTAGCCCTGTTTTAGAGGAGCACATCGCCCTTCGCCGCCGCGCGGACGGGCCTGTGCTTGGGGTGCCGATGGGCACGCTGCCGCCCCCGTTCAACCCACAGCAGAACTCGCAGCTGGGCGCGCCCTTCGTGTACTCGGCCGCCCAGTACGACCAAGCACTCCGCGGCGGGGGCGCGGGGGCGACGCTCCCCAACGTCGGGTCGCAGTCGGCTGCCGCGGCCCGCGGGGTCGGCGCTGCCGCCGCGGGGAGGCCTTCGTCGGGCGACCCCTCCTCGGAGGCGCCCGGGGGCCGCTGCGATACGGCTGCTCGCGAGGCCGTGTTGGCGGACCTGGCGGGGCGGGGATATTTCGTGATGGCCGACGTGGCCCACGGGTTCGACTACGTGGCGTACGAGGGGGACCCGGTGCGGCACCACGGCTCCATCTTCGTCAGCGTGTTGGACGAGCGCCGCGAGATATCCCCCCGGGAGCTGGTCCTCTACAATCGCATCGCCGCGGGTGCGAGCAAGGTTGCCGTGCTGGCCACCGCGAGCGACGGGTCTGGCGTGCGGTATTACGCGATATCGGGAGAGGAGCGGTGAGGCGACATGACGCGGCCCCTCTGCGGCTTGGTAGAGTTAGTCGTCCTTGTCGTCGTTCTCGTCGCCCCCTAAATCCTTGTCCTTCTCGTCAACACTTCCGTGGCGGCGGCTTTGGCAACGGAGCTTCAGTGTCCAACGAGTCTGGCTGCCGCTGTCTGGGTGTGCGGGCGGCAGAAAATTCACCAGGGCCTGGTCCTCAGATTTTGTTGAGGTCCCACAAGGAGGGTCCCCCAGGGACCGAGGGACCGAGCACAACGCTGTTTAGCTTGGGTTTGGCCCCTGTTTTGTTGTTCGTTTAGTTGTTCGTAGTTGTTTCATTGTGCTTCGTTGCGTCGTGTTTTTTTGGCACCCGTTTCGTTATGAAGGTTCGTTTTAGTTTTCCGATCTAAGCGCCAACGCGTTTTCAACATCGTTGTCCTTGGTCGCACGGTGGGGTCCCCAAGGAGTTGCCCGTGGCCCAGGTCCCCGTTGAGTGGTCCCCGACTAAGGTTCTAGCAGGGCTTGTTTAAGGATCCCCCGGGGCCTCCCAAAGGGGGCCCTCCAGGGCCAGCGCAAGTGCCACGCAGAGCCCGACGAAGGTCACCGTATGGCCTAAAAGAGTTGCTGCCGCGCGCACACGCTAAATTGTGAAATTGTGTTCGCTCGGATTTGGGCAGTTTGCGAAGAAACGGCTTGCGCGCGGACGGCGTACCCTCGAGAAATGGCACAAGAGTGAGGAAAGGAATGAGGACGGCGATGGCGAGGCCGATGATGCGGACGAGGGCTAGGAAGGGGTGAAGAGGAGGATGTAGGAGGAGGAGGAGGAGGAAGAGAAGGAGATGAACGAGGACGTCCAGGAGGCGGAGGAGGAGGATGAGGAGCAGGAGGAGGAGGAGGAGGAGGAGGAGGAGGAGGAGGAGGGATAGCCGCAGCTTGTGATGTGGGAGCAGCAGCAGTTTGAGGTGAGCAGCCGTAGGAGTTGGACTAGCAGAGGCGGGAGGACAGAGCGCGGGGGGGCGCACGAGCGGGAGCAGAAGCATGAGATGGGAGAGGAAGAGCAGGAGCTGGAACAGCAGGAGCACGAGACGGGGTAGGGGAGGGTGCGAGGAGGCAGCAGAGGGGGGCAGGGGGGAGGGGGGAGGGCTTCTTGGAAACACCCCCTCTTCTAAGAAGACGCGGGCCTCGTCTACAGATCATTCTAAGAGGCCGTTCCCTTCTTCCCCTATACGGCCGGACCGAGGCACCGAGGTATAAGATCGAGGTCGGTTCGGGGAGGGTACCCTTAGTGTGTTCCGTGCTTGTTGGATGTTCTTGTGCATCCTGGGAGAGTGCACCCTCGAATGTGATTCGGTTTGGTCGGCGGAGGGTCTCATGTTCTCGAATGCTGCTAGTATGTCCTAGGTCGGGCCGCACCCCAACTGTACGCGCCGCTAACGAGGCGGGCGGGGGGAGGGTGTGCGGAAAGCAGGAGGAGAGGACGCAGGAGCCCGAGACCTGTGCTTGCTGCCCCCGCGCCAGGTCCTGCAGAAGGTGGAGGACCTCGTCAACGCCCAGGGCGGGAAGTGCCGCAACCTCTCCTCGATCTTGCAGAGCGTCTGCAGGAACCCGAAGAGGAGGACGAGGACGAGGAGGAGGAGGAGGAGGAGGAGGAAGTCGCACTACGTGTACTTTTCCTTTTTTTTTCCCCCTTTCAGTCAGCGACTCCTGGAGCGGTGCTCAATGAGTAGCCCGGCTCCTTAGATCAACCCCCGAGGGTCGACAGGCCTTGGGGGTGGGGAGGGCTACGTCCGAAGGACCTTTCAGCCGTCAGGAATCAGAAGGAGGAGAAGGAGGAGGCGGAGGAGGAGGAGGAGGTGGACGAGGAGGAAGGTCAGTACTTACCAAATCACCCCCACCCAACCAGCCCCAGATCCAACCAAAGTTCGGGTTGGGGCGTATACGGGTTTCATCTTAATTTCTCCGTGCTCCAGTCCCCCACTGGAAATTGACAGGCCCAACGGCGACTCCAGGCTGGGTGGAAGGTGCCCTGGTAGGTGGTCAGGAGGAGACGGACCGTCAGTGCGATGAGGAGAAGATGGGCGAGGAGGAGATCGAGGAAACAAAGCGAACAACATGAGCCATAGCCACCATCCCCCGAGATTACCGGCACGGTCCTTGCGCGTCGGGTGTATGGTCCTTGTGCGGGGCATGGTCCTTGCCCGGTCTCTACAGGCCCAGAGCAGTGGAGCATTTTCGCCGCGCGCGCGCGCCCGCAGTGCCCAGGGGCCGACGCGCAGGTACCATGCAGGGCCCGGGGGCCGACGCGCTGGGACCATGCCCACGCTCCAAAGGCCCAAGCCCTGGCGGTGCAGTGGAGCACTCTCGCCCCGCGCGCGCGCGCCCCGGCAGTGCCCAGGGGCCGACGTGCCGGTACCATGCACGGCCTCGCGGTTCGTGTCCCCGGGTGGAGCTCCACCGAAGGCTCCTGTGGTAGCGTAATCTTGCGTCCCCAAGCCCACTTCGGCACACCCTTTACATGGTTCGTGGCCCCATTGGGAGCCTCGCTGAAGGCTCCAGTGGCGACGATCACACGCGTCCCCCAACCAATATTTTGGCACACCCCTCACACGTTCCGTGGCCCCACAGGGATTCCACCGACGTCTCCTGTGGCAGGGTTCGCATGCGCCCCCCCCGCCCATTTCGGCACACGCCTCACACGTTTCGTGGCCGCAAGGAGCAACGAAGGCTCTTGTGACAGGGCCAGCATGGGTCCCCCAGCCCATGTCGGCACACCCGTAACCCGTTTCGCGGCACCATATCCGCATGTCCTGTGCCTCATCCCTCCCGCGGCGCGCTACCTACGAGGGGAGGAGGGGGGGTCACACACTGCGCGATTCGCAGCTGCGTATGATTGGGCCTTTCGCCTGGCTGACTCAATTGTTCCAACCATCCTGTGGTGTTGGGTCCTCGTTTTGACGGGACAGCGCCGCGCGTCTTCCTCCTCCCTCCTCCTCCTCCTCCTCCTCCTCCTCCTCCTCCTCCTCCTCCTCCTCCTCCTCCTCCTCCTCCTCCTCCTCCTCCTCCTCCTCCGCCTCAGCCCGCTGGCATTGAAAGGATACCGCTGTCACCGCGGGCAGATCTCAGCGGCCGCGCCCAGCCCCTGCCGTGCGCGCGCGCCCGCCCATGCAAGATTTGACAAAAAGGAGCTGGCGGCACCAAGAAGAAGAAGGAGGAGAAGCTGCGCCGCGGTGGTGGCGTTGCAAGTACAGGCGACCCTCCTGATGCTGCTGCCCCTCGGGATGATGATCGGTCGCGTTCCAGCCGAGCCGTCAGCGAGGACAAAATTGACTTGGATGGCGCATGTTGGGACGTACATATCCAGGGCCTCATTCATTGAGAATTGCAGTCGAAGCTCAAATAATTCCAGAATGAAATCACCGATCTTGCCTCGGCCTCGGCAAGTGACGCAGTAGGAAAGGCAGTCGGTCCAGTCATGGCGGCCATCGAAGCAGTGGAAGATGCAATCAAATCGGTCCCGATCACGCGCAAGGCGCAGGTTGAAACCCAGCTCAAGTCGCAGTTTGATGATATGGAGCGACGCATGCAGCAACCGTTGGACATCATTCAAGCCCCAGTGCGAGACATCGACAGCCGCACATAATCGGTGGCAGCGGATATGGACCAAATGCGCGAGGCCATGGACGAGATGCGTCGGGAGCTCGCTCTTGCCAGCCGAGCTCATCCGCCACCCATGCCAGCTGCTGGGTTCCAACGTGACGTGGACGGTAACATTATCAAGATTGTGGCGCCGACTCTGGTCAAAAGGAAGATGTGGTCTCGTCAGTGGACAGGTGGTTGCACCACGCTGCGCTGAACAAATACAAGGTGGTCGGAGATGCTCAAGATAAGTTGTTCACGATGCATTTCAATGGGGCATCTGGTACCGCTGGGAAAAAAAGGTGGGCCAGGCTCTTGCGGCCCTTCGCCTTCCTGGGAAGGGGCAGTGGCTGCGTTTTCCAGCCCCGTCTACCACTGGCGGCACTACGCAGTTGCATACCGGCCCTGGCACGAGCCCCCCTACCAGATCAAGCAGGAGATATCAGGCAAGAGAGTGGTCTTGCTTCTTCGGGGGAGCTGCGCGTCCTCGAAGTTCTACTTCGACAGGCAGAATGGATGGATCACCGAGAGTTGGAACCCGATCCTCCGCTTGGAGCCACAGCCTGGTCGGGGTGCTACTCGCTGCTACTGGCACGATGCAGCGTCGTCTTCTCGTGGCCGGACACGATCCGACACTCGCAAGCTCATCGACCCGATCCTGGCACCTACCGCGGCACCTGCGTGGTCTCCTTAGCGAGTTCGACAATATCTTTGTGCATTCCGCGGAGGCTGGTGCGGATCCGAAGTCGCCCGGGCTCTCCTTCGTCTCGTGGAACGCGAGGGCTTTGCTGCGCTGGCGAGGCATGCAGACCATGAGCAAGGCCACCCACTCGGTCAAGACGGGCATCACCAACTCCATCTCTGCGGCGCAGGAAGTCCACCAGACCCAAGAGGAGCTGCAGTTCTTCACGTTCGGAGTCGCGCCGCCTTCGACAGCGTTTTGATATGTTGCGCTCGATGGGGTAGGCCGCGCTCGAGGGGATGCCGCCGCGGTTGCGCCTATCTCAATCGCCGCAGCTTCGAGCGCTACACCGTCTACTCTCGTTCGGGGCTGAGTACTGATGGCAGTTGTGCATGGCTCTCGTGCTGATATTCGGCTTTTCAACGCACATTACCACGGCCTCTCGCTGCCGCAGGTTCAGGCAATCGCGGCGGAGCTCGAGGCGGACTTGGCCCGGGCTTGCGCTGACCCTCGGGCACGCATGGCGGTGGCACGCGGCGACTACGATTCTGCGCCCCGCGATGCTTCGCACCCTGCGCGGCCAGAGCTCGCGCGGAACATCAAGCCCACCAACGGCGCGAGGATTCACGCGAAGACCTGGGCGCAGGCGCCCAAGCAGATGCTCGAGGTTGCTTCGGAGGACCCCGTGCATTATTGCAGAGACTCCTGCGCGCCGGCACAAAATGATCGATTCTGGACCTCTGAACCGAGGTGGATGGCTCGCCAACTTCAGCACTCGGCCGCGGCGGTTTCTACCCCCGAGGAACTCTGCGCGCGGGGGATCAGATCGCGCGACAATTCGAGTTCATGTTCAGCATTGACAGCAAGATGGCGCCCATCGCAAGCGCGTCCGCGCACGTACTTATCAACGGCTTCTGCAGCAGGGAGCATTTTCTTCGCAGCATTGTCGCCACCATAGCAGTTGGAACGACGTCGAACTCTGCTCGGCACGGCCGCGCGCGACGCTGCGCATCAAATATAGGTCGACGACGCCGATGGCCTGGAAGCCTAGCTGATTATCGTTCGGCAGGCTGCGCGGGCCATCTGGAGGCAGGACGAGGCGGCGGCGGTGAAGGTCCTGAAATCGTCGGATGTGGCCCACACTTGCATGTCTTCGTCGGGCGCGGGGGTTGAGCTGGTCGGCCGCGACGCCTTCCAGGCCCGGGCGGGCCCCGTGCGACATGCAGCTGCTGAGCGCGATCTCGAAGCCCTGAACCAGGACGCGCTTCGCGGGAGAAGACGGGCCAAGCCGGCGCCAGGGGCGATTTCAGCAGCGCAGCGGATGTCGAGATTGTGGGTTCCGCTTGCAAGACGGTTCGCGTTTTGTGCTGTTCGCGCAGGCGGCTCGTTCCACATTGGCCCAGGGGCGAGGCTGACTGCGCTCGCAGACTGCTGGCCCCGGCATCGGCGCGGTCACCAACGCCCCCTCTGCGCGCCAAGCTCCACGCGCAGAAATTTGCTTCGACATGCGACGACTCGAGCATGGCGCCACTATCGCGGCAACAACTTGCACGCGCCCTTCGCCAGCTGGCTCCATCTCGGTCGGCACCAGGCGCGGAGGGCCTTCCACGCGCGGCGCGGGCCGCTCACAGTGGAAGGGCAGATGTGCTATGGCGGGCGCGTGTCCGGACGATGGATGGTCAGAGGTTACTCATGATTTCGGGGTTTATTTCGTTAGCTTTCCTGCCCAAAGGCCGTCAGGCGGGCGATGGCGATGGGCGCGGAGTCGTTCGGTCTCCAGATTCAGTTCGCACTCTTGGGGTTCGGAATACCGATATGAAAGTTCTCTCCGCGACGCCCAATGCCTCCCTCATCCCGATTGCGCGGCAGACGACGTCTCTGGCACAGCGCGGCTTCATTGCAGGTCGCCAGTTCACGACCGACATCCTCGAGCGCGACGCGATGGCACGAGCGGCATCTACGGCGCCACAGGCGGAGACCAAGTGCCCGCTCCATGGTGGCGCTGGACTTCGGCCGGGCGCTCCCCAGCCTTAGTCAGGAGCACCTCCTCGCGATCCTGGAACAGCTGCAACTTCTTGCCGCGCTACTGGCGGATTCCCGGTCGCTCTGCGCGATGGTCGTCGCCGTCGGCCGCGTCGCGGGGCCCCCGCGAGACTTCTTCCAGATCTTCTGCGGCATCATACAAGGCTGCGCGCTCTCTGGCAGCTCTTTCGCCGCGGCGACGTCACCCTTTCTCGAAGATCCCAGGCTCGGCTTGGAGGTCAAACATCGGGGGGGGGCCCTTCGTGCGCGCGCAGATGATTTCGGGGGCTGTCTCCTTTATCGCGTCGACCTTCGCTTCTTTCGTCGAGCCACGCCCGTCGCCGAGAAGCTCGCGGATCTGAAGCTCGCGCCGCCGAAGTCGCGATCGCCCCGCTCGCCGGCGCGCGTGGGCCCGCCCTGGCTGCAGCCGTCTCGGACAATTTAGAGCTGCGCGTTACGGATTCGATGGCACGCATTCGCAGCATAGGCAAAACTAGTATACTTGGGCATGCGGCTTGGGCCTGGCGCCTCCGCGATGCTCTCTCCTGGAATGTGCCCCGGGCCGAATGCCATTCCAGAGTGGCAGCGCTCGCGGCATCTTCGGCGCCAGCTTCTCTGAACTCCAACTACGCGACGAGGGCGTCCCCGACGATGGGGCATGTGGCTCAATTTCTGCCACTCCCTGCACGGCTGCATCAGTTTGACATTCACGTCTCGGTGCGACTCCCTCGGCTTCCTGGAGGCGCTTTGCGATGCATCGACTTCTTTTGTCTTGGACAATGGTTCTCAAACTGCGCGCTCTCGCGCCTCCGTGCAACGCCGCTCCTATTCGGACGTGGCCGCCCACTCATCCCGAGCACGCAGGGCATCTTCGTCGCATTCGCGCCGCGGCTGAGCGGTGGGCCCCGCGCAGGTGCCTGGCGGACCTCACGGGCAACTCGCCACTTGCCGAGTATATGGCGCAGGCGACCAGCACCAATAATTCCCCTGGAGCGGCGGCAGCCAGGGCTCCAATTCACGACCGCCCCGCGGCTGGGCGACTTATTCAGCGCGCGGCCTACAGCGCCCTTCTTCGTGACGTGATGAGCTCCTTTCCTGACGGGCATCACCGACAGCGACCCCCCTCTGGTCGACGCAATTATTTGTCGACGGCGCCGAGCTTCATGGGTTACCTTGGGCTGCTCTTCATAAGAAGCTCAGGCCGTTCCCCATGGCTTGAGCGTCGTCTACGTTGCAGGGGCTCTGCGGTGGCTGGCTCACTTCGGCGAGAATATCCACCCCAACTTGGCTCCCGTCATGCATCTTCGGGCGCGAGGGGTGCAATTGTGAGATTGGTCACTACTGGGGGCATCGTGGTCTAGCATGGGGCACCGCGATGGCCAAGTCGGGTGGCAGGCGCCCGCTTCCTGGCGGTGTTCTCGGCCGCTGGGGACTTCGCGGAGCACTCGAAGACGATCTCACGAATGCCCAGATGGCCACCATCATCTACCACGACCTGCGGCACCTCGATTTCGTCGCCCCTGATGCACTGCCCCAAGTTGCGCGCGGCGCTATGCGCGTGCGCGCTTGCCCACCCTGCCGCAGGAAGAGCTCGTGTGTCTAAGCGACCGCCGTCCCCACAGGTATCGTTTCGGCCGGCTGTGTCCGAGGTTTCGGCAGGCTCTTGGGTTGGCAAAGTTCTCCATTTTCTTGACGAGCTACCTCTTGGGCATCATGTGCTGCATAATGTGCTGCCACATCGCGCGCGGTATCCAGTGGCATTCGGCGAACAGCACTTTGCCATCGAGGCCCCAGTTGGCACTTGTCAGGTCCTGCTCACACGTTTGTGGGTCATCAGTGACCTGATCGAACCATGGGCGCGCAAATGGGCGCCGTCCCTGTACCCTTCGGCTTCGCAGCGCCTGGACTTCGAGATTTGGGTGGCATGGGGTACGGACAGGTTGCTGGCATCTTCTTGCATCGCGCTTTCATGGGGTTCTTCTCGACCGAGGCGCCGTCGGCGAGCGCGCGCGTGGCCCTCGATTCCGCGGTGGTACACATGGGGTGGCACAGCTCTGCGGTCGGTCGGTCGGCAACGGCTGCATGGGCATCTTTCTGGGCCCTAGCCTGAGCGAGGACTCTCGCGCCGACTTGCACCTCGGGGCCGGGGTGGGCAACATGTTGTCCTTCGGCATTGAATGCGCTCAGAAGCTGCCGTTCCCCCTCGCGCTCGGGGGCCTCTTCTTCCTGCGCGCCCGAGAGGCCGCGAGCATCTTGCGGAGACGGCGATCGACACAGATGCTGACCATTACGCTATGACCTCGCGCAGTGAATCCCTCGCGCCGGACATCGAGAAGCTTGGCTGTGCTGACCGGGGCCACGAACCTGCATCTCCATCGGGGCTGTGGGCGACGCCGTCTACTTTGAGTTCCTCCCCGGCCTCGTTGGGCCGTCTTCGTCGATTTCGTCCTCCAGCCCATCCGCGCGACTTGGCGAGCCCGCTCCTGCGCTTGCTCTCGTTGTTCTTGATCGCCCTGGCTTCCCAGATGGGCCACCGCAGCTACCTCCTGAACTTCAAGCACAACGTGATCCGGCTGATCGAATTCTTTGTTTGGGCCCAGCACCGCCCCACATCTTTATATACTTGCGCCGTGGGCAGCGATCTTCAGCAGTGGATGGAGCGGCGCGTTCCCTACGTCGCCGACTTGCTACGACGCGCATGTTTCGACCCTTTTCTGCCAACTTCGCCGCGACAGTCCAGCTCAGCTCCGACGAGTGCTATTAGCAGATATAATAGCGCGATTGAGATCTGCATGAGTGGGCGGCATTCCTCAGCGACCCCACGCGAGCAGACACGGACGTGCATTCGCAATCCTTGGCCGCTTCACACCCACAAGCGCATCGTCGTCATCCGACGCAGGGCGCTGGCGCACTTGCGGCAGAGGAGCTGGGTCGCCAACATTGCGCGCACGCGCGATTCTGAGCTGGGCGACTTCCGCGCAGTGCAAAGGACCTTCCAATCTGGCCCACCGCCGTCGCTGCTTCCACATCTTCATCTGCTGCCGCGCTTGCTAGCACCCAGCTTGCGCAACGGTGTCCCGGCTGAGAATGATGAGGGCCACGACGACGACGATGATAGTGTAGATCGCTCTGGGTGCCCCATCCCTACCGACGCCGACCTTGCCCTCATGTTCGATTCTGCGGCTGATGATGGCGAGGGCGCTGACAGCCATAGTCCAACTCACATGCTGTCCGACGAAGATGATGTGATGGACACTTCGGAGAATTCTCACCACTTTGATCTTATTCTTTCTGGCGCAGAGTTTGAGACCCAAGTCCAAGCTGCGATCCGCCGCTCGCGTGACGGACGCGACGACATCCCCGGAGATCAAACGGCGGCGTTGTCTGGCGAGCCGCCTCCTGGTATGCCTCCATCTCTTCCCGCGAGACCTGCTGCTTCGGACATCAGCAGTGACGGCGACGACTTCGACGCGGCCATGGCAGCACATGGGTTCGGCGTTGTCTATCCTGACGGCACTGTGGGAGGAGCGGCCATTGCTCTCTCAGATGACACGACGGTTGGTACTCCGACGGCTGCGGGGGCTTGATCTGCGACCGCCCCAGAAGGTCGGCGAGGTCTCGACGGTTCCCATGTTGGTGCTCAGTCTGGTGCGCCGGTTGGAATTACGACGGCGGCGGGGACCTCCTCCGCGACCGCGCGCGATGAATAGCCTCTTGCAGGTGGTGCCTCTGGTGGTTCACTCTGGCATGCCGGTAAGTGGCCCAGCGGCGGCGGGGGTTTCCCCCGCGACCGCGCAAGTGCTAGAGCCACTCGCAGTTGATGCCCCTGCTGGAGTGCACTCTGAAATGTCGGTTGGAACCCCGACGGCGGCCCCCCCCACCCCCACCCGCGACCGCACAAGTGCAAGAGCCACTCGCAGCTGATGCCCCTGCTGAAGCGCACTCTGGTATGTCGGTTGGAACTCCGACGGCGGCGAGGGCCTCCCCCGCGACCGCGCATGACGCTGGGCACCATGCGGGCGGTCATCCCCGTCGAGGAGCACGGCACGGCAGCTCCGCTCCAGCAGTTCTTCGCTCCGACTGGTGAGTTGGTCTCGAAAGCTGGCGATTACAATGGTCTGGCGCCTGCTACCGCCGAGGCTCTTCAAGGGGCGGTTGCTGCATTGGGCGCCTGCGCAGCTCCGAACGCGGGCAACCACGACATTTCTGAAGCCGTTGCGGGTGCTCACGCTGATCCTCAGCCTGGCATCCCCGCTTTGCTACGACGGCATGGCCGTCGCCTCGCCATCGCATCAGAGGAGGCTGACGGGCACTGAGGACAGGCCCCGCGGCCGCCGCGGGCGGTGGCGAGCGCGCTGTCTAAGGAGGATGGTGGACGGTGCGCCTCTCTATGGCGTGGGATCCTTCTCCTCCTCCTCCTCCTCCTCCTCCTCCTCCTCCTCCTCCTCCTCCTCCTCCTTCTCATCTTCCCCCTCCTCCCTCCTCCCTTGCGCGCCTGTTCTCTCCGCGTGTCAGCCAGTTCGGCACACAACTCACAAGCTTCGTGGCCCCATTGGGAATTCAACCGAAGGCCCCACTGGCGACGTTCGTCGCATGCGTCCGCCCCGCCCAGTACAGTACTTCGTGGCCCCACTGGGGGCCCCACCGAAGGCCCCACTGGCGACGTTAACACGTGTTCGCCCCACCCAGTACAGCGCCTCATGGCCCCATAGGGAAACCCACCGAAGGCCCCAATGGCGACGTTCGCACGCGTCCGCCCCACGCCGTACAATTTGGCCTCACAGGGAACCTCACCAAAGGCCCCAGTGGCGACGTTCACACACGCGTCCGCCCCACCCAGTACAGCGCTTCGTGGCCCCACAGGGAGCTCCACCGAAGGCCCCACTGGCGACGTTCGCACGCTCTCGCCCCACCCCGTACAGCGCCGGCCCCACAGGGAGCCCCACCGAAGGTCCCAGTGGCGACGCTGGTAAAGCGCTTCGTGGCCCCATAGGGAGTCCCCCCGAAGGCCCCAATGGCGACGTTCGCATGCGTCCGCCCCGCCTGGTAAAGCGCTTCGTGGCCCCATAGGGAGTCCCCCCGAAGGCCCCAGTGGCGACGTTCGCACGCGTCCGCCTCGCCCCACAGTTCGGCACACCCCTCACAAGTGTCGTGGCCCGATCGGGGGGCTCCATCGAAGGCCCCAGTGGCGACGTTCGCATGCGTCAGCCTCGCTCATCACAGCCGTCTTGGGGCCCTCTGTGTCTTGGGCGCCTCTTGGGTTGTGTTGGGGCCCTCTTGGACCGTCTTGGAGCCCTCTTGGGGGCCTCTTGGGCCGTCTTGGGGCGGTCTTGGGGGTCCCTGAGGCCGTCTTGGAGCACGGAAGCCCGAAAACGGGAGAACGCGATACACATCTTGAGTACACAAGGAAACTCAATGATGCTTGCTTCTTTGGGCTCTCTTGGGGATCCTCTTGGAGCGCTCTTGGGGCTTCTTCAGGGCCCCTTGGGGCCATCTTGGGCGTCTTGGTGAGCGCTTGGGCTGTCTTGGAGGCCTCTTGGTCCCTCTTGTGCGCTTTCTGGGCCCTCTTGGCCCGTCTTGGGGCTGCCTGGCCTCTGGAAAAGTCATGCGAGCCAGCCCGGGAACGCGCGGGAACGCCCAGGAAATGTGGGACGTTGGGGTCCTAGCCCTTAGGGTACTATAGTATCAGAGCCCTGAGTGCAGAGAAGAGAGAACAAATGAGGACCTAGGGAAAGCTCCACTTCGCGCCTCGCGGCACGGTGGCGGATAATTGTCGGGTAATTAAGATTCAACGGCAAGAACAACCATAACAATAGTTTCAAGGCTCTTCGTTCTTATCTGCTCACGTGCCATCCAACACGTATATCACAAACCGTCGCTATTGTTCGTCTTCGAACGTATATTCCTTGGGAGTATATCTTCCCTGCCTGCCGCGTGTAGCTGGCGCAGGCCCTAAAACAGGAACACGAAGGGAGGAGAGAAGAGGCAAGGGGGTGGGAGAAGGATAGACCACGAGAGAGATTTGCAGGAGAAGGGTTCGGAGCAGGAGTACAAGCGGCAGAACCAGATGGGCGGGTCGGCGGGCAAATCCTAACGGGCAGGTCGGGCGGGCGGGCCCAGACGGTCGGGTCGAGCGGGACGGTCGCTGAAGCGTGAATCCAATATGAATCGCAAGGAAGTTTCAAGTGATGGCGCGATTTCTAAGTAAATCGTAAGATGTTAATCGCGAGAGCGTGATTCCTGAGTCTTGGGGGCACGGCGCTGCAATAAACTGCGAGGAAGCACCACGCAAGAGTGCGATTCCACCATACATTCTAAGGAAGTCCCGCGCGCGAGCGCGATATTGGAATGAAGTGTAAGGGGGTATCCGGCGGGAGCCGCTGTTGCTGCACACCAGGGCCAGGGGACCACTCTGGACACCAAGAATTCTCCTGTTAAAAAAACTGTTGAGGACCCAGAGAGGAGCACTTTAATTGAAAAACACGAGGTGCACGGAGCAGGGGGGATTGACATGTTTTAATCACAAGAACTCAACAACAACAACAACAACAACAACAGCAGCAGCAGCAGCAGCAACAACAACAACAACAACGACGACAACAACGACGCAACAACAATCCGCACCGCGTAACCTCACTTCAGCCACGCACCAAGGGGCAATGAATGACCGCTCGGACAACCCAGCAAATCAAACAAGCAGACGAACAGTGAAACGGGTGAGCAAGCAAGCGAACGCAATCACGCGAAGACAAACACCATCAAGCAGGCAAGTCACCAAAGCCACGAACCAGAGCACAAGCACGACCTCGAAGCAGGCGTACGCCCAGCAGCAGGAGGGCCAGCCGTCGAAAGGTTGCACAGCCAACCACGCAAGAGCCACATCGAGCACGCCTGAGCGTGCAAGCCATCAAGCGCGTACTCAATCAACAAAACGCCATCAAGCGCGTACTCGGTCAACAAAGCACGCCGTCCAACAGCCACGTGACCCCGTAGTCGCTGTCAGGACCGGCCATTGTAAAGCAAGCGCACAGCAGAATGCTCGGGCAACTGCTGCGGATGATGTGCGAGTTTGATTGTGAGCTCGAAGGACAGGAATTGTCTGGTACGTGGGGATTCGCAACACTACACACGCAAGTGCATCGTGTGGACCACAAACACGCAAGACTGCAGGACAGTGAAGGAGTACAGAGGATCACGCCACATTGTATTACGGTCAGGTGGGTGTACTGCAAGTGAGAAGTGGAAGCCACATTGTATTGCGGCAGGTGGATGTATGTGCGGCGACGGCGACGGCCTGGCCGCGGCGTCGACAACGACGACGATGCCGACGGCGACAACGACGGCGACGGTAGCGTCGGCGACGGCGGCGATGGCGATGCCGACGGCGCAAATGAAAGCGTCGACGACGACGCTGGCGGCGACGATGACAACGATAGCGACACCGACGGTTGCGACGGCGGTGGCGGTTGCGATAATGACAGCGACGGCGCAGGCGAAGGCGACGGGGCGACAGCAGGACGGCGACGGCGACGGCGAAGGCGGCGACGACGGTGACAGCGACGTCACACCCTTGTTTTATGCCCGGAGTGCGGGAGGGCTCGTGCTTCGCAAAGATGCAGCCAGTGCTGGAGCGCACGACGTGGGCTGCTGGTGCGCTCGGGCTCGGTAACAGTGCAGTGCTGCAGCGCACCCTTGTCCTCGGCAAGGGTTGCTAGGGCGTCCTCACTCGATAGGAATTGGGCGCCTGAGCAACACCACGTGTCGGTCAGAAGTCGTACAGATAGGATGGGAGAGTGGAGGAGAGGGATCGGCGGCCGGAAACTGCTGACGTTGAACTAGAGCCTCGTTATCAAAAGGGCCGCGGACGAAGAGACGATCATAGCGCATCGCCCGTCAGGTACCCCGACACATGCTTCGCCCAGCGAACGAAGCCCTGCGGCGGGAAGAGGGAGGGAGAGGAGGAGGAAGTGGGAAGCGCGGGGGCCAGACGCGCCGCCGCTCCGGGATTGGGAGGGATAACATCGTTGCATATTCCGATAGATTCACGTGCGCCTTACGTTCCTATGGGCAACATAACAACGATCAACGGACTCTTCCTATTGCGGATGGGTGTTTGGAAGTGCGTGCAGATGCATGGCCAGGCGTCGAGACATGAAGGAGCGCATACAGCGCAAGAACACGTTTGAACTCATAGTGACGCAGAGGACCCGGCAGCACGGAAGTTCTGTTGAGCGGGCGCAAGAAAGAACGTCCTGACGCATTGGGGGGCGAGAGGCAAAAGAATGCATTGCCGTTTCTCCCTCCTGACCCCCCGCTCGCTCTCCCATTTCCTCCCTCCCAGGGTGGGGGGTGGTTCCGGGAGCTCGGCCTGGTGAGCTGAGGGGAAGACCTTGACACCAACCCGAGCCCCCAGGGCGGTCAGCACGCAGGGCTGTCCCGATTGTTCTCGGAGCGGGCTGACGAAAAGGAAGCCCCGAAAGCAACATGTACGAGCGTGCGCATCGCCAGGACCTGCGGCAGGCAAAAGCCCTCCCTGACCTCCCGCTCCCGAGCTTCCATCCCGCACCCCCTCAAGGGGGGAAGCGCAGGAGGCGCTCCAGGGAGGGCCTCGCCTTCGAGGGGGGTCGGTCGGTTGACGTTTTTTCCTCGTCGGCGGAGGCAAAGCGCGGGTGGACCCGCTTTCATCGGCCCTTTCCGGAACGGACACTTCTGGGGGGACTCGGGGCTTCTGGAACTGAGCCCAATTCATTGCCTCCCTGGATAGGGGGTGGTCTGGTTGGCACTCACACAGATAACCGCCACCAGCAACAAAATGCGCGGATACGCGAATGCGAAGCGCAGCCCGTGTTGCATTGCCCACCCCCTTCCCTGGATGGGGGTGGTCTGGTTGGTACTCACACAGATGACCGCCACCAGCAACAAAACGCGCGGATACGCGAGTGCGAAGCGCAGCCCGTGTGGCATTGCCCATCCCCCTTCCCTCTCCGCAGCCGCGTGGGGCAGAGGGGGGGCCGCTTGTCCCGCCCCAGCCAGCCCGCATTGCAAGGACGGGCGACTTTCCAAGATTACCCTTGCATATTTCCTCTTCGGCCCATCCTCGGCCGCTTTCCCTGGCCGCATCCCGCTCGCAAAGTGTCAACATGGCCCTCCAAAGCCCTTGCATCCTCATCATGCGTCCTTGATGTACGGGTTGACTGTAGAGTTAAGTCGGGCACGTCCCTCTACAGGGGGAATCTTCAGAAATAGTCAAAAAATAGTTTGGGGACTATGTTTTGAGTATGTTGGGGTATCTTTTGAGCATTTTTCTAATTTTTTTCATTTTTCGTCTACAATCCCCCTGTAGGGGGACACGCCCGACCTAAGTGTAGAGGCGAGGCCGCTTGTCCCACCACCCCCCGCCCTCTTCTTCTCTCTCTGGCGCCGCTGCGCCTCGCCTGAGCATGGCCACCGCCCCTTGGGGCCGGGGAGGGCGGCCTCGAGCCCGCTGCTTTGAGAGGGAAAAGCACACCGGCACAAATAGTCGTCGACCTCCGAGAAAATGTAGCGAGCATGGGCAGCGGAAGGAGAAGACGAACGCTCATGACATACAGAAGGACATCGGGGATCCTGGAATCTGTGTTTCTGTTCATTTGTGAGCGTGTGAGTGTGATTGTGTGTGAGTGTGCGTGGGCCCCATCGTGCTGGGCCAAAGGGAGGCCGCGTGCGTGAGGATCGGGAGCAGGCGCTCCGGGCCCCGCGCCCCCGCTCCGGCCCCGCGCCCCCCTGCCGCGCCCCCCCGCCCGAGGAAGCTGGAGCGGAAGGCGGCCGGCCGCAGGGACCCCGCGGCGGCCGGCGTCTCCGTGGGCGACGCGGACGACGGCGGGGCCGGGGCCCCGCGAGGAGGTATTTTTTCGGCCCCCCCTCGGATCGAAGAATAATAATAATAATAATCATATTCGAAATCATAATAATACTAATAGTAATAATAATACTCATCATCATCATCATCATCATCATCATCATCATCATCATCATCATCATCATCATCATCATCATCATCATCATCATCAACATCATCATCATCATCATCAAAAAAAAAAAAAACGCCATAAACATAAACTTGTGGCGCTCCGCGCGGATTTCTTGGATCCGCGTGGAGCCCCCCAGGCGGCGCCTCCGGCGCCGCCCCTGGCGCGCCCCGAACGCCAGGGAGGGGGGTCCAGCGCACATCCAAGCAGTCCGCGCGGAGCGCCGACAGTTTATGTGTATGTATGTTTGTTGTCTTCTTCTGTTGTGCGGGGCGCTCGAAGACCAGGCGCTGGTCGCCCTGGCCCCGCCACCGCCCACAGCCAGCACGATGGAGCGTCGCTGAGAAGCACCCGTGGCCAGGCCAGCACCGCAGCGCCCGACCTGGCCTCCCCCGCGGGGGACGTGGGGGGCCCTGGCGGGCCCGCGGGCCCCAGGAGGGGCCAGGGCCTCCCCCCCTCCGAGGGGCCAGGAAGGAGTCGGAGCCGACGACCCGGTAGGAGTAGAAGGGGGCCAGGAAGGAGAAGACGACCCGATTGGCGAAGAAAGAGACATGGAAGGAGAAGATGACCCGGTAGGCGAAGAGGAGGGACAGGAAGAAGTCGGCAATCCGGCAGGCGAAGGGGAGGGCCACGTAGGTGTAGACGACCCGGTGGGCGAAGAGGAGGGCCGCATAGATGTAGACGACCCGGTACGCAAAGAACAAGGCCAGGGAGGAGTCGACGACCCGGTCGGCGAAGACGAGGGCCAGGAAGGTGAAGACGACCCGGTAGGCGAAGAGGAGGGTCACGTAGGAGTAGGCGATCTGGTAGGCGAGCAGGAGGACCATGTAGGTGTAGACGACCTTGTAAGCGGAGAAGAGCAAGGCCAGGAAGCAGAGCAGGATTGGCAGCGGCAGCGTCACGGCATCTGGAGGCCAGCCGCCTGACGTTTCGCCAGACATGTGGCTTGATGCTGCCGGAGCACTTTGTCGTCTGGCCAGAAAAGACCGCAGGATGTGCACGGACCACAAGACCACTGGGCCACCTCCGCCGCAGGGAAGCGCCGCCGACGGCGATCACGGACTCCCTCCATAGGGATATCATATACATTCTTGGCCGCAGCTGCACTGCACATCTTCTCGTGCCCGGCCCGCGCTCCCGGGCTCACGGCCAACAGCTTGCCGCACCGGTGGCAGTTCTCAAGCCCGGCAACGGGTGCCTGGCCCGCCTGCCGCCCGCGGGCGCGACCGGGTCGAGGGGCGCCTGGAACTGCGCGCGCAGGGCAACCGAGCACGTGCAACGGCAGGTTGCCGAAGTATCCCCCGCAGTCGTGGCATTTCTTCAATCGGCGACCAGCTGCTGAGAACCTGGGCGGCGACCCTGGGTCGACTAGCGGAGGCGGAGGGGGAGGATTGCGCCCTGCCTGCGGCTGGTGCCCGTAGGACGTGACCCGGTCAGCCGCGATGGCGTCGGTGAACCATCTGGCGACGAGCTGCTTCCAAGTGTCTCCGTGCGCACGCACAGACTCGTTGGCGACGATCTGCCACGGCCTCGCATCGTACTCGCTCAGCTCCCCCACCACCGTTTCCAGGTACGCCCGGAAAGAGCGGTTGCCCCAGCCGGTCGTTGGCGCCGTGCGATTTGCCTCTGGGACCAGCCAACCGTTGAGGAGCTGCTTCTCGAGTCGGGAATGAGGCTGTCGGGCCACGTGCCCCTAATACAGTAGCTGCCGCTTCTTGATCACTGCGCCGACGGGGTGCAGACCGCACTCGGCCCGCAAATCCGCCATGTTGCGCTGACCCCGCATGTTCGAGATACCGGCCCCCTTGCTCAGGCACACACCCCTGACCATTCTGTTCATAAAAGATTCATATTGGCGCATTTCCACTGCGGAGAAGGGGCGGCATGCACAACCATACACCAGGGTGCTAACCACAAAGGCCTGGACGATAGCTCCTTTCTGCTTCTTGGATAGGCCCGAGTACTGCAAGGACTTGTGTAGCTTGCCCCACGCCTGTCTCGCTGCGCTGAGCCTCTTCTGCGTGTCCACACCCAGCCCGCCCGTAGCTTCGAACCATCCCCCCAGGAGCCGCACTGCCGTCTTGAACTCCACGTCGGGGTCGGCCACGGGATCCTCGGTCGGGTGACCCAGGCGGAGCCTTTCTGTCTTGCCCGGGTGGGCTGTCTCGCCCCAGTCGCGCATGACCTCTATCGTGAGTCTCTCGATGTCGTCTCTCTGGGCTTCTCGAGAAAGCATCGTTGTGTCATCTGCAAAGAGGAGCGTAAGCAGCCGAGAGAGATGCAGAGACGTCGGCACCTCGCGGAGGAGGCGCCTGTGCGCGGACCCCACAGCTGTCCGCAGCGATTGCGACACACCTTGTTCACCTATGGACTGCACGGCCACCCCCGCCTCGGGTCCGAGTTCGGAACGAATGCGGGCCTGCACCTGCGAGATGACCCAGCTGTGGTATAGATTGAAGATTATGCAGGATGACGGGCACCCCTCTCTCAGCCCCCGCTGCAGCTTGTACGTCTCCGACCGCCCTTGCGCTCCATCCACCTGGTAGCTCGTCGTTTCGTGTAGTCCGCGGATGACGCGCAGCATCGCTGGATGGACGCCCATGTTGTCCAGCACTGCCCAACACGCATTGCGAGGGGTATTCGGGTACGCCTTGATGAGGTCCAGCAAGACGAGCGTGACCCTCTCCGCAGGCTCGGGGGACAGAGTGCGACTGGCCATCTCGACCAGCAGGCGAGTTGCGAACAGGACGTCGAGCGTGCTCCTGTTGGGCCGGAAGCCGTACTGCTCAGGCACAATGAGGTTCTCCCTCTCGCTCCACGCCGTGAGCCTGGAAGCCACTATGCGCGCCACAATGCGCGAGCATATCGAGAGCAGGCATATGCCGCGCCAGTTGTTGAGGTCCTTCTTGTCTCTTTTGCGTTTGTACAGCAATTTGACAAGAGCCTCGACGCACTGATGCTCCCACAATGCTGGGTCTGTTATCCACATCTTCTGAATTAACTCCGCTAGCATATCCCGAAAAATGTGTGGAGCACCCTTCACCATCTCGATTCGGACCTCGTCCTTGCCGCCAGCGCTGCCCTTCATCTTGGCGATGTTGGCGTCTACTCCTGACGAGAAGGAGCTTCCCCAAGGGCACTCGCAACTGGGCGAGGGGGCGGGAAACTTGCGAACAGCGCCTCCGGAACCGTGTTCGGTGCTCTGGCGATGCCCAGCATGTGCTTGCGAGTTTGTTCCAGCGTGTACGGTTCCTGCTCTTCCTTGCTTTGCTTGGCCAGTTGTTTGCGCAGCACTCTGATCGTGGAGAAGAGCTTGCCCGTGTCGTCGCACGCCGCCGCGGCGGACAAAGTCTTCACGGTGTCCTCGATACGTTCCTATGTCCAGCGTCGGTGCTTGGCACGAACCTGTCGGTTGAGCGCTCTGTGTCTGGCGCGCGCTGCTTCTTCCCCGGGCGAGCCTTGGGCTGATCGCACTGTCTCCCACGAAGAGATCAGCGCCTCTCGGTCTGTAGCTGCCTCCCGGCTGTGGTCACCGAACTTGGGTGGTTGCCCTCTGCCCACCACGGTCTCCGCCGCCTCCACGAGGCACCGGGACAGGCACTCCCACGAACGAGACAGTGGTGGCAAAGCTTCGGCCGCTGTCCGAACACGATCCCCAAACTCTGCACGGCGGGCCACGGCGCTCGGAGACGGCCCCTTCATAAGATCAATCCGGATCGGGGGCTTGTAACGTAGTCTGCGGTCTCCCACTTGAAGGAACGACTGCCGCGAGGTTTGGCAATGCGGAGCCGGATCTCCTTGGCCATGTGGTCCGTGTATGCTTGGATAGCCTTGGTGCGGATCAGCACGATGCGCTTGCGCAGGTCTGGGCTGCAGAGGAAGTAGTCCAATTCGTACCAATCTCCAGATTGCGGATGCCTCCACGTTCCACGAGATGAGAACACGAAACATGAGTCCGCCATTTGCAAGCCGTGCTCTTCGCACCACGCCCCCACGCGGAGGCCTGCAGGCACGCTGGGCTTCAACATACCCCAAGGGCCATGCCAATCACCGTCGACAACCGTCGCTCGCGGCCTGCGCCCCCCCACGTGTCCATTCCAGTCCCCCATAAAAATAAGTTTGTCTTCAGGGGCGAAAGACGCCTGCAGATCGTCCAAATGATGAAGAAATGCTTCACGCGCCTCCTCCTGGTCAGATGTGGGAGCATAGCAGCTGATCAACCACTAGCGGACCCCATGAAGGCTGAGCGAAACTGCTGTGATGCGATCTCCGCTGTGTTTGATCTGTTGTCCGTCCGCAATCCAAGCCTTCGTGCAAGCCCTGTTGAGCAAAACTGCACTGCGCAAGCCAGACACCATGACGAACTCTTCCACACAAACGACTGCTGGCTCTGGAGAATGCATGTCTGAAAGGCCTACAAAGTCCCACTGAGCTCTGCGGGCGCCCAAGATGACCTCCTTCCACTTCGCGAAGGCAGCCACTCGCGTCCAGTTGAGGCCCCGCACGTTGAGAGTGCCACCTCGCAGCTCCTCCTCTTGCCCCAGGTCCCTCTGG
>CAUYUJ010018449.1:764801-794801 GCA_963575745.1 Prorocentrum cordatum
AGGAGGAGGAGGAGGAGGAGGGGAGGACGAGGAGGAGGAAAAGACGGAGGGCGAAGATGATGAGGAGGAGGCGGCGCAACAGAGGGCGGGAGGAGAGCCCCCGCCAAGGCGAGTTGGAAAATGCGAGGACCGAGTAAAACAGATTCACGCGGGGCCCGACCGTCGGAATCATTGTTATTTGTCTCCGGGGCGGTCGATCTTTCTATCCTTGCCCAGACTTTGATGTGGCGTTTGCTGGATTTCGGGGCGCGCGCGACGACGCGCGCGCGCGTTTCGCCCAGTTTTTTCTGTTATTTGCCAGGGTTTCTGGGGACAGGGGCTTTTGCAGATGAAGAAGTGTTCGCGCATGGGGGCTGTCGCGAGGGATGGCGGGAGGGGGGGGGTGCGGGGCGCTGGCCGGGCCGGGGTGGCATGAGTTCATATTTCGAACGAACTACGCGGCATAATCGCACTCAAACTGCACATCCCCAGGGGGGGGGCGGATAAGTTCGGCTTCGGGAGGGCGGTGGACCCAAGGGGGTGGATCCAAATTCCTGTTTACAAAAGAGTATAGGCGGCGCAACCTACGCTGCGCAGTTCACCCTGCCGAACTTGAGGTTTTCCATTGTTCGCGCAATTCCCACCCTTCCTTCCGCGATTTCGTTTGCAAAACCCACCCGGCGGCGACTGCGATGATTGAGCGTCGCTGGCTGGCGCGTCGCCGCGGCCGTGCTAGCACGCGCAGGCTCGCGCCTGCAGCCGGCTAGTCTGGGGCGACCGACGCGGCCGCGGTGGCGCTGACCGCAGGGGAATTCCCAGCGCAGCGCGTCTCGCAGGCCGCGCCGACGCGCCAGCACGTTAGTGCGAGCCGGCGGCTTGGGCGGGCGCGGCATCGTGGCGACGCCGGCGACGGCGGACAAAACGATGGCAGTCGCGATGTTGGCGACGATGGCGACAGTGACGACGGCCAGGCCAATGACGGCGACGATGCTGATCGCGCCGATGACGACGATGGCGTCCATGCGTCGGCGACGGGAGTCCTGGAGGGGATTACGACGCGCGCGCGCGCGGACGGCTCGCGCGAGTGGCCCGCGCGGTGCTATTTGACAGGGGCCGCGCCCCCCCCCCGTGGCAAGCGCGCGGGCGTTCGATGGATTTCGACGCGCGCGCGAGGGGCCCGTTTGGTCGAACACGATGAAAACGTCAATCAAATCAGTTTCCTGAGGATTCGCAAAATCGCGCGCGTATTTCTTAGGGAAAATCACGTTGCAACGCCACTGTTTCTTGTTATTCTCATGTTTTCTTGACCCTCGTTCTTGGAATCCTTGCTGAATCACCCGTTGTTGAATGAATCCGGCGCGCGCGACAGACGTTGCGCGAGCGTGGACGTGTTTTGCGTGCTCCAAGGAGCGTTTGCGAGTGTTTGATTTGCGATAAACAAGCGCGCGTCCTATTATTTGACGAGGATCAGGGATTCGGCGCTGGCCTCGCCAGGGTGGCGCGAGTCTTTATGCTGAACGAACGATGGACCAGAATGTTATGCATGTTGCATTATCCGATGCCAAACCGACCATTCCGGGGGGGGGGACCCTGACGAGCAAGGGGGTGTAGGTGGTCCAATCTACGTTGCGCAATCTAGGTTGCGCTATATATATATATATATATATATATATATATATATATATATATGTGTGTGTGTGTGTGTGTGTTGTGCGGCTGTTATTTCGCAGTGTGCGCGGTGCAATAAATTGTGTGTTATACATGTTGTGTTAATTGCGTTGAGCAATGTAAAGGTTGCACAGCCTATGTGGCGCAAGTAAGCAATGCTCATCAGTCAGTTGCCAACCCCACTGCTCGCGCATTCATTCCACCCGCCCGCCCGCAACGCAGTTTGCAAGACCCATGCGGCCGCATTTGCGATGACTGCAACGCGTTGGTTGGCGCATCGCTGGGGCCGCACGCGCGGGCTCGCGCGCAGAGCGGCCAGCTTGCCTGTCGCGGCAGACGCAGCCGCGTTGGCGCTGACCGCCGGGGACCTCCCGGCGCGCTTCGCAGGCCGCGCTGGCGCGCGGGCACTCTGATGCGCATCGGTGGCTCGGGCGAGCACGGCTTCGCGGCGACGTCGGCAACGGCGGGCATGATGATAGTAGCGACGTTGGTGACGATGGCGACAACGCCGATGCTTGTCACGCCAACTACAACGATGGCGCCCACGCCCCGGCGACGAGAGTTTCGAGCGGATTTCGGCGCACGCGCGGCCGACGGGCGCGAGTGGGCCGCATGGTGTTTTCTGACATGGATCGCGCCCTCCCCCCCCCGCCTCGCTTCCCCAGCAAACGCGCGAGGGCGCTCGCATGATTTCGACATGCGCGCGCGAGGGCCCGCTTGGTCGCATGTGATGAAACATTTGAATGTGCACAGTGAGCTTTCGCAAGTACAGGCTCGCGCATATTGCATTTGAACAGTCACGCTGCAACGTCAAACGTTTTTACATGTGTTCGGCGCGCTCGATCTTGAAATCCTTACGCAACCAAGCGTTTTTGAAATATTGCGGCATGCGCGTGCGACGACGCGCGCGGGTCGACTTTGCCCCACTTCTTGCACATGATGGTTGAAAACTGTTGCGTTTTGATGAGTGATCGCGCGTGCAACATGTGATTTGGGAGGGATGAGATGGGGGGGCCGGGGGCGATGGCGGCACTCCCAGGGATTGTACGAATTCGTATTCAGGATGAGTGGTGGGGCAAAAAGATATTTGTAAATCGTTTTTTCCCCAGGGAGGGTAGATCAAGTCAGGGGGGCAGGGGGGTGTACGTACGAGATTTTTAAAGGAAAATATGCGCTTTGCAACCTGCGTAACGCAATGCAGCACTGGTGACTAGTGGGTTGTCAATTCCACTGCCCGCGCAATCATCCAACCCGCCCACCCGCCCACTGGTTTGCAAAACCCATGCGGCGGTAATTGCGATGACAGGCTGGTGCTGGCTGGCGCATCGCCGCGGCTTCGCCAGCGAGCGCAGGCTCGCGCGCAGAGCGGCCAGCTAGTCTGTCGCGACCCACGCGGCCGCGGTGGCGCTGGCCGTTTGGGACTTCCCATTGCGTCTTGCAGGCCGCGCTGACGGGGGAAGAGGCGGAGGAGGATGAGGAGGAGGAGGAGGAGGAGGAGAAAGAGGAGGAAGAGGAGGAGGAGGAGGAGGAGGAGGAGGAGGAAAACGAGGAGGAGGAGGAGGAGGAGCACGAGGAGGAGGAAGAGAAGGAGGACCAGGCGCGGTCTGGGTACTCTTCTCTTGCATGGCAGGGGATGGTACCAGTCGCCGGGATGGTGGACGCCTCTGGGGGGGCTCTATGTGCAGGGGGACAGGCCCACATGCTTCCCACCTCGGCCAATGTGGCCGGCCACTTCTGGCGACACTGGCCACCCCTGCCACTCCCCGGAAGGCCCAACTTTTCCGCAAGGTGGGTGGAACCACCCCAGGCGGCCCCGAGGTCAATGTACTGGGAGCCCCACGTTTGCTTGCAGGTGAAGAATCCCGTCTTTGACCTGGGGGACGCTTGCGGAGTGTTCCTACGAGCAGAGGGGGAGGCCGTTGGGCCTTCCTACTTTGGCGAGTGTCGCCGTGGCCCGCCACCTCCACCCACTGCTTCATGCCAGCTTCACACCGCCACTGCCGCCCACTGTCCTCGCCGCTGAGTGAAACGTGGCCACCTTCCCCACCTCGTTTCCTCGGCTTATTCATATTCCTCGCTCCCCTCACCTCTCTATCCTCTCATTCTGTCCGTCTGTCCTTCCCTGTCCTCTTGTGTGTTTCACTTCCCCCACGCGTAAAATCATCACGCCGGACGCAAGAGTCCCCTGGAGCGGTGCTCCAGGTTCACATGGCCGTAGTTTGATCAACCCCTCTCAGGGCCGGCCGGCGAACATTCCCGCCGCCAACTGCCAGGTGCCAGGAGGAGCAGGGGAGGAGGACAGCTGTGGAGGAGAAGGGGGGCTGCCGAGGAGGGTGGGGGGCACAGGCGGAGCCGGGGGGAGGGGGGCGGCGAGGGAGGTCCTCGCCCTTCCCTCGCCGCCCGCCACTGCCCCCCTGTGGGCAGGTGCGGCTCCTGGGGGCTCCCTCCGCGGCGAGCGCGAGCGCCGGGGAGCCGAGGGCGTCGCCGCCGAGGTTCACGGGAGGCGCGCCGTCCGCAGGGGGGGGGGGGGGGCGCCCGCCGCCGCGGCCTCTGGCGGACGCCGCGGGGCGCGCGCGGTCGGCCGGACTGGGCCGTTGCTCGGCGGCCCGCAGGCGGGCCGGGGGCACATGCCTCCTGTCGTCTCTCCTCCTCCTCCTCCTCCTCCTCCTCCTCCTCCTCCTCCTCCTCCTCCTCCTCCTCCTCCTCCTCCTCTTTTTCCTCCTCCTCCTCCTCCTCCTCCCCCAAAAAGGGCACATCAGTTACGAAGCGCTTGAAGCTGTTTGACGCCACAGTTTCAAAAACTATGCTGTGGTGCTCGGAATCATGGAAACTGACGGTTGCCCAAAAAAGAAAACTCAGAAGCGTCCAGAGATCAATGTTGAGGCGGATGGTGGGCCCGGGATGAAGACCAGACGAGGATTACATCTCTTGGATACGAAGGGCGACGCGGACAGCAGACCACAGAGCACGGGAAGCAGGTGTAGCGTGTTGGACGGAATCTTTTCTACGGAGCAGGTGGCGTTGGGCCAGAAAGATTGCAAATATGTCGCCAGAGAGGTGGGCAAAAAAGACAACTGATTGGCGTAACCATGATTGGTGGTCAAACCAGTCGCGGAGCACTCTGACTTGCCCTACCCGGTCTCGGCCAGGACGGTTCGTCCGGTGGGAAGATGACATTGTTTCTTTCGGCAAAAACAAAGGTTGGGCATCGTGGAGCGAGATGGCCAAACTACCTGAGACATGGCAAACTTTTGAGGACGAGTACGTTAAACACACGTGGCGTTAATTTCATTTTCATGGCATTCGCATAGTTGCTCTGCTTATCGTCATCTGTCGTCGTCATCGGTTTATCTTCATCATCTTGCGGGGAGCATTTGGTTTCTTCGCAGCGGCGTTTGGCTGCATGTAACCGCTTCACACCTGATGAGCAAACTGGCCTTCCTGGAGGCCAGCGCGTTTGGCGCGCCTGCCACCCTTGTAGGGTCGCCGGACTACCGGCGACGGCAGCTTCGTTCGTTCGTTCGTTCCTCCTCCTCCCCCTCATCCTTCTCCACCGCCTCCTCCTCCTCCTCCTCCTCCTCCTCCTCCTCCTCCTCCTCCCCCTCGTCTTCCTCTGTCTCATCATATTTTTCTTTCTCATCCTCGTCTTCCTCTTCCTTCTCCTCCTCCCCCTCATCCACATCCTCATCCTTATCCTCCTCCTTACCCTCTTCCCCCTCATTGCCCTCAGCATCATCATCATCAGCATCATCATCAGCAGCAGCATCATCAACATCAACATCATCATCATCATCATCATGTTGATGTTCCTCTTCCTCCTCCTCTTCCTCCTCCTCTTGCTCTTTCTTTGTTCCTCCTCGTCCTTCTCCTTCTCCTCTACATTCTCCTTTTCCTCCTCCTCTTCCTCCTCCTGATCCTCATCTTTCTCCTCTTCGTTATATGTCTCTCGCTCTTCCTCGTTGTCCTCCTCGTCCTCCTCCTTTTCCTCATCATAGAATTCCGTTCCCTTTTCCCCTTTATCCTCCTGGCCCTTCTTGTTTTCCTCCTCCTCCTCGTCATCATCATCATCATCATCGTCATCATCATCCTCATCATCATCATCATCATCATCATCATCATCATCATCATCTTTCTCTGCCTCTTACTCATCAGCTGCCTCTTTCTCTTCCCATTTCTCCTCCTCGTCCTCCTCATCATCTTCCTCTTCTCGTTACTGTTCCACCTCCTCATCCTCCGCCTCCTCTTCCTCTTCCTCTCCCTTTTCCTCCTTAGCATCATCAGCATCACCATCTCCATCAGTATGTTTATATATTCGTTTTCCTCTTCTTCCCCCTCCGCCGTATCCGCGTTGGCTCAAACAATTTTGGCTCAAGCGCTCTGAGAAGAGATTGGTTCGACTGGACAGGCCAGTGTATCGACCTTGCTTGCATGCCCAAGAGCGAGCCATTCACAGTGTGAAGTGAGAGCTGCGGACGCTGGGTCCCCAACTGGCGTCTGAACAATTTGGGAGGTGCCAGCGCGGTGCGTGGCTGGTGCCCTTCTCCGCAGCCGCGGCCGAGGAGCCGTGGCGCGAACAGCGATGGCCTGCTGGTGGACGTTGGAAGGCGGTCGATGCTGGCATCCTCTGCGGCTCCATGCCAGACAGAAGCCCCCGCCAGCAGCCGCCCAGCCGCCCAAGGACCTGTGACAGGTCCTCTCCCAGGCGAAGGTGGCACAGCAGCGCAAGGCCAAAGAGCTGGTCAAGGCCGAGGTTGAACTGCAGGCCAAGGAGCAGGCTCTACAGCGAGCCGCGGTGCTGCGGGACAAGCTTTTCGAGTAAGCCTACGAGGCCATCCAGGACCGCGAGCTGGTATCGGAGGCATACCGCAAGGCCAGTACTGGCCACGGGCAGAAGGCAGCCGCCGTGGAGTCAGTTCTCGATTTCGAGGTGGATCAGCAGCTGCTGCAGGACCTCGACGAATATGAGGACGGCGCAGTCAAGGAGGAGATCTCGGCCTTCCGCACCAAGCTCAAGGACGTCCAGGGAGCGGGGCGGGCAGCCTTGCAAGCGCGCCGTGAGCAGTTGGCTCGCCATGCTGAGGAGGACCAGCGACTTCACGAGCAGGCGGCAAATCACCGGGGGGCGCCCCTGGACAAGATGGGGAGGCCGCGCAAGACCTTGTCGACACTCGAGAAGAGGAAGGTCCGGGACGGGGCGGGCGCCGCGGCCCCTCGGGTAGCCGCGCAAGAGGAGCCAGAGCCTGCGACGCCACCACAGCAGGAGCCTGCCCCACTACCGGCGGAGGAGCGCCAAGCTTGAGCCGAGGGCATCGACGGCCTCAAGCGCACCACCCAAGAGGGGGTCAGCGCCAAGTGGCTGGGCGCCGCCAAGGGGGCTGCCGATGGCCGGGCCAAGGCTGGCAAGGCGGCTGCTGGTGCTGGGGCTGTTGATCGGGGCGATGCTGCCCCCGCTCCTGGGGCGCCCTCCTCGCGCGGCCCTGGGCAGCGCCCCATTTCGGGAAAGCCACCGGGTGGGGGGGCAAGATCACGCAGTTCACCAGAGCTCCCCCTGGGAGGGCGCGCGGCTTCCTCGTCGCAGAGACGCGCGCGCGCAGCCGGGGTAAGTTGGACCACTGGGGGGGCCGGCTCCAGAAGGACGGGTGGGAGATGGCGACCATCGGCAACACCCAAACATACTTATACTACATGTGCGTCGCCCCCCCAGGGGCGACGCGCGCACCGAGAAATCTTATAGTATATGCGTCGTGGCGGGTGCTTCCTGGCCACACCGCTCGGGAAACGATATACTACAAGATGGGTATACTATATGTTCGGGTCGGACGCGCGCCTCCAAGGAGGACATATAGTATTAGTATGTCCATGTGCGTCCCAGACCACCCCCGCGGGGCCATCGACGAAGTCCGAGAAGGGCACGAGAGAAGACGAGTGGGTACTGATGCGGTGCCACTTGGCGACGGCTTCCCACGAGGCGCAGCGCGCGGCTGCCCCCTGAAACAGCTTCAGCTCGATGGCGCTGCACTTGTGCTCGGGCCATGTGAGTGCTTGAAGATGCTCGCGCCGCAGGCCCTGCCAACCCGACAGAGGCCCAAGAAGGCGCCTGACCCCGACATCAAAAGGCCACGGCGCATGGCGGCGGAGCAGGGGTGGAAGCAGTCGCAGGGGCAACAGGCGACGCCCCCGGGCCTTGGCCTGCATCCCCCGCGACCTGTCGGCCTGGATGCGCAGCGGGCAATGGCGCTGGGAGGCGGAGGCCCACCCTCGGCAGAACCCCGGCTGCCTCCCCACCCCGGGGGCGGCGCTGCAGCGCAGGGGAGCGCCAACGAAGAGGGAGCGGGCAGGCAGCGATCGTGCGCGGCGGCCGCCGCGACGCCAGGGGAGCCCTCGTCAACGCGCGCGGCGCCATCGACGGCGTCAGCCTCCACGCGAGCGACTTCGGGGTTGACGTCGCGGCCCCCCCTGGAGCGGAACAGTCGCTTGTGCCCCCAGAGCTGAGCGGAGGTGACACGCGCGCCCCTGGAAACGCCGGAGGTGCCGATGTGCACGGGGGTGGCTCGTTCAGGGGAGGCGAAGACCATGGCGTAGTGGGGGGTCACGGGGGCTACCATCACAGCGCACATGGCTCGGAGATGAAGCTGGATCGAGTCGACTGGGGCGGTTAAGGACCTGGCGGAGCGGAGAGCCGCGGGGACTACCATCGCCGCGCGCGGGGTCAGGAGTCGCCGCTGGGCCGCGAGGCCCGCGGGCACCTCGCGCCCCCGCTGTCGGGCGCCAGCATGGGCGGGGAAGGCCGCCCGTTCGAGGAGACCGACGGCCCAGGCGAAGGGAAGGACTTGCCAGGGCTGGTCGCGCCATCACTTGGATCGACGCGCGCGGCTTCGAGGTCGACGACGAGGCTTCCCGCTGGGGAAGAGGGGCCGCAGGTACTTCCAGAGCTGCGCGAAAGGCGATCTACTTGCTTGCGGGGGCGCTGGAGGCACCGGAGTGCATGGGGGCGCGCATGTGGCAGGGGCTGGCAGTTCGAGACCGAGCCAGGGATCCATGCGGAATCGTAGATTGCTAATTCGGGTAGCTGTGGCTGAAGGTCCGAGCGCGAGGCGCCCCTCGCCGCGCGCCGAGGCGCCCGCGAGGCGCCCCTCGCCGCGCGCCGAGGCCCGCGGGCGCCTCGCCCCCCCCCCCCCCCCGCTGGGCACCAACATGGACGAGAACTGCGACCCGTTCGGGGAGAACGGTAAGATAGGCGAAGGCGTGACCTCGCCAACGGAGGCCGTGCCATCGTCGACCGGCCTCAGCAAGAGCGGCTCCGAGGTCGACGACGAGGCACCTCCCTCAAGGGGAGGGGCCGCGCGTGCCTCTAGAGCAGCGCGGAGGTGATCCACGTGCCCCTGGAGATGTCTGGAGGCACAGAGGCCGTCGCAGAGGTGCAGGGAAGTGCAAATGTGGCACTGACTGACAGTTCGCTACCGAGCCGGGGATCGATTTGGAATCGTACATTACCAATTCATGATGAGGTGGCTGAGCGTCCGCGCGCGAGGCCCCCCCTCGCCGCGCAGCGGGGCCAACGGGCGCCGGCGGCACCTGCGGGGCGCCGACGTGGACGGCGGGCGCGGCCCGTTCGATGACATCGCAGAGGACGAGTACTGCAGAGACGAGGAGGAGCAGCAGCGGGCGCTGCCGCTGGTGCGCGCGCAGGCCTCACAGGCTCTCGCATCGGAGCCTCCAAGTGCAAGTCCACCTGCGCAAGCGGATGGTTGCCCTACTGAAGGGTCCCCGGCGGGGCCCGCGCCTCGAGGCGCCGCGGATGCGACGGCCGTGGCGGGGTCTGGCCGCCCCGCGATGGACGGCGAGCACGAGCGCGCGGCTGCGGGAATTTTGCACGCGGATTGTGCTCTGCGGGCGAACGGCGACGGCATGCTGGGCAGCAGGAGCGAAGGGCGGCGACGCAGCCAGGGCGGACGGCCAGAGGGCAGCTCAGGGGGCACCCAACGGCCCCGCCCCCAAGGCAGGCACAGCCCGCCGACCGCTCTGACGGCAGGCAGACCCACCAGGCTCGAAGTGCAAACCGCAGCGGGCGCTTTGCACGCGGCCTGTGTTCCGCGGGAGAACGGCGACGGCATGCTGGACAGGTACGATGGCCAGCGGCGAGGGCAGGCCGGACAGCCAGGGAGCAGCTCAGGGAGCACCCGGCGGCTCCGCCCCAAAGGCAGGCACAGCCCGCCGACCGCTTCAAACGCAGGCATGACCACCAGGGGCAAGGAGGGCGAGCTGTCACTGACAGTGGCTAGTGAGGTCAGCCAGATCGGCGACGACCTGAAGGGGCAGAACGCCACGCAGGAGAGCGTGGCCTTCGCAATCGCAGAGGGGGAGCGGGTGCGAGAGTGGAGTAGGGCTGCAACAGCACAGCCAGCGCAAGCGCGCCATGCCCACCGATCACCCGTTGCAGGCCTGCCCTCCGTACTGACAGCGAGGCCTGCCAGGCCTTGTCCCAGAGGTCCGCCAGGTCGGTCGATTTGCTCGGAGGAGGTTATTATCCAACGCGAAGGGCCCCATGGGCCGCAAGCTGAAGCAACCCGAGGCCGTGCTCAAGACGCGCGGTACGTCGCCCAGCTGGCCAGGGCGACCGTCGGGCGCGCTTACTGCGCCAACCCTGGTGGGCAATCGTGCCGCTGGCCACAGGGGGGGCACGCGCGCTGACCAAGAACGGCACCGACCCCAGGCACGCCAAGCGCAGCCGCGACACTGTGGTCGCCAAGGCTGGGGAGCACGGCATCCACGCTGACGCGAGCCTCGCCAGGACCACGAAGTACTTCGGCAGGAGGCATGCCCCCGAGGAGGTGGCGAGACAACTGCTGCATCGTATCCACGACCTGAGCATCGAGGACCTAGAGCAGTTCAATGTCGCCACGGCCCGCTGGGCTGCGCGCGCTGCCGGCTGGGCGCGGGCCCAGGCAGGATGCCAGCGCGCCAAGTGGGTCAGCACCACGCGGAAGACGGCGCAGGGGCTCGCCCACAAGCAGGCCAAGGGCGACAAGCCAGTGGCCCTCGAGACCGTCCTGCCTGGCGAGGCGGTGGCCGACCCTATGCTGCAGGTGAAGCTGCGCGCGGCCGCGCGGGATGCGGCGTGGCGATCGCCCTCCTCTGATGAGGGAAACTCGAGCATTGGCTCCAGCGCGCGGCAGCCCGAGCGCAGGAGGGGGAGGAGCTGGAGGAGCACGCCGCGCAGGGCGTGACGCAGGCGTTGCTGGCCATCCCCGTCAGGAAAGCGATGGGCGTAGACGCTCTGCGCAGCTCGGATATCTCGCGTCTACCTGACGTCGCGGTGCAGGCATGGGTGGACATGATGAACCAGGTTGAGCAGGATTTGGCGTGGCCGATGCACGCGCTCACTACCGCCCTGGCCCTCCTGCCAAGGTCCCGAGGCGGTGGCCGCACGATAGGCATCCTGACACTGCTGAACAAGGGCCGGTCGAAGGCGCGCGTCTCCGCTACGGACGCCTGGTCCGGCGACCTCGAGCACTACCCGGGCGCCGCAAGCAGTGGCAGCAGCGCACTGCGCGCTGCCCTCTGTAGGTCCATCATCGACGAGAGCGCGGCGGTCATGGGCTTCTGCGCCCTCGAGGCCACGATGGACCTGGAGAAATTTGTCGACGGCATCGACCTCATCCTGTTGCTGGAGGTTGCGAAGCAGGAGGCGTTCCCCGCCACGGCCATCTCATAGGAGGCCCTGGCCTCCCTTGCGCCGAGGCGGCTGCGACAGCATGGATGCACTGGCGGGGCCATCGAGGCGGAGCGCTCCATCGTGGCAGGCAGCAACCAGGGCGTGAAGGTGGCCAAGATGTTCCTGCGCCCGTTGCTACTTGCGGCCAGCGCGGGCGCCCCCCGCTGTCCGCATGAGCGCCTTCGTCGACGACGCCATCTTTCGCGCGGAGGCGAAGTAGCAGGCGGCAATTGACAGCACGGGCGACGCCATGAAGACATTCGCCAAGCAGTGCGAGGCCGACAATACGACGTTATCGTCCAAGTCCAAGTCCGTCGTAGCATCCTCTGACAACGACGCGGCGAGGAAGGCTGCGCACGAGGCCAGACTCCAAGGTGCACCAGCGGCAGCGGCCAGCCACGCTGTTGATTTCGGAGTGGGCACCACGGCGGGCAGGAGGCGCACCAAGGCCAAAGCCAAGCAGCGAGGCAGAGCACTGACAAGGCGCATCCAGGGCATCCATCATGACAAAGCGAACCCAGCTGGGCAAGCATGCCGCCGAGCTGCATCGCACAGGAGCTCAGCCTGCGCTGGTCTACGGCCACAAGATCCTCGGAACGGCGTTCATGATCGTCTTGAGACTGCGCCGGTTGGCCGCGAGCGCCGTCGCTGGCAGGTGCTTCGGTGGATGTTTGAATGCCACCCTCGCCGTGCTCCAGGACGGCAGCGATGCTGGCCTGGCTCTGCCTCGGCAGCTACTGGCAGAATGGTTGCAGGCACCCTGAGCACCATCGTCGAGTGGAGCGGGCCTGGCGCACGCTGCACGCTGGCCTCAAGGGCCGACCACTTGCCAAGAGATGGGCCAAGGTCAAGGGAGCCATCTCGACGGTCATCTGCACGCCCTTCACAATCGGCTGGGACGTTCTTCAGGCGACGGAGCGGGAGTTGGGCGTTTGCGAGCTTTGGAGAATGAGCAACCTTGAAGAGGTGGATGATACCGAGCTCCTCGATGCGATAGGTGGCGGCATAAAACGCGCCTGGCGGACGAGAGGCTCGCTGCACGGAGCAGGCATTGGTCTTCAAGACGGCGTTGCCTAACACCAAGTACGGCGGCAGTCGGCTCGTCTTCAGAGAGATGGAAAGCATTCCATGTGGGCGCTTCTGTTACAAGTGGTTGCTGGAGAGTCGTGGCCGCGCGTTCGGCAACATGCTAGAGGCCTTGCAGATGACAATATTTGTCCACGCTGCGGTCAGCAGGAAACGCTCTGTCACCGTTTATGGTCATGCCCGTGCAACGCGAACCACGCCGGTTACACCCCCGCGCAGGGTTTGCTGCCGCGCGCGCTCGAAAGGCATGCGCGGACGCCCCGCCTGTGACTACGCGGGGCGCCACCTGCAAGCTGGACCAGGTCCACGTACCCAGAGGGCACCACTGATTTCGAGAGGCGCACTGGCGACTTGCAGGCCGTGGACATTCAACGGCACTGGAACGGCTACTTCGACGTGTTCGGCGACGGCCCAGGCGGCAAGCACAGCGACGACCTCAGGCTACGCCAGCGCGGAGTCGGGGTCTCCATCCTGACGGCGTTCACCGAGGTGGCAGGCATCATGGCAGGCCTGCCTGGACGTCGGCAGACGGTGCCTCGCGCGGAGCTGTTCACATTCATCCTGTCCCTGCGCAGCACCAGCGGCCCCTTTGCGGCACTGCGCCGACAACGCGCCGCCTGTCCATGGATGGGCCCGTTGGGAGCACTTGGCCCCGCGAGGGCCACATGCTGACTCGTAGCTCGCCGTGCGAGCGGAGCTGACAAAAAAGGGAGTGAGTGATGTGCGGATCCTGTTTCTTCGCAGCCATCAAGCGGATGAGCTGACGGTTCACGAGGTCCCCTACCAGCTGTTGCAAATTGCGGGCAACGGTTGTGCCGATCTGAACGCGGGTGAAGTTGCTGCCAGGGTCCTGCGTAAAGCCACCGTGAATCCCGAGGTCGGACGCATTGATGCGGTCGCCAAAGGGGCACGTCCAGTTAAGCAGGCCCTGCTGACTGCCTCGTCGCACCACCACTTGGAGAGGGTGGGTGCCTGGAGGTATTGCAGGAGATCTGTGGTGGCACGGCCTTGCATGCGGACCTGGAGTGGTTTGTTCAGTCCGAGTGCAGGCCCGCTCAGTATGCTAGAGCAGGAGCTGTGTGCATCCATCGCGGCGGGACGGGAGCGGGTGGGATTTCGTCGTCGTCGTCGCTGAGGGTCGGCGTCGTCGTCGTCGCTGAGTGTGGGAGGGAAGCTCTGCATGGCACGCACGTCCTCGTTTATGTCGATTATATGAATACCACGGTGTGTAGCCGCTGCAGGTGCTATGCCAGTATATCTGCTGACAGCTTGGCGCTGGAATGTCTCCAGCTGGGACGGCCCAGTACGGCTAGAGGCAAGCACAAGATTGGCAGAGTTGACCAGGGTTTGTGGCCGCCCCCCAAGGGATGCCCACAAAGATCCGCGAGGCGCTGCATCTGAGAGATGCGCAGCGCGCGATGGCCGAGGCCAGTAGCAGAGTAGCACAGTTGGGTGCCCGTACGCTGTACGTATCAGGCAATCCCTCCAGGGAATCATCTTCCTCCTCGTCTGCTTCCTCCTCCTCTCCCTCCTCTTCCTCTTCCTCCTCCTCTTCCTCCTCCTCCTCCTCCTCCTCCTTCTCCTCCTCCTTCTCCTTCTCCTCCTTCTCCTTCTCTTCCTCCTCCTCTTCCTCCTCCTCCGCCTCTCCCTCCTCCTGTCTGCACTGCGCCGTGGCCTGGCGCGCGCCCGCCGTCCCAGGGCGCGGGTCAATCCCTCCGCCTCGATTCGGGTTCGAGTCCGATATATATATATATATATATATATATATATACATATATATAGACATATACACATGTATATATGCATAAATGTACCTATCCATAGATGTATATATGTATAGATACGTACATATACATGTACATATGCATATACATGTATAAATATATACATATACCATTTCCGTGTCGAATCAACGGCGGATTCCGATTCGGATCCCGGTGTCTCGATGGAGGCCTTACTGGCCTGCCGATGGCAGCCGATTCGACTCCTCCCGGCGCGGCTGCCGATTTCCGCCGATCCGACTCGTGTCGATCGCCGATCCGCCCTATCGATGCGCCTCGGGGCTATCCTGCCGCCCTGGCAGTGCGAAGGCGGCCAAGAGCGGCCGTCGCAAGTCCGTTTCCCCATGGGTCTGAGTCAGCGGTTGCGGTCCGCGGGCCAGGGCGCAGCGGTCAAGAGTGCCTTCGGTGGAAGTCATTTGTCGCCGTGCCGTTTGTTCAGGCGTGTTGCCTTCCATATTGGGGAGGGCGCCGCGGCCACCAGGGCAAACGCCGCCTCGGACGCGGTGCCGGCGTCGTCTGCCTGGGGCGCGGGACGCAGGGTTTGCTGTGGGTTTGCCGTGGTGTCGGCGTCGTCCACTTGGGCGCATCGAGAGCAAACGGCGCGGCGCCACATGATGATGCCAGCACTGGTAATTCCAGTGGGGGGTTGCACCACGAAGCTCATACGGTCGGCAATTTTTGGTCAGCGTGTCGCTCCGCCGGTTCTGGCCCACCACGTTCCGGCGCGAGACGCCATCCACATCCTGGCCCCCAGGCGTCAACGTTCCAAGCCTTTCCCAGCCCCCCGCCCCGCGGAGCAGAGCGACACGCTATCAGCTCGCCAGGCATAGCGTGTCGCCGGGGCCGCCGCCGCGACACGCTGAGCGAGAGTTGCTGACAGTGAGAGGGGAGCGATCGCAACCCTCCCAGACGGGCAGCGTCAGACCCCCCCAGACCAGTCATGAAAGGGCGGCCTTTTGCCCAACCCAGAAGCCTCCAAGGCAGCTCCAATCAGACCCCCAAGCAAAAATCTAGGCCTCCTGAGTGGGGTCCGAGTAGATGGGGTCGAAGGATCGCCCTGCATCGACGATACATCCACGATGCGGCTCGATGCGGAGCCATCTAGGAGGCCTCTGCCAAATCAGGCCCCCCAAAAGGCTTCCCAGAAAGTTGCTTCCTTGGCAACGGCAAGTGCGTTCGGAGAATTGTGCACCAGCGTGAACCAGTTGCCAGACTCGGAATCCAAATTAGCCCCCCCTCTTGACTCGGAATCGGAATTCAAATCAGACCACCCTTCCCTCGGAATCTGACTCGCAGTCCAATCCCCTCCAGCAAAGCTACCAGCTGGACTCGGAATCCAAATCATACCATCCCCTCCCCCCCTGGAACGCATCACGGCGGGAGGGTCTCGCTGAGTGGTCGGCTTCCGGGGGCCCGCAGGCGTCGAAGGATCGCCCCGCATCGACGATGCGTCTCGATAACCGAATGCCGCGGATAATAAACACACAGGGATAATAAAGTTCGGGGGCTTCGGGGAGATAATAAAAGTTGCCCGCCAGAGCCAGCATAAGAGATATCAAGAGGAAAAAGCCAAAGATATCTTGAGGATCCTTGTTCTTTGGTTCTCTATGAGACATCCTCAACAATGATTTGTCTCGGTTGAGACATCCTCAACGAATTGCTTGTTTCGCTTGAGACATCCTCGAAATATCTGTTTCGCTTGAGACATATTCAAAGTATTGCTTATTTCACTTGAGACATCCTTGATGAGGAGGAAGAGGAGGTAGAGGAGGAAGAGGAGGAAGAGGATGAGAAGGAGGAGAAAGAGCAAGAGGAGGAGAGAAGAACGAGGAAGCAGCAATCCAAAGTTCAAAACTTATTCTATGTACTTTGTAGACGCTTAATGGAAATTAAAATTTTCATCTGCTCGTGTAGGGGTAGCTCATGTGCTTAGTTTCCCCAGGATAATCAACCCCAGCGATAAACAAGTTCAGGGGGCCAGGGAGACATGAAGAAAAATAAATAGAAAGAGAACTATAAAGAAAGAAGAAAAGGAAGAGGAGAAGGATGAGAAGGAGGAAGAGCAGGAGAAGCAGAGCAGGAGGTAGAAGCACAAATCCAAAGTTGAAAACTTCTTAGATTTAATGTGTAAACGCTTAATGAAAAGTATATGTTCATCTGCTCGTGTAGGGTAGCTCATGTGCTTAGTTTTCCCCGGATAATCAACCCCAGCGATAAACAAGTTCGCTTGAGACATCCTCAAATAATTGCTGGTTCCGCTTGAGACATCCTTGAAATATTGATCGTTTGGTTTTAGGCTGCCTCCAAAAATTATTGGTTTCGCTTGAGACATAGTAGGTAGTAGGTACTAGGTAGTAGGTATCAGGTATCAGGTACCAGGTACCAGGTACCAGGTACCAGGTAGTAGGTAGTAGGTAGTAGTAGTAGTAGTAGTAGTAGTAGTAGTAGTAGTAGTAGTAGTAGTAGTAGTAGTAGTAGTAGTAGTAGTAGTAGTAGTAGTAGTAGTAACAGCAGAAAAAAAGTGTTCGCTTCACTTGATGTTGTTATCTCAAGATAAGAAGGAAGTAACCTCGATGGCGAACGTTCCCAGTGATAATGAAGTTCGGCCTCCGCGCCCTCCGCCTATATTTGAAACCCTTCTAGGCCGACGATAAAAAATCGAACGACTTAAGGGGGGGTACTTTATTATCCGCGGCATTCGGTTACGGAGCCATCTACCCAGACAGCCAGGCCGCTCCATTTGTTTCGATGCGTGGGCCCTGGAGGTACGGACCACTTCCCTCAAAGGGACGCCAACAATACATCACCACCAGCCCTGACCAGGTCCATCCTGGGCCCTGGACTGGTGTATAAATCTCCAGGCCCAGGCCAGAAGGGTCTGTACACCAGTCCATGGCCCAGGATGGGCCTGGCCAGGGCTGGTGGTGGTGTACTGTTTAGAGCTCTCCTATTCCCTGGGGCCGGTTCTTCGTCCTGAGTCGTGTGTCGTTCCCGAGGCCCGGCGAGGGCCCCCGGAGGCAGAAAACAACAAAAAACGGCTGCTCCAATTTTTGGGGAGTGTCGGATCTATAGGTCCAGGAGGCCTCTGCACCAAATCAGAACCCTGAACCCTTCCGAGCGTATCACGGCGGGAGTGCCTCGCTGAGTGGTCGGCCCCTCGGGAGGACCGGGCCCCACAGGTGGGGCCGTCGGGGCACACCGCTCGGGGCGAAGAGGCGGTCCCCGGGAGAGGGGGCGCAGATCTCTGGGGGGCCCAGGAAGGGGAAAAAGCAGGGCGTCGGGGGTCTAAGCATCCCGCAGCGCAGTCATCAATTGGTCACCTCTCCGGGAACGGCTCCAAGCTGCCTGTAAAAGTCATCTGGCGGTTGTCATCTGGGCCAGCGGTCAGTGGTCCCCTCCGCACTGGTATGCTCGCCCCTTTGTGCAAGAACTTTCCGAGGCAAGCCGCTCTTTCCAGAACGCCCCGAGGCTCCACCCACGTGTCTCGGCTGTCAGGAAAGCTCTCGGTGAGGCGCTTACATGGGACCCTTGTGCTCCCATCCCGAGAACGATCTCGAGGGCGTTGGAGAGCTCGATGTTGGTCGACGATTTGCAGTCGACGATCTTGGAGCGACGATGTGAGTGGGCCAGTAGACCTCTCTCTGCCTGCGCTCTGGCGGCCATTTCGTGGCCTATAGCTTGCGCTCTTATGCCTGCAGCGGTGCCCCCAGCATGGTAGACTTCAATGATTCAAACTTTGGTGGGTGGGTGGACGACGGAGCGGAGGGTATGCCAGCGAGACTGTCCATGCAAGTCCTCGTGTCCAGGACAGCTGGACTCGATGAAACACTAGCTGTCCTGCCTTGCACTCTGGACACAGGTGCACAGGATTTGGCATCCAGACGTTCCCGTGGAACATGATCTAGATCGCCGCCTGGCTCTCTCCCGTGCCCAGTCAGTTGAGGAGAGGATGACCGTGTGCCCTATGCCAGAGCCAAAGCTGTGACCTTGTGCCAGGTGCCAGAGCTGCCAGAGCGCAGCTTGTTCCGCCAATGCCAGAGGGTCGTGCGTAACTGCTGGATGTAATTTCGAACGAGGCGCGAGGAGGAGGGAGGAGGAGGAGCAAGAGGACGAGGGATGATGCTTCTTCTTATCCCCATCGCGCCCGCTGATTGCAGTCGTCTGCAGCTTCTCGGCCCGAGCTTGCCCCGCTTCGGCCCCCGCCGCCCCTCCCGCGCCCGCGCGACCAGGGGCGCCGGGAGCCTGCGCCGGCCCCCGCTGCTCAGGTGTCCATCGACTTCTACGCGGCGGCGGCTTTCTTCTCGGACCACGCGTGGGCCGCCGCCCAAGGCGGTGGTCCACTCTCCCCCCTCGAGCGCGGTATTGCACGGGGCCCACTTTCCCGTCAATCCGTTCTCGTGTGGGGCGAGCCCGACTGCGCCGAGCAGCCAGTCGGTGACGGCACGGGGTTGCCTCCCTGTTCGGGTTGGCTCGCGCCACTCCTTCCTGCACGCCGCTTGCCTGCAGGCGGGGCGCTCGCGCGCCCCTCAGGCCACCTGTCCTACAGGCGCCTGTCGCCAACGGCCTCCTGGCCCATGGCGTCCGCGGCTGCACCCCCAGCTTTCCGCGGTACCGACCCGCCGCGCTGGTGCCCCCCGACGGGCCCGCCGCCTCCTCTGCAGCAAAACCTTCCTCCACCTCCCCCTCCTTTCTCCCGCCATTCTTCCCCTTCTTCCTCTGGGGTGGCGGAGTTGGAGACTCATGGGAGGACCGGAGGAAGGAGAGGTGGAGCTTGCACGCCATGTGCTGCGGCACCTGATCAGTCCAATGTCTCACGAGGTGCTCCGGCGCACAGCTCCTACGCCCGCCTCCCGATGGCCCCAGACGGCGCACTGTCTCTGCCTGCCAGTCGTGCCGCCAGCGAAGCCACTGCCGATGAGAGCATCCCTCAGAGCCGCCCGTCAGAGGGCACAGGCGCCAACGGTGCGAAGACAACCGCGCTATGGGTGGAGGAGCCGGAGTTGGTGGACCCTTCTAACCTCCACCTCCTCGCTACTCCTTCTCCTCCCCTCGCCGCCTCGCCCTGGCTCAACCTTGATGCTTGGCGGAGCAGCCCTCGTGCGGACACCTGTGGCTTCGAGGTCGCTGAAGGCTTTTCCTGTCCCGCGGGGTGGGGCGCCGGCGGCGCTACGACGATTCCGCCCTATCCTGGCTGGGACGCTCCAGCGCGCGAGCCGCCCGACTTGCCTGGGCTGGCGAGTACGGTGCAACGCCCCCGCCCGCCTCCAGGGATCCTCCACCGCTTTCCATGAGCTTGCAGGCGGACTCGCCGCCAGGCTTCGCTGGGCTGGAGGGCGCCCCGCTCGCGATGGGGCCGTTCCCCACTCTCGCTGACGTGGAGGCTGGTGCTCGCGTGCCCCCGTCAAATTCCATGATCGCCATCGCTCCGACATATGGGGTTCACCTGTCAGGAGGTGCCAACTCGCAGTGGACTTTCATCGAGAAGCACGTTTCGCACCCTCTGGTGCGCACTTCCTTTCTGCCGCCGATGCACGCGTGGGACCCGCACACGGGCTCCGACATTCAGAGCGTGGCTCCGCCACCAGGCTTCGCCGGCTTGGAAGCTGGCGCACGGGTGCCGCCTTTGGTCGACTCCCGCGCGTCCGATGCAGCGGGTGGGGGTCCGTGGCTTAGCGGCGAGCGTCTGCCGTGCACCGGGTCGTCGCCACTGCCGTTTTGGCGCCCCACGGCCGCCGTCGGTGACCGCGCGGCTGGCGGAGCCGCCGTGAGTGCGGAGTCGCCTCCTGTCGGTGGTGGCTCGCCTTCCCACGTCGGGCGGGTTGGGCCGCCGCCGGGCCTCGCCGACCCACAGGCGGGAGTTCATACGCACCCGTCTCTCCACCCTAGCAATGTTCGCCCGGCCTCTTTGACTGCACAACCGAACCTGGAGTCCGCCGCCGTGGCGCCGCCGTCGACGCACGTCTGCGCGACCGCTGCCTTGGTTGGGACTCCGGCGCTTGTCAGCAGTATTCACCTGGTCGCTACGCCAGGCGGTACCTCGACGGCTCGGTGTCACCAGCGACATTTCGCAGACGCTCGGTCTAAGCGGGGGTCCATCCACGCCCCCGATGGGCCCGCCGCGCCACGATGTGGCGGTTGCACTGGAGCCAGGCGCCACCGCTGGTGCATCCTGGGCGGCCCGCGCAGCGGTTGCTCGCGAGTCATCCTCGACGCCCCCCCTGCTGCCACGATGGGGGTCGGTGGGCGGGGGGTCGCTTCGAGCGCTTCGGACGCGGATTCTGCTCCCAGACGCGCCACTGGCGGGCCCCCAGCGATGTTCGGGGGACCCCCTGCTGTGCACGCAGTCTCGCTTGCGAGCAGTCCCACCACAGCGAGGGCGCCCACTGCCATCGGTAGCGTGGTGGACGCGCCAGAAACGCCCGTCCGCAGTGCCTCGACCGAAGCTGCGATCCCCACGCCTCGGGGCGCTTGCACTCGGAACGCAGCGGGCACTCAAGCAGCGGGATCACCTCCAGGCCTCATCGGCCCCGCCGCGGGCTCCTCGGGTGAAGGCGTCGCCGCAGCCGCTGCCATTGCAGCGAGGCCCCGACGCTTCTCGTGCAATCGGATCCAGGGCCCCGTCGCGTCGATCCCTGCCCGCGCTCGCGAGCGCCTGCTGGCCGACCCTCGTGGTCTGAGCCCCTCTCCGTCCCCACTGGTAGGCATGCGCCCCTCCAGCGATGCTGTTGCGGCCCCGCAGGGAGGGGTTCGTGCCGCCGGTGGAATGTCAGGAGCGGGCTCGCCCGCGGCGGACACGACGCCCCGCGATGCGGTCCCTGCGCTCCGCTCTGGTCGAGGAGTCGCTTTCGCCGCGGGCTCCTCGGATGAATGCGTCGCCGCAGCCACTGCCACTATAGCGCGGCCCCGTCGCCGCTCGGCCTCCACCAACAGCAACCCCGCACTCCCCGCCTTCAGGCTCCGACGTGTTCGTAGGGTCCGCACTCGGCGTGGAGGACGGCGGGGTCGTGGGGCCGCCGATGGTAGCTGCTGTACAGCTCACGCTCCAGCCCATGCTGGTGCGACTGCCTCGTCTACGGACGCCCTCGTCGGTGCTTCAGAGGCCGCTTCTGGGGCCCGTGCTCCAGGGAGCCGCAGTTCGCTGGTGCAGGTGGCGGCGGGCCCTTGCCGCGCCGCTTCCGCCGGCTCCCAGGCCGCCGGCGATGCCGCCCTCCATGGCGGCGCATCCCAACACAGGGGTGGACGCACGCGCCCTGCGTGCCCTGGCCGAGGGCTCACGCAGCGGCGAGTCGCTGAAAGCGACGACGCTGCTGCTGCCAAGCGTGCCTGGGCTGAGCGAGGCCGTGAGAGTAGGCACGCGCTCCTCCAGCGATGCTGTTACGGCCCCGCAGGGAGGAGCTCGCGCCGCTGTCGCGACTCTCGCTCTACCCCCGGCTCCCCCTCAGGGCCGAGTGGCCAGTTTGGCCAGTTTCACCATGCTGCCGGAGTCCATGCCGTCGGTGACTCAGACGCGCCGTCCTTCGGTTCTATCGGTTCTGGTGGCAGTGGGAAGCCCCTTCGAGGTGACCTGTCCTCAGGGGTCACAGCCGCTCCACAGGCCCCTCGATTTGACTTGTCCTCAGGGGCCGCTGCCAGTTCCGAACCCTCTCGCGTTGATTCGCCCGCAGGGGATTTAGACCCGAGGTCGTCTGCACCTGCCAGCACCACGCCATGCCATTCTGGTCGGTTTCACCGCGGTGCTGAGGCCCACGCTCCTGGGGCTTCAGCCCGTGCCAGCACGGGCATTGGCAGATCTGCGCCCTTCGTGGCCGATCTGTCCGCCTTGCTGCGCCTGTTCCCAGGCGCCAGCATCGACGTCACCCACTGGGCCGCTGCTCTTGCCCAGGTCGGGATGGGGACTCGATGCCCCTTGCCGCTTTTACCCGCACTTCCCTCTGCGCGCCGGATTGGGACGACTCGTACCTGTCGGAGTCGGTTCCCCGCGATCCATGGCCGTGCCCTCCGTCGCCGCCTTTACCGCCGCCGCCTGGCCACCTGTCGGGTCGCGCGCGTGAGCGCTGGCGTGTGAGGCGCGCCGCCCGCACGTTGTCGCAGCATGCTGTTGTTGCGCTCAACTGGCTCACCCTGGGCCATCCGAGCTTCGCTCCCGCCGAAGCCAAAGTGCGGGCAACGGTCACACCCTGCCAGGAGGGTATCCGCAGTCGCCTCGAGCGTCTGTGTCGGATCGCAGTTCGCCTTGCCCGCGGCGGCAAGAGCGACCTTGGTCGAGCTTTCGCTAAGTTCGACTCTACCGAAGTCTCGCTCCATGGCCTGGCCACCCATGTCGCAGCTCTTGAGGCTTCTTTCACATCCTCTTCCCAAGTGCCCGCCCCCATGCGGCAACTCCCCGTCAGCGCGACGCCCTTGGCTAGCTCGTTGGCGGCCGCGGCAGGCTGGGACTCCACCCAGGCTGAGCCTTTCGACCTTCGGGTCCAGGCGTCCCGCATCAAGTGGGATTACTCGCCTACGTTTGATCCCACTCCGTACTTGTCCGACCTGGTACGTTCCGCCTTTCACGACCCCGACGTCATGCGGCTACCAGAGGACGAGTGGCCTTCGGGCTTTTCGGGTGCTCGTGTGCACATGGACCGCGAGCAGCTCTGGGAGCTCCTGCGCAAGTGGGACTCTTGTGGCGCCCTGTATCTGACTCCCTCCGACAACCTCGCCTGGGACGAGGCTTGTGGAGCGTTCAGGGTCCCGAAGGACGAGGCTTATGACCGTCTCATCCTGAACCCGACGGTAGTAAACAGTCGTTGCAACAGCGTGTCCTCCAGCACTCAACGCCTTGGCCAGGGTTTCCTTCTGTGCCGCCTGGGGCTCGCGCCCGGGGAATGGCTGGTGGTCTCATGCGACGACCTGCGCGAGTTCTACTACACGTTCAAGGTCCCGCCCGCTCGTGCTCGCCGCAACGCCCTCCGTGTCAAGCTCCCCAGCTCGCGGTTCAGAGGCTTCGACGCGTGGCGGGAGGACCTTGAGGGGTTGGACGTTTCTCCCTGCCTTAATGCGCTGGCCATGGGTGACAACATGGCAGTGGAAATCGCCAACTCCGCACACGAGGGCGTGCTGCGCAGCTTCGGCGCGCTCCGGCCTACCGAGCAGGCGGTGCATCGTCTGCCGTTCCCTCGGGGGCCGTACGTCGAGATGTTAAACATCGACGACCACACGGGCTTTCAGAAGCTCTCGTGGCGCGGGAGCGCCCCGCGCCCCGACGACCCGACACGCCGCGACAGGGAGGTCTTTGCTGCGTGCGATCGCGGCTACCCCCGGGTGGGTCTCATTCAGCACCCCGGGAAGAGAGCCAGGGGCGAGACCCACAAAGTCGTTGTCGGCGCCGAGGTGGAAGGCAGGATCGGCATAGTGTGTGCTCCCCTGGTTCGCACTGTGGCCCTTTGCCGCCTGACTCTGATCCAGGTGTTCCTCGGTCGCTCGACCCGGGCGTTGTTGAGCTCGCTCGTGGGCTGTTGGGTGCAGGTGTTTTTGTATCGACGTCCCATCTTGTCGATATTCACCCACATCTACACCTTCATCTCGACTCTTCCCGACGACGGGCTTGAGCATGAGCTTCCGTCTTCGGTTCGCGACGAGTTGCAAGCGTGCACGTACCTAGCTTTCGTTGCGATGACCGACCTACGGGCGACGCCTTGCCCTGAAGTGCACGGCACGGATGCCCCCCTCGGCTGGGGCGGGGTTGTCCGCAGCGACATCAGTTCGCACCTGTCGCAAGAATTGTGGCGGCGCTCCGAGCATGGCGGCTGGCATACTCGTCTCCACGACCGCCATCTGCTCATGGTTCTGAGCCGCGGGGAACCTTTAGGCCCCGAGTTGACCCAGCTGCACCGCGAGGCCGGGCTTCCTTCCCTCGAGCTCCCCATCGCACCGCGCTGGGTCAGTGAGTTGTCGGAGGCGCTGCGTTTCCGCTTAGCTTATAAGTGGGAATTTCGCATGCCCCGCCACATCAACATCCTGGAGACCACCGTGTTCAAGAGTCTGTGCAAGTACTGTTGCATCCGCAACCCTGACTCACGGATCCCTGTTCTCTTGGATTCTCAAGTGGCACTAGGCGCGGCCGCCCACGGTCGGAGCAGCAGCCCTGGCCTTTCGCATGTGTTGAGCACCTCCTTGCCGTACATTTTGGGGGGCGGGCTCTACATGGGCGGGCTCTATGTTCCGACCGACGTCCACCGAGCGGACGACCCCACGCGCAATCGCCCTGTTCGCCCCCCCTCGCGTGTCGAGCCTGCTTGGTTGCTTGACATCGACGAGGGGCGCTTTGAGCGATTCGACATGATAGCGGCCGCCGACGCCGCATCCGCCTACCCGACTTGTCTGTGGGGCCGGTTCGTGCTGCAAGTTCTGGCTCGCAGCCCCGCCGCGGGCGCGGGCCCGCTCGGGCTCCCCGCGGATCGCCACGTGCGAGCGCCAGCCCAGGTCGACAGGGGAGACGCGACGGCCTCCGCCGAGGCCCGCGGCGCATATGAAAGCGCCGCGCCGCGCAGGGGGACTCCCTTTTCCGTCGAGGTGCCCTCGAGCGCGGCAGCGGTGAGCTTCTCCGCGTCGCGATGCACTCGCGCCCGTGACAGCCTGCCGGCCGCCCCTCGGGTACCAAGCCCTTCGCCGTCCCCACCGGTAGGCATGCGCCTCTCCAGCGATGCTGTTACGGCCCCGCAGGGAGGAGTTCGTGCCGCCGGCGGGGGACCAGGAGAGGGTGCGCCCGAGCGGAGGTCACGCGCCAAGTGCGACGCAATCGCCGCTGCTCGACCTGGTACGCCTGCGGGGGACACTCACCCCGTCTCGCTTCTGTCGAAGGCAACCGGCTCGGCTCCCGCTTCGTTGGGGGGTCTTCTGGGTCGTCCACCCGTCACGATTCAGACTCGCCACCGCCAAGCTCGTGCCGCCAAACTTGCTGCTGCGCACGGCCTGCTCCACCTGGAGCGCGGTGCGACCACTGATCGCGTGAACGCTCAGTTTCGACGGCTGGGTTGGGCCTGCCATCCCGGCCGCGATACGTCGATCGAGGCCAGCAGGAAATGGCGTGCTCTCTGTGACGCCAAAGCCTTCATCCTCGGGCCTGGGCGCGATGTGGTTGGCTCCGATGCCCCGGCCTCTGGCGGCGCTACTCGCCGTGCTTCAGGCGGAGGGCTCTTGGCGGCGGGAAGGCGTGACGACACGAACCGCTCGCGCGGGGTCACCACTCGGGATTCGGCTCTCGACGCCTCCCTTGGTGCTCGCCCCCGCGGCGTGCCGGGGGAGCGTCGGAACGCCCATGGTGCGTATCCAAACGCAGAGCCGAGCGCGGTCGCTAGCTGGTGCGATTCAGGGTCGCGGGCTGCGCCACGTTGCGCAGTGCAGACCCCCGCGATGCCCACTGCCGCCATGCGACGCACGCAAGCTCGCCTGGAGGCCGACCTGAGGGCCGCCCATACCGCGGTCGCGGCGCCCCCGTCCTTTCGAGCCAGCACCTTGCCCCCCTTGCCAGGGTGCCGCACCGACGCCCATAGCGTCGCGCCGCGCGCCAGCTCTGCGCCTGCCCTGCTGGCCGGGCGCTCGCAGGGCGCAGCGGTTATGCTGCGTGCTACCCGCGAGCGGGCTGCCATTGCGGCCACCGCCGGGGCGGCACAACCCAGAGCCGTGCTTCCGTGGGGCCACAGCGCAGCACGCAGCGAGGTGTCGCCGGTTCCCAGCCTTCCCGACTCCTGCTGCGCCGACAAGCGTGCCGACTCCTGCGACGCCCAGCTCACCGAGTCCCGCGGCGACCAGCTCACTGACTGTCATCCCTCCCAGCTCACCGACTTTCGCACCGACCAGCTCGCTGACTCCCGCGTCGACCAGATCGCCGACTCGCGTGCCGAGGGGCTCGCCGACGCCCGTGCCGTCCAGCGCGCTGACGCCTTCACTTGGTCCGACTCCCGTGCCGATCCGCTCACCGGGTTAGCACTGCGCACCGGCCGGGTCGTGGGCCCGACGACCACGGTTGCGAAGCGCGTGCGGGACGAACGGCGCGCTTTGGCACGGTTCCGCGCCTCGGTCGATGCTTGCGACGCCGCCCTTACCGAAGTTGAATTCGGTCGAGGCGCGGAGGCTGGGGGCCCAAGTCCGGTTGAGCTTTTGCAGTCGTCCTTGGCCGAGCTCGAGCGCCAGAAGGCGGCGTTGCGCATCGCCCGCTCTCGCACTGCCGAATGCATCAGAGGTTGCGTTTCCGCTTCGGGCTTTTCGGGTGGAGGCGCCGCCGCAGCCGATGCCGGCGCGCCCCTGAGTGCTCCCACCACGGCCGGTAGCGCTACGCACCGCCAATCGGGAGTCGCGCCGAGCACCGGCGATGTCAGCGAGGCCCCCCGCGCCGAACAGCGCAAACGCAGGCGTGTTCGGGCGCTCGCCGGAGCGGCAGCTACCACTCCGGCCAATTCGTCTGGTCGCGAGCCGCCCGCGCCAGCCTTCGTGGCAGGGCGCCAGGAGTGGCCTGCCTCTCTGTCGCCTGCGTTTCCCGAGGGGGCTTCCGAGGCCCTCGGGGTGCAGGTGGACAGCCACTGTCGGCTCGTCCCCTCTTGCGACGACCAGCGCACTCGTTCGCTTAAAGCGTTTGACGTGTGGTGCGTCGAGCACACAGGTGTGGCACTTGCCACTTGGGCCCGCAGCGGCATCTTGCTCGGGAGAGCGCTCGCGACCTTCGGCGTGTGGTTGTACGATGCTGGCCTCCCCCGCCTCGTCCTTGTGAATGCGATCCGGGGAGCGCAGGCTCTTCAGCCCCAGTGGAGGGGCGTCCTCACCGAGGCGTGGGATGTGGCAAAACGGTGGATCCCTTCCAAGCCTCCCTGTCCCATCCCACCGCTGCCACGTGCTTTGCTGCGCGCCATGGTAGCGTTGTGCCTCGCATGGGACTGGCCTGATATGGCCACCCTGCTGCTTGCCGTGTTCACTATGTCCGTGAGGCCTGGTGAGTTGGCAACCGCCCGCCGGAGCGACCTCACTCTGCCCATTGACCGCCGTGAGTCCGCGGGCGACGCTTTGCTGAGCATCTCTGTTCCGGAGGCCCAGGGGTCGGGCGGAGAGCGTCAACACGCTCGGTGCTCCGACCGAGCAGTGGTCAGGATGATGGAGCTGGTCTTCAGAGATTTGACTCCCACCGATCCCCTGTTGACCTTCGGTCAAAGCGGCTTCCGTACTCGGTGGCTCGATCTTCTTTCGGCGCTGGGCGTCCCGCTCGCCAGAGCGCCATCGGGGTTCGATCTGTCCCCTGCGCTGCGCTTCAGAACCGATATTTCGGACGGCATTACTCGCGTCTTCTGGCGTGATCGCTGGCGGCAAGCTTCCAGTACGGAGCGATATCTTTACGATGTTGCCGCCTCTGCAGTCCTCCCATCATTGGCTGAAGCTGCTCGGGACCGTGTTTCTTACCTCGCCGACTCCAGCGACTTCCTCGTCGCATCCTTTCTGAATGTTGGCCCGGCTGTGTGGCCCATTCAGCTCGCGGCCGCCCGCCGAAACCTTGTCACTTCGCAAGGGCTTTGAGCCTGGGTGTGGCTGCTGCGGCCTCCCTTGGCCGCCCGGGTGCCCTCGTTGAACGAGGCCGCCTGAGAGCGTCGCACGGCCCGCCCGCGTAGGCCTGTCCCGCCTTACGGGCCGCCGCGGGCGCGCGCCGCGCGTTCGCCCTGAGACGACTGCTCACTTGCGCAGCGTGCGGGGATGCTTCTTTTTATCCCCATCGCGCCCGCTGATTGCAGTCGTCTGCAGCTTCTCGGCCCCCTCCCTCTCTCCTCCCTCCTTCTTCGAAGGCTGACCTGCGGCGCTGCTGCGGCCTCCCTTGGCCGCCCGGGTGCCCTCGTTGAACGAGGCCGCCTGAGAGCGTCGCACGGCCCGCCCGCGTAGGCCTGTCCCGCCTTACGGGCCGCCGCGGGCGCGCGCCGCGCGTTCGCCCTGAGACGACTGCTCACTTGCGCAGCGTGCGGGGATGATGATGCTGATGCTGATGCTGGTGATGATGATGATGATGATGATGTGATGGTGATGGTGATGGTGATGGTGATGGTGATGGTGATGGTGATGATGATGATGATGATGATGATGATGATGATGATGAGAGAGGGAGGAGGAGGAGGAGGGAGAGGAGGAGGAGGAGGAGGAGGAGGGAGGAGGAAGAGGAAGAGGAGGAGGAGGAAGAGGAAGAGGAGGAGGTTGGCGGACGTCTGGAGGATGAGCATGAGGAGGATGCGGAGAACCAGGAGGTTGGCAGACGCGTGGAGGACGAGGAGGGCGAGCTTCTTGGTGCGGGCCCACGGCCCCCCCCCCCCCAGCGCTGGTGTCTGCGCGCTTGGAACCACTCGCGGTCCCTGAGCGCCGCGCACCAGAGGTCACTCTTGCCTGCCGTCGGGGCGCCGAAGAGGGAACCCTTTTCGTTGGGGAGGGGCTCGGTGTTCCTTGATTGTTTCAAAGCTGGCCTCGGGTTGTCCTGAGGTTTCCCATGGGAAATCGAGGTTGAACTTGCGGGAAAAAGGGGCCTCGTTCCTCATTTAGGGTTCCTTAGGTCAACGCCTCGACTGTACAGCCGAGCCGCTGGAATGAGGACCACCTTGGGCTCAGGAGGCGCTCTGGTTCCCGGGCCGCTCCTCATATCTAGGTCAGAGAACCAGTGCGTGGACGAGGCTCGCCGTGGCGAGCTCCAGCCGTTCCCTATGTGACGAGGAGGATCGAGGGAGGAACGAGGGAAGGAGGGATGAAGAGGAGGAGGATGAGGAGGAGGACCAGTGTAAACCCAAGGGTCATCAACAATGTTGGATTTTACCCTCCCTCCAAGCTTCCTCTTCGCAGGCTCCTACAATGGTGCATTTCCATTGAGGGAACAACCGTTTGAAGATCCTGAAGCATGCCAAAGCATTGTTCTCGGGATCTCAACGCCATGTATCAACCTGACTGCTGCGTCTTGACGACCCGGACTCGTGCCAGAGCGCCGCCATTTTTGGGGATTTCAACACCGCGAGTCAACATAATTGTTGCACCCGCAAAATCCAGAATCCTTCCAAAACAGTTTCTGGTACGTTGGTCATGGGAATCCGTGAAACTATTACAACTCTTGCAAAGCGAATGCGCGCGACGCTAAGGCGAGAGCCACAGTTTGAAAAGGAACCGCCCTCGATCCGTGAAACTCTTGCGAATGCTGAAAACGAATGTGCGCGGCACTAAGGCGAGAGCCAGATTTTGAAGAGGAACCGCTTTAAATCCGTGAAGCTTTTTCGTATTTTTTGAAAACGAATGTGCGCGGCGCTAGGAGAGGAGGAGGAGGAGGAGGAGGAGGAGGAGAAGGAGGAGGAGGCGGCACGAGGGAGAAAGAAGGAGGAGGAGGAGGAGGTGGCAAGAGGGAGGAGGAGGAGGAGGAGGAGGAGGAGGAGGAGGAGGAGGAGGAGGGAGGAGGAGGAAGGTGGCACGAGGGAGGAGGAATCCCTCCTCCTCCTCCTCCTTCTCCTCCTCCTCCCCCCTCCTCCTAAGCAGTAGCCGAGATCACTGCCCCCCCCCTCCGAGGGCACATGGCGACGAGCTCGGCAGCGACGCGGAGGCCCCCGCGGGCCGCGCCGGCCGGCCCGCGGCACGGCCTCCGAGGCTCGAGGCCCCTCAGATGGGGTCCCAAATTTGGACCCCGGACCTGAGGATGTACTCCAGATTTCGTAATGAAGGCAGGGGGGTCTCATTTCGGGGGGGGTCTCTTCCAGGCTATCTTTGGGGGGCCTGGGGGGGTCTGGGGACGAT
>CAUYUJ010018449.1:799801-830985 GCA_963575745.1 Prorocentrum cordatum
GCCAGGCGGGGCAGCCGCCGTGGCCTCGACAGAGGAGGGCGCGCTGCGACGACGGCAGCCGGCCTTTCGGGGGCCCGCTCGCCACCATGGCGGCTCAGCTCCGAAAACTTGTGCGTTCAGAGACGAGTTCGAGCCGCCGGTTGTCTCCTTCCGCTTCTGAGCAGGAGCGCTCGCTTAGGGCGGAAGCGGCACTCGAGGCCGTGTTGATTTGGGCCGTGTTCCGACGTCAGGCTTCGAAGGAGAAGGAACTCGGCCAACAAAAACAAGCGACACCACCCCACCTACTGCCCCCCCAAAGTTGCGCTACGTCCCATCGGGGGCCGTAGCGTATACCGTGCAAAAACCTACGCCAGATGTCCAGGTACACGCTACGGCCCGTGGGGCCGTAGGTGGGGTGGTGTCGTTTGTTTTCTGGTCCAGGAACAGCATTCGGAGCCCCCCGCTTCTGGCCCCGGCCCTCGCCCTGGCCTCAACTCCGGCTCCGGCCCCGGCCACGGCCCCAGCAGCTCCTGCCTGGGCGCTGGCCCTGGCCCCAGCCTGGGCCCCAGCCCCTGGCTGGCCCCAGCTGCTGGCGTGCCGGCACAAGGCAACGCCAAGTTCGTCAAACGCCAACGAGCACAACAGCAGCGCGCCGCTCGCATTGAATTGCGCGGCATTGTTGTTGGCTGGCCGTCGAGCTGTTTCCGCTTGCAGTTCACGCGTCGTTTGACGGCCCCATTAATGTTAAGCTCTTCACGTGGGGGGCGGGGGGGCGTTTTCCATGCGTTCACAGCAAACCCAGCCCCAGCCCCCTGCGCTGGCTGGCTTCAAAGTTGCCAGCCCCCCATCCTTTTTCGTAAATCGGGACATGTCAAAAATTGCGCTGTGGGGCAGAAACTTTCATGTATAATCGATCCTACCCCCCATTCTTATTGTTTACAGCGCTTGCGCTTGAGAGTGGCACCGTGGTGGACTGCGGTGCATCGGAGCGCTTGCGCTTCATGGAAAGACGGATCAAAGAGCTGGCGCTCCGTGGCCGCCGCGGGTCGAGCGGGTGGTTCCGCGCCCGCTGCCATGGAGCGCGTTTGATCGGGCGCACCTCCAGGCGCGCGGTGGTCCCTTCACAGGCCCCCTCCTGCTGCCCAGCACCCTCTATCAGGTAGGGCTCCTCCCCAAGCTGGTCCAATGTTCCGAAAATGTGCCCAGCCCCTTCTCCACGGGAGGCGAATGCTGTATGAGCGCTCCATACAAAAGAACACATCGCCAGACGCGCACGATCTGCAACGCCCTCATCTCCGCCGGGCCTACCAGGAGCCCATGAAAGTGACCATAACTGCGCACCTTGTGGCCTCCCAGGGAGTCGCGAGGTCTCGGCTGGATCCTTGTGCCCCCCGACTTCGCTGGACCCTCCAGGAGCCAGCGAAAATGGCGACAGTTGTGCAGTTCGCAGCATGCCAGAGAGCAGCGAGGTCTCGTCTGGGTGCGCGTGGCCGTCAATTCTGCTGGACCCCAGGAGCCCACGAAAGCGGTGACAGTTGCGAAGTTCGCAGCCACCCAGGGAGCGGCGGGGTCCATTCTGAGTGCGCGTGGCCCCTGACTCCGCTGGACCCCCGAGGAGCCCGCGCAAGAGGCGCCAGTTGCGCAGCTTGCAGCCTCCAAGTACTCCGCTACTCCGCCGTGCCCCCCAGGAGCCCACGAAAGTGGCTACACTTGCACAGCTCGCAGCTACCCAAGGAGCAGCAAGGTCCCATCTGGGTCCGCGCACTTCCCGTTTCCGCTGGACCTCCCAGGAGCCCACGAAAGTGGCGTTAGTTGCGTGATTCGCAGCCCCGCGGGGAGCTGCGAGATACCGTCGTTTGAATCCGCGTACTCCGCTACTCCGCCGTGCCTCCCAGAAGCCCACGAAAGTTGCGGCAGTTGCTGAATTCGCAGCCACGCAGGGGGCTGCGAGGTCCCGTCTGGATCCGCGTGCTCCGCGACTACGGCATGCCCCCCGTGAGCCCACGAAAGTGGCGTCAGTCGCGCAGTTCGCAGCCACCCACAAAGCTGCGAGGTCCCGTCGTCTGGATCCGCGTACTCCGCTGCTCCGCCGAGCCTCCCAGGAGCCCACAAAAGTGGAGCCAGCTGCGCAATTCGCAGCCCCACGGGGAGCTGCGAGGTCCCATCTAGGTCCGCGTACTCCGCCACTCCGCCGTGGCTCCCAGGAGCCCACGAAAGTGACGAGAGCTGAGCAGTTCGCAGCCACTCAGGCAGCTGCGAGGTCCCGTCTGGGTCCGCGTACTCCGCTACTCCGGAGCCCACGAAAGTGACGAGAATTGCGCAGTTCCTAGCCACCCAGGGAGCTACGATTTCTCGTCTTGACCCGCGTACTCCGCTACTCCGCCGTGCCCCCGAGGAGCCCACGAAAGTTGCGACAGTTCCGCAGTTCGCGGCGACCCAAGGAGCAGCGCAAGGGCAAGCGCAGGAAGGGGAGGAGGCAAGGGGAGAGGAGAACAAGAGGAGGGGGAGAAGGAAGATGAGTCGGGACCACAGTGCTCTATTTCAAAACGAGAACCCAACGCAGGAGGGTTGGGGAAAAGCTCCTCTGATGCTAGACGTGCTCATCACCCGTCTCTGGCTCCCGCTGCTGCGCAGCGCCCTCTATTAGACAATGCCATTCCCGGGGGGGGGCTTAGTAAGCGACACGGGAGGCCAAAAAGAGGGCGGACAGGGACGGAGAGGTGGCCAGGAGGCCCAGCAGCACTGGCCGCGGACACCCTTGGAGCTGTGGCACGACGCCGGCAGACCGTACACTTTTTGCGACCGGCGGAGGGTTCAATGCTCCCGAAGGATGTTCTTCGTTCCTATTTCCGACCGTATTGGGCGAGCACCAGTAGCCGGTGAGCAGGGTTGAGACGGCCGACCTGCACACACACATACACACACACACACACACACACACACACACACACGCGCGCGCCGCTGAGCAGTGCGCAGGCTTGCCGCCGCTGCCTCCGCTGCTCCACTGCCCCCCGAGCTCCTTTACAGTACAGTCACGACACTGAAATAAGGACCACCTTGGGCTCAGGAGGGGCTGCAGATTTGGGGCCGTTCCTTAGATCTACGTCGGGGAACCCACTCGAAGCCGAGGCTCGCCGTGAGGCCAGAGAAGCCCCTTCGTTCCTTCTTTGGCGTTCCTTCTGGCAGGTCGCCGATTGCATGCACAGACCATAAGGTGTAGAACTATGAGAAACCTCCGGGCGCATGGTTCGTCGATCTTTGAGGGTCATGAGGGACCATCGGGTGATAAAGAATTTCCGTCGGGCGCCTGGCCGATGTCTTGTCTTACGTGTCTGAGCACCGTGCCCTTTTTTGCCATCGCGCAGCTTACGTGCAAAGTCAATTCGAGTCTGCCTCGAATCTGGGACGAGAGCCACGCACGCGGGAGGAGGCCCAAACAGCAACGGGCTCCCAACGTCTACGCTGCGCTGCCCGGATGAGGGTGTGAGCTGCAGGGGGCGCCTGCGCTCCTCTGTGCCGACGTGCCGTCTGCGCGCAAGGCTCGCCTGCTCTTCACAGCCGACCCGCCCCCCCCCCGTCCGCGTGGGCGCCGTGGCCGAGGCACGCGAGGAGCGCGCCGACGGCTCCGGGGGCAGCTCCGCGGAGGAGGGCGGCGGCGGCGGGCACGAGCGGCGCAGGCGCGAGCGGGCCAGCGACGACGAGGAGAGCGAGGAGCCCACCTCCGCGCCGCCGCCCGCGGGGCGCCGGCGCCTCCGCGGGCCGTGGGCTCCGCGCGGGGCCTCCCGGGTGGGGTGCGAGCAGATGGGATCGCAGGGCCGCGCCGTGTCGCCGAGGCATCGGCACTGCGGCTCGATGGCCCAGCGTGTGTCCACGCCGACGTCGCCGAAGCATCGCCGGTGCGTCGCCGGCGCGCCGCCGGTGCGTCGCCGGTGCGTCGGCGATGCATCGGCGACGCGGGAGGACCTGTCGGCCCCAGGCGCTCCGACCCCATCCAGGGGGCCTCGAGAGAGCCTCCCTCTGGCTGCTCCTCTTCCTCCTCCAGCCCTTTTTCTGTGGCTGCGCGCCCGAGAGGTGCATCGCCCTGAAGGCGCAGCGCGAGCGGTGGTCGAGTGGGCTGGGAAGGCCAGGATCGATTCATGTTGAGGGCTGTTTGTTGCGAAATCGACGCGCAGAAATGTGGAGTAGCGGCGCGAAAGCGCGCTCAGATTGCCACTCTAGGCGCGCCTGCGCAGCAACGCGCGAAAGCACGCTCAGATTGCCAAGATGGGCGCGCCTGCGCCGCAACGCGCGAAGGCTCGCTCAGATTACCATTCTGGGCGCGCCTGCGCTGCAACGCGCGAAAGCGCGCTCAGATTGCCATTCTGGGCGCGCCTGCGCCACAACGCGCGAAATCGCGCTCAGATTGCCATCTGGGGCGGCAGGAGTAGTAGCGGTCTGTAACATCAACACCTCCTCCTTTAAATCATCAATCTTTCCCGCAGAAGAGCGATGATGATTTAAAAAAACGCAGCGTCCTTGAAAACGCGAAGCCCGATTGCTCGGACTTCCAGGAGCGGATTGGTCTGGATTCCATCCTTTCTCTTGGGGAAACGTAAGACTCGAGTGCGCCAGAACTCGGGCTTGCAAGCGCTTTCTGACGAGGTCCTGGATCTTGACGGTCCAATTTCCGTGGGATGTATACAGCGGTAGTTTGCATCAAATTTCAGATTGGGTCTCGTCAGTTTCATAATGGCCCCGTCAGGCCAAGCAGAGTCCCCCGAACCCGAGTCTTACGTTTCCCCGCGACTGGACCCGATCCTTTCGCCTTTCTTCTGCATGCTGCATGCCGAAACCAGCATGTCCGGCCTCGACGGCGTTCCCCTAGAGGCCACCCGAGACATCGGCCTGTTGATCGGCAAAATCGGCCACCCATCTGGGCATTCGGTGGGTGCTTTGTAGGCCCTAGAAAAAGCAGGCCTGTTTTTGAGGGATTCCGTGTTTGCTGTTTTCTTGCCAGTTGTGGCGCCGTTTTTTTTCCAGTACCGTCGCCGTTTTTGTGGCCTGTTCCGGTTCCGGTTCCAATTCCAGTTTCAGGTCGCCGCTTTTTCCCGCTTCCATTTTCAAGAGACAGTTTTTCGGAAACGGTGACAAGAACTCCTTGCCGCTTCCAGGGCCCACAAAGGGTGGGTGGTCCCCAAGTGATCATCTCATGACGGTATGCCTCCATCTCTGTTTCTTGCGAACATTCCCCGCCCCCTTCGCACGAGCATGCGTGTCGGTAGGTCGGGCCGGGCGCTTTGCCCGAGACTATCCTCACCGCTTGCGCCCCTGAAGCTGAAGATTTCCAAGTACTACACGAATGTAGGGCGGCCCGTGTTCAAAATGTAGTTCTCGCGTCAGCGCCGCGCGCATCCGTTCAAAAAAGCTTCGAACCGGTGCAAGAATGGAGGGCGCGTCGTTTTCAGCATGTGGCTCTCTCCTTATGCCCGCTAACATTCGAGCGAAGGCTGCCAACAGTTACAGAGATGGAAGGCGGGTCGTTTTCAATATGTAGCTTTCGCCTTACGGCTGCGAACGGTCGCGGTCAACGTTTCCAACGCTTGCAAGGACGGCATGCGACTGTGTTATACATTTTGCCTATCACTTGAGGCGTCTTGGCATGTTATTGAAATTCCCTGACAGTTGAAGACCTGCAACAGCTACACGTATGGAGGACAGTTTGTTGTCAAAGCCGTGTTGTATCTTAAGATGTCAGTTGGTCTGTCAGAGTGTTCAACAGTCACGCTGATGGATGGAGAGCGGTTCCTTTTCAAATGTGGTCTCTCTTAAATTGCATGGCCATGGGGCCCTCATTTTTCAAAGTGGTACTTCCGAAGTAAAATTCTGGTTGTAAGGATTGATGACGAGGCTGCTTGGGACGGGAGGGTGCACCGCAGCATCAGCATCGTTGATGCACATTTGATTCCCTCGGGTCTTCTTCCCCCTCCTCCTCCTCCTGCTCCGCGTCCTCTTCCTCCTCCTTCTCTTCCCCCCTCCTCCTCCTCGCCCTCCTCTCACATACGGCCACTCATCCTCTTCCTCCGCCGCCTCCTTGGCCGACGCCTGTGCGAGCGCGCCAGCCACGCCGAGGGAGGCGAGGATGCGTCGTTCTGCTCGCGTCGGCGCCTCCGTGGGCTGAGGACGAGGAGGATAGGGGCAGAGGGGATGAGGAAGAAATGGTGATGGTGATGAGAGTAGGAGGAGGAGGAGGAGGAGGAGGAGGAGGAGGAAATGTAGGAAATGGAGGATGAAGAGGAGGAGAAGGGGGGGGAGGAGGAGGAGGACAAAGGAGGGATAAGGAGGGATAAGGAGGAGGAGGCGGAGGAGGAGGAAGAGCAGGAGGAGGAGGAGGAGATGGAGGAGACGCAGGAAGAGGAGGAGGAGGAGGAGGAGGAAGAGGAGGAGGCTCCTCGTCCCCTCCTGGTCTTCCCCCTCATCGTTGTCGACCTCCTTCCTCCTCCTCCTCCTCCTCCTCCCTCAACCCCTTGGTTGCGTAACTTGGCCCGGGCATCTCGCGGCGGCCAGATTCCCAGCCCCAGCTGTCACAAGGCGGCCACCAGCAGCGGGCCCAAGTAGAGCTGCGGGACACTGTCCACTCGCGGGTAAGAACTCCGCCCTCTCACCCTCCTCTTCGTTCTCCCCCCCCCCTCCCCTTCCTCCCGTCGTCGTCGTCCTCCTCCTCCCCATCCTCCCACTCCTCACCGTCGTTCTCCTTCCCCTACTCCTCGTTATCCCCCCCCCTGCTTCTTACCCTCGTCATCTTCGCCCTCTGCCTCACCCTTCTCTCCTCCTCATTCTCGCCCCCCTTCCGTGTTTTCCTCCTCGTCGTCGTCGTCATCGTCGTCGGCCTCCTCCTCCTCCTCCTCCTCCTTCCCTGCCCCTGGATTTCGAATTCCATAATCAGTGTTTACACTGAAGGGGTACTAGCGGACATAGAAATGATTGGCGCAAGTAGCGGGCCGATTTCGGTGGGCGGCTCTCGGTGGGCGGTTTTCGGTGGGCGCCCCCTCGAGAGATTGGCGAAAGTAGCCGGCCGATTTCGGTGGGCGACTCTCGGTGAGCGACTGTCGGTGGGCGCCCATTCTCTCTCTCTTTTGTACTCTTTCTTTTGCTGATGCTGATGTTTTTTCCGGGCCGTTGTGGGGGCGTGTTGTGGCCTTGAGTCGTCGAGGGGCTCTCTCAGGCCGTCGATGGTACCTCCGGAGGCCCGCCTGGGTCATCTTGGGCCCCTCGTGCGCCGTCTTGGGGCTGGAGAGCACCTAAGCCATTTAGAGCCGAGGGATGCCCGAAATGGCGAGGATGCCACAACCTTCCCAACGCGCAAGGGCAATCCATGAGTTCGCCTCTTAGGCCCTCTGGCGAAGCTGCGGCGGGGCATGCTGCTTGCAAAACTTTCGGGCCATCTCATGATTTGGGTGTTCCTCCAGTGTAATTTGTTGTTGCCGTCATGCCATCCGTGGTCGAGCGAGGACGACCGGAGGCTTCCAGTCCTAGAGGGGCCGTGTTGAAATCGTTCTCACAAGATGCACGCACGGTAGGTTGCTCATTGTTGATGTCATGTGAGAAGGGTGCTTTTTCTATTTAGTTCGACCTCCAGCCCGACACCGACTCGCCGCCGCGCTGCTTCCCCGTCCACTCCTTCCCCCTTTCCACCCCTTGTTCTGACAATTGTTGTCGTCGTCGTCGAACTCTTCCTCGTCAGCTCCAGCGGCACAATCGATGTATGGCCAGCGCCTGCAGGCGTGTCCCTGACCGCCACGACACCCCCCAAAGTGTCAGCCTCGGGTGGCCATGCACATACGCTGCTGCACATCGAACCCTCTGTTTGAGACAACCAAGCTGATGGAAAGATGCCGTTCGGCAGTTTTGCAATTATGAGATAGCTGGCATTGCAGACACTCAAGTGGCGACGGACTACCCATGCATTCCCGACACCATTGGACGTTCTCTTCGTGTTCAATGAGGTCGCAGCAGAGGAGGGCCTTGAACGACCGACAAGATTTGCGTTGATGGTTTCAGACAAGTTTTCCGAGTAAAGCAAACCACGCAGAGCGTGGACGGTCCAAGGAGATCTTGCGGGACGTCTGGGCGCACCCAGGTTCAAGGCAGAGCACACGGACGGGACAATCATAGTGGCATGCGTGCAGCCGTTATTAACGTTTGCAGAAAGTTCTGGGACGCGCTGAAGGGCTCGGTGTGTGTGTGTGCGAACCTACTGCCAGAACTGTACCTGTCATGTTGTTAGACATAAGCGCAAACAACGGAACGATTGTCAGTGACGCCTTGGGGCACAGTGTAACGCAGATCTGGAGAACACAAACGGTTGCTTCTTTCGAGAAGTGTTAGAGGAGCATCACCTGTGCGTGCTGAACACGCTCCACGAGGGCACGTCGACGCATTACCATGGCGACTGTGTGTTGTACTGCACGCGTGGATTTTAGTTGCTCGACTCAGGATGTGTGTGGTCATGCTACATCGTGCAGAGCGCGGGAAAGGCGTGAGATTCGCTGCAAATGATCAACACGACAACGAGACGTGACCACTTCCCTGTGATGGCGGCGTTAGATATTGGTCTGCTCTTCCCCGAAAGCGAGACCAAAGTGAGATGGGAGCATAACAAATTCAGCCGCGCCACCTTGTTCGGAGAAGGTCGGCACGAATTTCTCGACGCAGCGAATCGCGCACCTGGACAGTTTGTCCTCGAGGCGGAGACGCTGGCCAGGCAGAATGCGGGTTCGATAGGCTTGGAAGTGCAAACCGCAGCGAGGCCAGTTGCATTCGGCTTTCTTTCAGACCATGCTAAAACATGACGCTAGGCCGCAAGATACACCAGAAGCGCGAGCGAAGCGCATCGAGATGCGGCTGCAGCTGCGCTCGATTCGTTCGCCCTCGATTCGCTCAGCTTGCTTCTCGGAGTCGCGGCGAGGTCCTTGCTAGGTTTACTCCCGCTCGCTGCGAGCGTCCATCTTGTTTCTGTGCGCTCGCACTCCAGTGCTGCCCCGCAGGCATATGCGAGCCAGCCCAGCACGGAGCGCTGCGGCGCAAAGCTGACCGCGTGGTCAGGCATCTCGCGCTTCGCGAAAGGAAGCAGCTCAGTGGCTCGCGGGTGTCCGAGTCCGTCGGGCCCTGGGGCGAGAGAAATTGTTCTGATGCTTCGCAATCAGCAGCGAGGCTCAGCGACGAGCCGCTAGGCCCACCGCTTCGTCCGCACCCTCCCCCGCGAATGTTCCTTGACTGCGACGCCTGGTCGGATTTTGCGCCTCGGCCTGGCGGCGAAGGAGGGCGCGCCGCTCGCGACCCCCAGGCACGACGACGCGCTAGGCTAGACGCCCGTGTCACTACGGGGACGAAAGAAGATGGCACGAGCGAAGCTACTCTTGCTTCTGTGGAGGTGCGTGGCAAAGTCCCAGGTCTGCTTGGGAATGCCAAGTTTCGCTGCGCGCCTCCTTCGCGGCCGCTTCCTGCAGGTGTTCGGAGAATGCCACGTTGGCACCGTGCGCTTATGCCTGGCAAGAGAGCCGGTGAAGGTGCCGCAGAACAAGGAGCTGGGACTTGCTCGCCATCAGACACCGCCCATGCATGACCTTGGCTGCTGTTCCCTTTTCACGCGGGGCCCCTTCGGATGTGGCATTGCAGTCGGGCGTTTACCTGGAGCGTGTCCAGCGGCAGGATTGCGCCGGGCCCAGGCTGGCCCACGGCTCAGACTTCGTCGGGGGCGCGCGCTGCATACCCTCCTCATCCTCCTCCTCCTCCGCCTCCTCCTCCTCTTCCTCCTCCTGCTCCTCCTCCTCCCCCTCCTCCTCCCCCCTTCCTCCCTCTCCTCCTTCTCCTACTCCTCAAGCTTCTCCTCTCTCCTCCTCCTCCTCCTCCTCCTCCTCCTCCTCCTCCTCCTCCTCCTCCTCCTCCTCCCCCTCCCCCCTCCTCCTCCCCCTCCCCTCCTCCTCCTCCTCCTCCTCCTCCTCCTCCTCCTCCTCCTCCTCCTCCTCGTCTTCTTCCTCTTCCTCCGCCTCCTCCTCCTCCTCCCCCTCCTCCTCCTCCTCTCCTCCTCCTCGTCCTCCTCCTCCTCCTCCTCCTCCTCCTCCTCTCTCCTCCTCCTCATCATCATCATCATCATCATCAGCATCAGCATCATCATCGTGATCATCATCCCCCTCCTCCCCCCTCTCCTCCCTCTCCTCCTTCTCCTACTCCTCCTGCTTTTCCTCGTCCTCCTGCTCCTCCTCCTCCTCCTCCTCTCCTCCTCCTCCTCCTCCTCCTCCTCCTCCTCCTCCCTCCCCCTCCTCCTCCCCCTCCTCCTCCCCCTCCCCCTCCTCCTCCTCCTCCTCCTCCTCCTCCTCCTCCTCCTCCTCCTCCTCCTCCTCCTCCTCCTCCTCCTCCTCTCTTCCTCCTCCTCCTACTCCTTCTCTTCCTCCTCATCATCATCACCATCAGCATCATCGCCATCGCCATCATCATCAGCATCATCATCATCATCATCATCATCATCATCATCGTCATCATCATCATCATTATTATCATAATCAGCATCATCATCATCATCATCATCATCATCATCATCATCATCATCATCATCATCATCATAATCATCAGCGTCAGCATCGTCATCATCATCGTCATCAGCATCATCAGCAGCAGCACCATCAACAGCAGCATCAACATCATTATCACCACCATCAACATCATCATCATCATAAACAGCATCACCATCAGCATCGGCATCAGCGGCATTATCATCAGCATCAGCATCATCATCATCATCATCAGCAGCAGCATCAGCATCAGCATCATCATCATCATCATCATCATCATTATCATCATCATCATCATCAACATCATCGTCATCATCAGCATCATCATCATGATCATCATCATCATCAGCATCATCATCCCCTTCCCCCCCCCCCCCCCCATCCCCACCCCCTTTCCCTGGGGAGCGGGGCTCGGGCGGCGGGCGCGATATCCGCGCGGCGGGTCGCCGCCACCGCGCAAAGGAGGGCGGCAAGGAGGCCACCGACGGCTGCTATTGGACACGGGGGGGAGTGAGCAGCCGCGGGCCGGGGTGGGCCCTGTTCCTCCTTTCCCTTCCTTCTTCCTTCTGCGTCCTTCCTTCCTGTACTTCCTTCTCCTGTTGCTGTTCCTCCTCCTCCTCCTCCTCCCCATCCTCCTCCCCCTTCACCCTCCTCCTTCTCCTCCTCCGCCTCCTCTTCCTCCTTCTCCTCCTGCTCCTTCTCCTCCTCCTGCTCCTCCTCCTCTTCTTCCTCCTCTTCCACCTCCTCCTTTTCCTCCTCCTCCTCCTCCTCCTCCTCCTCCTCCTCTTCCTCCTCCTCCTCCGCCTGTTGTTCCTGCCCTTTCCTCTCGTTCCTCCTTTTATTCCTGTTCCACCTTCTCCTCCTCCTCTTCCTGCTGCTGCCCCCCCCCCCTCCTCCTTTTCCTCCTCCTTGTTCTGTTCCTCCTCTCCTCCTCCTCCTCCTCCTCCTCCTCCTCCTCCTCCTCCTCCTCCTCCTCCTCCTCCTCCTCCTCCTCCTCCTCCTCCTCCTCCTCCTCCTCCCCCTCCTCCTCCTCCTCCTCCTCCCTCCTCCTCCTCCTCCTCCTCCTCCTCGTCCTCCTCTCCTCCTCCTCCTCCTCCTCCTCCTCCTCCTCCTCCTCCTCCTCCTCCTCCTCCTCCTCCTCGCGGAGGCCCAGCGCGTGGACGCCTCGCCCCTCTCCACTGGCGCACCCCAGGAGTCTGCCGCTGGCCACCACCCCCATCCTGGCGAGGTCCTTCCTCGTCATGGTAGTGTTCCTCGCGCTGGTGACGACGCCGATGCTGGTCCCGATGCTGGTATATTTCCTCGTGGCGCTGCTGGTGCTGGCCGTAGTCCCAACGACGGCTCGGACGCGCAACAGATGGGCGAGCATGACCCGTGCTCCTACGCGCTCGACGTGCCCGAGGACGAAGACGGGAAGGTGGTGGAGCATTCGCGCGGCCGGGGATGCCCCGCGCTGCGTGGGGAGTACGGGCACGCTGAGCAGGCCAACCCTATCGCGCCGTTCGTGCGGGCGCTCCTCGGCTTCAAGAAGAGCACGCTGGCCCTCGGCGACGAAGACGAGATCATCCCGACGGTCGCGATGGCGACCGCGCGAGCGGCTTTCGGCGGGGACGACGGGCCCCACTGCTCTTCGCCATCCCGATGCTCCCGACGTGCGCCTGGACTCCCCGGCGGACGTGGCTCGCGCCACGGAGGTGGGCGACGCCTCCTTGCCCAAGCGCGCGCCCCTCCGCTTCGACGCTTCCCCCTTCGCCCCCAGCCTCGGCGTCGCCGTCGCGCGCGACGCCCCCGACGGGGAGGCGGAGGAGAGCGGCCCTCGGGCGCTTGCGGGGGATCCCCATCGTCTTCGCAGCGCGCGGCAGGCGCCCGAGCGGCGCTGTCGGGGCGAAGTTGGAGCTTTTCCTCGGCGAGCCCCTCGCGCAGCAGTCCTTATACCTCGCCGCGGTGAGCATCTCCCGAGGCGGTGGTCGCGCCCGGTGCGCTTTCTGACATCCCCTGATATCCCCCCCGTTCCTCTGGGGCCCTTAGATGGGGGCCGATGCGAGCGGGGTGAGCCAGAGCGCCGGATCTTGCAGGTTTCTGCAGGGCCAGGGCGCATTGACCCAGGCTTGCGCGCAGGATCTTTCAGAATCCTGCAAAGCCTGACTGACCCAGGTTTGCATTGACCCAGGCCACTGCGCCCCCTACCCCCCTTTCCTCTTATTCCTTCCCTTCCTGCGCATCCTCCTCCTCCCCCTCCTCCACCCCCTGCGTTTCTTCCTTCCCCTCCTGCTGCTCCCCTCCCCTCCTTCTCCCGTGCGTTTCCCTCCTCCTGGTTCTCCCCCCCCTTCCTCCGCCTCTTCCTCCTCCTCCTCCTCCTCCCCCCCCACCTCCTCCTGCTCTCCCTCCTCCTCCTCCTCCCCCCCAAGCACATTTTGGCTCGAGCGCGCATTTTGCAGCAACGAGCTGAAACCTATCGCGCCCGCGCTCGCGCTGGAGGGGCAGCGGGCTCTCCGCGCACGCAGACTCTGCGCGCGGCCAGCCTCGCCGGCGAAGAGAGGCAATCACCAAGCATGGCGTCGCGCGGGCCCTGGTCAGCCTGCAAGGGCTGCGGGACGTGCGAATACAATGAGCAGTTGATCAGCAATCAGCACAAGTGCCGCAGGTGCGAGAGGCCCGTCAAACTCTACAAGTCGAGGAAGAGCGGGCCGAGCGGCGACGGTGGCAATTCCACCGTGGAGAAGACGAAGGCGGGCTCGGCGGCGCCAGGGCAGCAGGCCCCGTCTCCGAGCGCGCTGCTGGCGCAGGCGGCCACCCGAGCCACCGACCCAGCGGTTAGGACGTCGTTCGAGCTTCACGCGCAGCAGGTGGGGCGGCCACCAAGGCGACCGCGGGCGCAGCGACGGTGGCGCAGCCCGCCGAGGCCGTCAAGCGGGCGGAGAGCGCGCGGAAGAACGCCTCCACTCGCTACGAGCAGGCGGCTAGCCAAGTGCAGCGCTGCCGCGAGAACCCCGAGCGGGCGCCCGCGCGGGCTGCCATCTCCAAGAGGGCGACCGCCAGGGCCCTCACGGCGGAGCAGGGCATCGCCCAGGCAGGCGACGGCGCCAAGGCCGTCGTGGACCTCACGTGGGACATGGAGTTTTTCGCTTGTCCGAACAGCGTCGAGCGCGACGATGCCGAGAGGAACGCCCTGCAGAAGTTCGAGGCCGATCTCATCGCGGCGAAGAACGACTTGGAGACCAAGTCGAAAAAAACATCGCGCAGTAGAAGGCTCGCACCGCCGACGTGAAGACGGTCATCCAGGAGCGGACGGCCAAGAAGAATAAGGCGGACACCGAGGCCGAGGGAGACAGCGGCGCGGTCAAGGGCAGCGGCGACTCCCCCGAGCCCCCAGCCGACGCCGCCCTCGCGGCCGACCAGGCTGTGAAGGACGAGATGGAGCGCATCAGGCAGGCGCGCGCGGCGGGGCCCGCGACGGCGCGCGCCGCCGCGCAGGTCGCAGGCGCGGCCGCCCCGTCAGCCGAGGCAGTTCAGAGGGAGATGGGCCGCCTCAGGCAGGCGCGCGCGGCGGACGCGGCAGCCGCGGCGGCGCCAGCGGTGGCCGCCGAGGCGCCCGCGGCGGCCGCTCCGCACGGCGGCGGCAGCGCCGCCGCCGCCGCTACCTGCGCAGACCCCTGAGGGGAGGCTCCCCCGAGGGGCGGTCGGCCCCCATCGGCCTTGGCAGGGGGCGCGCCGACGGCGTCGGTGGCGGCCCAGGCGCCAGCCCCCGAGGCCAGCCCGCCGCCAGCCAGCGCGGGCGCGGGCGCGGGCGAGGAGTCGCCCACTTTCGTCATGTGTTTTGTTGTTTCAGCAGCGTCGCCTGCCTCGGGGCGATGTCGCGGGGCCACGTCGGGATGCCACTCAAGGGCGCAGTGTTCAAGGCGGTCTCGGGTCTGAAGTGGAAATACATAGACAGCGCTGCTCGGTCCACTGGCAAGGGCGTCACGTCACAATGGGGCAGCCAAGGCGAACGAGGGGGGGTCCTCTTGGCGCGTGGCCACCGACGCGTCCATAGGGTCTTCGGCCGAACGTCTGAGGCCGCAGCTTTCTGCGCAGACGGCTCGCCCTTTTTCGACGGATTGTTGCCCGCAGTTGTTCGCTCGCAGGGACTCAGCAGCGCCATCGTGTTTTTTTCACGCGCACCCCTCGCTCGGTTTCGCAGGAGCCAACGCACAGCGGTTCGCTCGTCTAGGCGCTCCCCTCAAATCCGCCCGGTTGCCCTGGGTAGTGCCAGGGGGGTTCAACGCGCCCGTCGATCAGTTTCGCAGCTCGGCCCCGGTAAAAAAAATAGAGGCCACGCTCGCCAGGCAGATGTTGACTACGCTTGCGTTGGGAGCGCAGGTAGTTCGCACATCGATTTCCTCATGGCCTCAGGGAGCGGCCTGCCTTATATCAAGAGTTTGTCTGCGAGGACCGACGTTCCGTGGAGCCCTCGCTGCGCGCTGGGGCCCCGACTGCACGGCGAGGGCGAGCAGTTCCTCACCCGCCCCCTCCACTCTGCCCCTCGTCTGCCGCAGGTTCCTCGGCCGACCCCCAGCCTCACGGACGGTTCCACGGCTGGCAAGGCCTGCGCCGAACAGCGCGAGCGAGCCGCCCAGGCTAAGGACCGCCTCCGTTCTGAATTCGACAAACTGTTTGCCGATGTTTTGTCTCGCGACAGATCTGAAGTTTCCGCGACTGTCGTTTCCCAGGGGGCCGTTGCCCCTGAATCCCAGGGCCCCGAGGTCGAGCCCGAAGTTGGCTCGGACCCTCCCGCTTGGGTTTTCGGGGGCGAGGCCTTGGAGGAGGAGGGGGCGGACCCCTGGGCCCATGAGTCTTGCTTCCGCCCAGCCGAGTCTGTGCTCGTCCAGGAAAAGGCCACTCCGGACTTTCAGCAGAAGGGAATCGCAGGCGAAGGGTCGGGGGATGGGCTGCCCACATCTGTCGAGCGCCCAGGGGGCCCGGGAGCCAGCGTTGAGGCTGGGCTGATTGATCCAACTCTTTCGTCTGGCCCTGCCTGTGCTGCCCCGCCCTCTTTCTTCACCCCCTCCTCCTCGTGGCTCGCCACCTCGGCTCAAGCTTCTTGGCCATCGCGCACTCACGCCAGCGATTGGGAACCCATACTCACTTCCATTTCATACGAAGCTGGACGCCAGCATGCGCTTCCTGTCAGCAGCCGCTTCGCCCGATGGGTCGACGTCGCCGAGAGAACGACCCCGAGCACCACGGTCTTCCTGCCCCATCTCGTTCACGGGCTGACGGCGTGGATCTGGCGGTGGCTTGGGCGAAGCAGACTCTACATGTCAGGGAACAGCCCCTTCGCGACGGGACTGCATCGCGGCGGGGGCGCGCTCATTCCATCGTCGAGCAGGCTCTGCGTCATCGGCGGCGAGGTAACGGGGCGACGCGGCTGCGTCGCCCCCCAGAGGCTGGCCGTCTCCTGGCCGATCGGCCGCTGGACGGGGCAGGAGCCGCCTTCGCGGGCGGCCCCGCCTTCACCTGGCAGGAGCTTCTGGTCGGCCTCAGGGACTTGCCCAACCGCACCTTGGAGTTTCTCGAGGCGCGCGAGGAGATATCCTTCAGGTCGGCCCGACGGGCGCAGAAAAGAGCAGCATCGTCATCACCGCGGAGCATCCAGGAGTGGATATCTCTACCTGCGCCGGCGGGCCAGGTGCACAGGTCCATCACGGACCCAGTGCCTGAGCAGGACGAGCTGCACGTGAACGCGGCCAGCCTGGTGCGCCCCGTCGACATCATCGACGCCAAGGTGCAGCGCTGGCACTTGCTTTGGCAGGCAGAGGGCGCCTCTGGCGAGGAGATCCTCAAAGCCTGCGAGCTGGTGCGCGACCGCGCCGTGGTCGAGCAGCTGGAGCCGCTCACGGCCCGGCAGGTCAGGGACGTCCTCGCCAAGATGAAGGCGCGGGCGGGCATGGGCGTGGACCGCCTGTCGCCCATCGACTTCGCGCGGCTTCCCGACGAGGGCATCCAGGAGTTGTGCGACCTCTTCCAGATGATCGAGGAGGGGGTCACGTGGCCGCGGCAGGCGACGCGCGCCCCGGGCCGGCTCCTAGGCAAGAAGTCGGGCGGAGACCGTTGCATCGGGCTCCTCCCGATGGCGTGCCGCGTCTGGTCCCTAGCCAGAGAGGATCACACCCGCGGCTGGGTAGAGGACCAGGATGCTTTCTGGGACGCCGAAGTCGCGGGCAATAGCGCGCTAGCGGAGGCCTTCGCCAGAGCGCTGGAGGACGAGGTGCAGTCCACCCTCCGACTTCCTCACGGGCAGGCGCTCTTGGATGTCGAGGCCTTCTACGACGGAATCCAGGTGCCCGTCTTGGCCGACTGCGCCCTCAAGAAGGGCCTTCCGCCCACCATTTTGTTTGGAGATGCAGATGTTTCTAGCTCCACGCATGTTGTCACAATTGGGTTCGTATTCGCTGCCGTTCCAGACATTCAACTCCGTCATCCAGGAGCCCAGGAACGGCACGCGGTTCGCCAAGTGCCTCACGGCTTCCGCGCGCAAGAAGCTCATGATCGCACGCCCAGCTATGTCGCAGAGGATCTGGGTCGACGACCTCTCCGAGCGAGTCGTTGGTTCGATGCATCACGTTCGCACACCTTTGGTCAAGGCAGTTGTTTCCACAGTGCGCGAGTTCAAGCAGCTCGACATTCGCATCGCGGCCAAGAGCGCGGTCACCTGCGCCTACCACGGGGGCGCCCAGTTCGTTTCCAGGGCACTGAGGGCCAAGGGCATCACGGTCAAGGCGTTGAAGCAGGCGCCGTACTTGGGCGTCGACGTCGGCAGCGGGCGGCGGCTAGCGCGCGACACGGCACGCAAGCGCGTCGCCAATGCGGGGCAGTCGCTGGGGCGGCTCCACCGTTTCGCGCGAGCTGCCAGGCGTTGCAAGGCCACGGGGCAGCTCCAGCGAGCGGGGCCCCAGGCCGCCGCGGCCTACGGGCACCAGATCCACCGGTGCCTCGGGCCCGCTATGCTCGCACATCGGCGTCGTCTAGGTGCTGCGGCAGGCTCCAGCAAGCGTGGCAGGTGCCTGACCACCCTACTTGCACTTCGGCTTCCAGGCGCCGGCCCAGGAACTGCTCTTCCTCGGCTGTGCCCGTCTCAATGGTTGTCTTCGTGACTCGCGGAGCCAGGCTTGCGCAAGTCGGTCTCTCTTGCCTGGCCCGCAGCAGTAAGTGCCCTCATGGACGTCCCCGTGCAGCAGCGACCTCGGCACGTTCGTGGGCCCGTGTCATCGGTGATCTTGTACCTCTTGCAGGCGGGATGGACACCGACTTCAGCTACGTCGTGGCAGGCGCCGGGTGACGGGACGAAGGAGACTCACGCCTTGGAGTTCCAGGCGGGGGCCTTCGTCGGCCTGGACCAGGCGCAGCCACTACTTGCGGAGTTCGAGCCTACCTTGGCCGCGCAGTTGAGGAGGGAGGTAGCTCGAGAATTCTGTGGAGCTGGCCTCGAGCAGGGTACCGATCTTCAGAGCTATCGTCATTACATGGTATCGTTCCAAGGCGTACATCGTGGGCGTCAAATATCAGAACTGTTGGTCACGATCGCCACGGATGGTTTCTGGACGCAGCAGAGGAAGTTCGAGCCCAAGCTGACGGACAGCGATATGTGCCTGCGTTGTGGTGAAGAGGTGGGTACGTCAGTGCACCGATGTTGGCTATGCCCAAAAAATCGCGATTCCCCTGCCTACGCCCTCTCCGACGAGCTCGTTCCAGAGGCCGTGGCGGAGCAGCACACCTACCCCGCGTTCTGGATGAGGGGCCTCATACCCGCCGACTGGACCAAGGTTCAGGCCCCTGCAGCCTCTGAACCCTTTTACGGGAGCCAGCTGGTAGGAGACTCTGTGGGCCTTGGCTGCCTAGGTAGAGGGGCCCTTGAGAGCCCCATCGTCATTTTCGGGGATGCCTCAGGGGGGCCCTGACTTGCACGACTGCAGGCTCAGGCGCGTAGGTCTCGCTGCCGCCGCTTTCCAGTCCATCTCTCCCTGCTCCCTAGGGCCGCACCTATTTGGGCCCCTCCCAGGAGCCTCGCAGACCGTGCCCAGGGGGGAATTGTTGGCTTTCGAGTGGGCCATACGTCTCACGCTGGGCACGCTTGTTTATGTGATCGATTGCGCTGAGGTTTCGAGAGGATGGTATGATCGCGCCTACAGGCACCCCACAGGGCCACAGGCCGATGTGTTGCGTGCCATAGCCTCCCACCTTGTCACTCGCGGCGAATCCAGTATCGGTCATCAAAGTCCCGTCTCACCTCTCGGGTAGGGACGTGGTCGAGCAAGGCTGGCCGTCGTGGATTATTCTGAGTAACTCGTGTATCGACGCTCTTGCAGGAGAGGCTGCCACGCGTGCGAGGGTCCCGCAGCACGAGCGTTTTCAGATCCACAACATTGAACGTAAAGCTCGGTTGGTTCGTAGGCGCTTGCTGAGGTTAGCCCTCGAATCGATGTGTGTTTCCCAAGAGTGCGAGGACCCTCCCAGGGCCCCTAAGCCCCGCCTCGCGCCTCCCCATCCCAAAGCTGTTGTACGCCTCGCGTCCGCCCACACCCTGGCCGAAAATGGCAGGTCGTGTTCTGTGTGCCAAGGTTCAGCTACAGAGGACAAGGAGTCTGAATGGTTAAAAAGTGAGTGCTTCCCCCTGCTGCACGGCGATGGTAAATTGTCCCGAGTTCCCCCTGGGCGGCATTTACACTTGGCAGGAGGTTGAACGCACCCCACCCACTCTTTGCGTTTTCACCAAGACCTTGGATTGCGGTTTTGCAGCGAATGCGGTTTTTCGGCCAGGCCCAGCTCGGGGGCTTAGGAAACCCGTGCCGCCCACATCTGATATCCAAGGCCAGGCGCGAGTACCTCGACAGGTTGGCTCGTGACCTGTACCCCGAAGCCTGAGCTTGCATGCCTTTTTATCACTACGTGATGGCGGAAATCCTGGACATCCCCCTCCCCCCCCCCCCGGAGAGGGGGGCCCCTGGCGCCATCGCGCCGCGGCAAAAATCACGGCGGGGACTTCTCGCGCAGCTATGGGGGCCTCTAGGCGCCCTCGCCGGGCCCGAGGGCCGTCAACGAACGAGCCGCCCGCGGCGAAGAGCGCGGACGGGCGCGCCCAGAGGCGACGATCGTGGCGAAGAGCCCAGGGGCGGGCGTTGCACGCGTTCGTCGGGGAGCTTCGCCGAAGACGTGGACCACGAGCGCCCCTGGATGCGTGCACTGCTCCCCCTCTGGGCTATTCGCCCCCGTCGCGGCCTCCGACGCAAGGGGGCAGCCACGGGGCGAGGACGAGGACGAATGCGTTCCAGAGCGTTCCAGAACGCTTTCGGAGCCTTCCACAACGTTGTGGGAAGGCTGGCCGTCGTGGATTATTCTGAGTAACTCGTGTATCGACGCTCTTACAGGAGAGGCTGCCACGCGTGCGAGGGTCCCGCAGCACGAGCGTTTTCAGATCCACAACATTGAACGTAAAGCTCGGTTGGTTCGTAGGCGCTTGCTGAGGTTAGCCCTCGAATCGATGTGTGTTTCCCAAGAGTGCGAGGACCCTCCCAGGGCCCCTAAGCCCCGCCTCGCGCCTCCCCATCCCAAAGCTGTTGTACGCCTCGCGTCCGCCCACACCCTGGCCGAAAATGGCAGGTCGTGTTCTGTGTGCCAAGGTTCAGCTACAGAGGACAAGGAGTCTGAATGGTTAAAAAGTGAGTGCTTCCCCCTGCTGCACGGCGATGGTAAATTGTCCCGAGTTCCCCCTGGGCGGCATTTACACTTGGCAGGAGGTTGAACGCACCCCACCCACGCTTCGCGTTTTCACCAAGACCTTGGATTGTGGTTTTGCAGCGAATGCGGTTTTTCGGCCAGGCCCAGCTCGGGGGCTTAGGAAACCCGTGCCGCCCACATCTGATATCCAAGGCCAGGCGCGAGTACCTCGACAGGTTGGCTCGCGATCTGTACCCCGAAGCCTGAGCTTGCATGCCTTTTTATCACTACGTGATGGCGGAAATCCTGGACATCCCCCTCCCCCCCCCCGGAGAGGGGGGCCCCTGGCGCCATCGCGTCGCGGCAAAAATCACGGCGGGGACTTCTCGCGCAGCTATGGGCCTCTAGGCGCCCTCGCCGGGCCCGGGGGCCGTCAACGAACGAGCCGCCCGCGGCGAAGAGCGCGGACGGGCGCGCCCAGAGGCGACGGTCGGGGCGAAGAGCCCAGGGGCGGGCGTTGCACGCGTTCGTCGGGGAGCTTCGCCGAAGACGTGGACCACGAGCGCCCCTGGATACGTGCACTGCTCCCCCTCTGGGCCATTCGCCCCCGTCGCGGCCTCCGACGCAAGGGGGCAGCCACGGGGCGAGGACGAGGACGAATGCGTTCCAGAGCGTTCCAGAACGCTTTCGGAGCCTTCCACAACGTTGTGGGAAGGCTGCGACGTCCGATACGTCGAATTTTCCTCACCCGAGTGTATCCTCGTCCTGGCTTCGTCTCAGAAAGGAAGTGGATTCCCAGACCGCCGGCGATGTACGTTGTTCCATTAGGACGTGTTTCCTCGATGTCGGCCTTCGGGGCCAACTATCGCGGGGAGGTGGTTGCGAGGGAGACGCCCCCGATCGGACTGGCGCTCGATCCGCCCGCGCGGTGTTCCTCCGCCCTTTCTCTGCTGCCGCCGCCCGCGCGCGAGGCTCTCGTTGAAGTGCGGGGCGCCTTCGCTGTTTTGCTTGGCCGCCGCCCGCGGCAGCTCTCGTTGAAGTACAGGGCATTGAGGCCAATAGACGTAGACCTGGGGTGGAAAAATTGCCCCGTGAAGCGGTCGGGAGTTCAGGGGCCCCGTGCCCACGCAACCATGCCGACGGATGTCAGGACATTGGGGCGGGGAAGGACGGAGGGAAAGAGAGAGTGGATGGAGGCAGGCTAGGTGCGCACACGTCTTATCTGACGTCATACCCCTCGTTTGCATCCCTTGCCATGGCGTAGATCTCCTCTCCAGTCGCGCAGTCGGATGTCGAGCAGGGCAGTTATCCCGAGAGGGCACGAGATGAATGGTAGTGCACGGCACAGCAGAGCGTAGAAGAGCACGGCAGAACGTAACATGTTATGGCATAGCGCGCCATTGCGCAGTGACGCATTGCAGCGCAAAGCGTGGCATCGCAGAGGGGCGCGTACAATGATAGCCAACGCTGTAGCGCGAACGCGATGTGGATTATCCGCAACAGAGAAATGAGGTCAGCGCTGCAGCGGGAGTATGCTCTGGCAGGACCGAGGGCCAGAAAATGGAGCCAACGCTGTAGCGTGAGCGCCGTGCTGGACACACCAGAAACGCTCCGATGGAAAAAACACATGTGACCGACCACCCCTTATGATTTGGAAGGACCGAGAGTCAAACATTGAATCCAACGCTGCAGCGGGAACGCCATGCTGGAAACACCTAAAACGCTGGGATTTGACAAAACACATACGGTCGACCATTTCTCATGATTTGGAAAGACCGAGAGCCAGAAAATTGATCCAACGTTAAGCGGGAGCACCATTCCGGAAACAGAGAAAACGCTTGGATTGGAAAAGCAAAAACCACATATGATCGACCACCTTTGGATGGATCGGATGTGTAAAAAACAGTACGCGGATGGGGGCAGGCTACGACTTCTGGGTTTTCGGGGGGGAGGGGGAAATAGTATTCATATTGTGTCACTGTGGAGGGGTAGAAGGGCGGGGGGGGGTGCGAGGTAGCAAGATGAATGATGGATACGGGCGGGAGGAGAGACGGGCGCAGAGGGTTGGGGACTGCGGGCGAGGCAATTTCGTCGGCGCCCCGGTTCTTCCCGAAATAATGTTTGAACTTCGGTTTCTGTTGTTTAGGTAGCACTTCGTCGCAGGATGTTCGATGAATCCCTCGCAGCAGGATCTCCACAGAGGGGGTCCAGGGAGTCCCGTCTCCCAGGCACGGCGGCGGTCCGGCAGCGCTCACTGTTGCGTTTTGGTGCGATGTCAGTGGAGACATGCGACTCACGATGTTTTTGGGGCGACCAAGAATCTGCGGCAGTGCTCACTATGGTGTTCTGGCACGATTTGGTTTACAAGCGCGGATCGCTATAATGTTCTGGCGGCCCGGAATCTTCCAGCAGTGCTAAGTGTTGCGTTTTGGTTAGATGTTGCCCAAAAATGCGATTCACGGTGGTGGTGTGGCTCGATTTCAGCTTTCCCAGATCCAGACATGAGGCTCAATACGGTGTTCTGGATCGATTTGGTCAACAAATAAAACTATTGCATTACGGGTTAATTTGCTTTTACCGGAAACTCCACAAGGGACGCCGGGGGGGAGCGTTATCCCGGTCTGGCGGCTGTCCCGAATCGAATCACTATGGTGTTTTGGCTTGCTATGGGTTGGTGTAGTCAGAGTTTCGGCTCGTGCCCAGTTGGTGCCGCCTCGTTGCCGCCTCGCGTTCTGGGTGGGTGTATCGGGATGTCTGCTGGTGCCCGGTTGGTGCCGCCTCGTGTTTTGAGTCTAAGTTTACAGGACATGGCTGCACCACATAGCTTACCACATAGCACACACCGCATATGATACACAGCATAGCTTACATCACATAGCTTACAACCCACAGCTTACATCACACAGCTTGCACGATATAGCTTACGTAAAGCAGCTTACACCGCCCCGCGTTCACCTGCATGACTTACGCCACATAGATCCAGTTAGATCTCTACCACTACACTGCACCGCATAGTTTCCATCTCCACGGTGCAATACCGCAGTGTTTGAGGTCTACGCTGGCTTACAAATGTTATGCTGTTTCCTACTGTTTTCGAGGTCCTCGGGGCCCTGGGCTCTCTGCATCGGCCGCGTCTCGCCCAGATAGGACCCGGAACTAAACAAAACCCTATTCCTTCCCTCCCTCCTTCCCTCGTTTCCCTGCTGGGCCGCCCAGCGACCAGTCAACCTTCTGATTGGTTGCTCTGTGGCCCTGGAGGGCCCACACAAAATCTCCCCGAAGCAGTTGCAGGCGCTCCAGCGAGTACGCAAGGGTAAGCCACCTCAGCAGACTGCCTCATCTTGGGGTGAAAATTGTACCCTGGAGCTTTAATTTGTTTCACCGCCAAGTTTTAACCTGCTGGCAGAGTTTGGCTTGATGATGCACACAGTGAAAAATCCTCCCCGCCACAGCTTGGCCGTCGGCCATCTTCTTAATGAATCAACGTTTGTTTGTTCCAGTTGTCCCTCGCCTCCCTACTCCCCTCTCCCTTGACGGACGACATCCCAAGACAGCATTGATAATTGGAAGTGTTCATTTTGCGAGAACGGCCCTGCAAGGTAACTTTGTTCTAGATTCTTATTGGAATCCCTGATGCCTGACTGTTCTCTCTTGCTCGTTTTCCGCAGGACGTGCCGGTATCACGGCGTGTCATTTCCAGATATGTTCCCTTCCCCCCGACCCCCCGCTCGGCCGGCGTCGGGGTCTCCCCCTCGCCCCCCTCCAAGGGAGGACCGCTCGCCTTCCTCTCCCTCGCCCCCCCCTCCCTCTGACCCCCCCCCCGGCCCCCGCTCTGCCGACGTCGTCGTTGTCCTCCTCCTCCTCCTCCTCCTCCTCCTCCTCTTCCTCCTCCTCTTCCGTAGCCATTTTGGCTCAAGGTTTTGATTCCCTCGGGGTCAGAAACGGAGACCTCTGATCCGAGGACAGCGTTCAGCAAGTGCGGCCTGTTCGCCCAGGTCAGGACCGCCCGACACCCAGGTCGGGCCGCTTTTGCGAGCTCCAGCAGGAGCCCCTCTCGAGCGAGACGGCGCCACCATGCCGAGGCGCCAGACGTACACGGTCTGCAGCGGCTGCAGCAACTGGGTGTACGACTGGAAGCTGCAGCGTTCGGGAGGCTGGTGCAACAACTGCAACGACTACCTCAGCGGGTGGAGCGAGCAGCCGCCGTCTGCGGGCCGCAGCCAGCGAGGGGCTGGCAAACCCCCGTGGGCAAAGCAGCCCGTCACGTCGCCCGCGGACGAGGTGCAACACATTATTAACAAGTTCCAGCTGGGGAAGGGCGCCTACGCCACAGCCAAGGCCACGGTCGACCTTGGCCCGCTGCAGGCGCTCCAGGCTCAGCTCACTGCCAAGGCGCCGACGCCCGCGGAGATACCGAAGGCTAAGGCGCTCAGGCAGGCGATCAGCAACATGGACCAGAAGAAGGTGGCGCTGGCGAAGGCGACGAGCCAACTCGTGGAGGCGGAGCGCTGGCTCGGCGTCGCCACGGAGAGGCACAACAAGGCGCTGGAGGAGGCAGCGGACGCGGAGGAGGAGCACGAGGCCATCCTACGGGCGTACTCCAGCGAGGCCATCCCCTCGCTGGACGAAGCAACGGCTATGGAGTGGAAGGCGCCCGAGGTGGACCCCACGCTCTTCGACAACCTGGACGACTACGAGCCTGAGGATAAGAACAAGCTACTCAAGTTCAGGTCGGATCTGTCGTCCCTCGCGCAGCTGCTGGAGAGCGCCCAGAAGCAGTACACGGAGTTCACGGAGCTTAAGAAGCAGGCGGACGCCATCCACGCTTCCCACAAGGCGAAGAAGCGGAAGGCGAACACAGGCGAAGAGGCACCAGCAGCTGCACCTCCACCAGCAGCCGATGGCGGCTCCAGTGCAACCGCTGGCTCTGCGGCGGCAAGCAACCGTCAGAGGAAGAGGTGCAGCAGCGCAAGGACAGACTGGAGAGGCTCCGGAACGACGCGAAGGTCAAGGCGAACCCGAAGCAGGAGCCTGCTCAAGCTGAAGGCGCTGCTGCTGCTGGTGGCCATCGCCTTTAGCAAGGTGTTCTTCTCGAACATCACGCAATGGGGCCCCAAGGCCCACAAGTTCATCAACGAGCAGGGCAACGACATGGACATCATCATGATGTGCGAGACGCATCTGGCGCAGGATCAGATGAAGCAGGTGAAGGTGGACGTGGCTAAGGACGGCTGGAAGTCGGCGGGCACAGCGGCGGTGCCCACGAAGCGCTCGGCGGACGGGACCTCGGGCGGTGAGCTTATCCTGGTCAAGTCCCACATCGCCTGCTCCACCTACGACACCATCAGAGAAAGGCTGCAGAACGACGGGAAGAAGGACCCCTTCTACGGCTTCACGGCGGTGAATCTCCACACCAAGGCGGGCAACGTGGTCTTGGTCTCAGCATACTGGCTACCAGGAGCTGGTCTTCACGGACCCAATCGAGAGAGGGTCCGAGCGCAGGCAGGATTCGTGAAGGCGCTGGCGGACCCGTGGGTGGTCCTGGCGGACTGGAACGTCACCTTCGCGGACATCGCCAAGACGGGCTACGTGCAGCAGATCGGCGGAGCGCTGGTCAAGCCAGACGTGGAGGTCACCTGCGACAAGGGGAAGGGCAGTCTGATCGACTACGGCATCGCTAGGAAGGACTTCGCGCACAAGGTCAAGCTGGAGGCAGTCCGCACGGTGCCTTGGCGAACACATTGCGGACTGACTCTCACGCTGGAAGGTTCGGCGACGTCGTGGTGGCATCGCAAGATGCAGTTACCGAAGGAGCTGGCGACACCGTCGCGACCGAAGAAGAAGGCGGATCCGCACAGCAAAAGGACCCGCAAACGACAGGAAGAACGGCAGCGAGCAGAGGAGCGACTTGAGCCACACCTTCGGGAAGCATTTCAGGAGCAGGCCACGATCGAGGAAGCGGAGTCTGAGAAGAAGGTTAAGGACTTCTACATCACAGATGAGACTTGGACGGCGGCGGTGGCGACGGCGAGCTTGTCAGGTTCGAGCTCACCACCTTCGGCGTCCCAGATATTTCTCTTCGGGGGCAGCCAGGGCCGCACCGCACCTCCAGCCTCCAGCGCGTGGCCGCTCTTAGTGAGCGTTGAGCCGCCTGAGGTTGTCGGCCCTCCAAGCATGGAGGATAATGGGGCGCTGGCGTTCCCTGCTGCTTGGCCCGCCGCATCTCAGAGGGCTTCAAGCTGTATGGCCGCGGCCTCCCACGGGGAGAGCAGCGGTACCAGATCGAGTACGGCGACTACGTGCAAGGGCCCCGAGGCCATGGGAAGGCCGCCGAGGGAGGAGGACCATGACACGCCCGAGGCCATCTTCTTCGAGGGCCTCCAGTCGGCGGCTTCGCGGTGGATCCCGCGGTTGGAGGCACCTGACGCAGGAGAAGACAGCTGGATCCAGGAGTGCGTCCCAGCTACGGTGGCTCTCCTCCAGCGCCCAGAGCACGCCCACTGGGTCCCCGAGGCCCTCGAAGGCCAAACGATCCAGGAGTTGGCGGAGGACATGTGCAGGGAGGCCTGGGAGGAAGGCCGCCAGAATCGCTTGGGCATCATCGGCTACATGGAGTGGCTACGCCGTCAACAAGCTGGAGGACTTTTGGCACAAGAGGAAGCTCGACATTGGCGGGAGTACCAACGTATACGTGAAGAGTTTCGCAGACTACGAGGACGCCGAGGTGCAGCACGCAGAGGTGCGAGTTGGCGCCTGTCGCAGGAGCTCCAGTCTTGGGACGACAAGCTCATCATCCGCGACGCCAGGCATCGCGATGCAGAGGCAGCAGCGACGAGGATGTACGGCGACTGGGTCACCTGTCTGGAGGAGGCGGCGATCGTGACGGATGAGATCGACGAGGAGGAGGCCGAGTACTACCGAGGACGGGCTTCGGGCTTCGAGGTCAAGTGGGTCAAGGCGCGTTCGACACCAGGTCGCACCCACATGAAGTTCGGGCCAGCGGAGCAGTGGGGCATCCTCAACGCCATCCCCATTAGGTACCAGGCGCTGTACACCAACGGCACCGACGGCAGGCAGCAGGCAAAGTGCTTGGCGGAGGCAAAGGCGCAGGGCAAGGTGTTGCAGCAGATGGATCAGAACCAGGTCTTCGGCAGGAAGCTCGGCACCACACAGCAGCAGATGTTCTACGATATGCTGGGCGACTTGTCGGACCTGGATGAGGGGCAGCTCGGCAACTTAGTCATGCAGGCAGAGGGCCACCTCGCCACTGCGCAGGCGCGAGGCTTTACGGCGCAGCAGAAGAACTTCACGGCGTGGGCAAAGAAGGCATGGGCAGGCAAAGTCGGCCTCCTCCATCGGCATGTGAAGGAGCAGCAGGCGCCGAGGTTCGAGCTGTGCACGGAGGAGATGGAGGGCATTGCGGACCCAGACGCCCTCCTGGGCATCAGGAAGCACGAGTGGGAGCGCATATGGACGGACCCAGTGGACACGAAGGAGGACATCGCGTACCAGCTGGGCAGGCTGCGCGATCAGTCCTGGGAGCACGTGCTGGAGCCCCTCACGCTGGAGCAGCTCGACGGGGCCATTTCTGTGTCGTCGTCGGCCAAAGCAAAAGGAGTTGATCATCTTGGTCCGCACGATCTGGCTCGGGCTCCCAGGCAGGCAAGAACATGGTTAGTTCACATCTTACAGTATTGCGAGCAGGAGGTCACATGGCCGAGGCAATGGGCAGCCACCAAGTGCGCGCTGGCGGCCAAGCCCAAAGGAGGAGATCGAGTACTCGGTATGCTGGCCCTTCCCATCAAGCTCTGGTCAAGGGCTCGGGGAGGTTGCTGCTCAGAATGGAGTGATGCGTTATCGGCCCATTGGGACACAGCCCTCAAAGGCAGCTCAGCCCTCCGTGCGGGGCTCCTCAGGGCGTGCCTGGACGAAGTGGGGGCAGAGCTCGGGGCATCGGCGATGACGCTACTGCTGGACATCGAGAAGTTCTACGACACAGTCTCGCTCGTCATCCTGTCCCAGATCGCCCTCAGAGTGGGCTTCCCCGCAGTGGTGGTGGCGTTAGAGATCACCGCGTTCGTGGGCCCGAGGTACCTGCAGGAGCGCAACATTCTCAGCGAGGCGATCTGGTCCACGAGGTCTTTGGTAGCAGGCTCTGCCAGAGGCGTGGGATTGGCGAAGCTGTTCTTGCACCCGATATTAGATAGGGCGCATCGGAGGGCGCCACAAGCTTCGCTGTGGACATTCGTGGATGACACGGTGGCGAGGCAAGAAGGTAGCAGGCAAACAGTCGGCGATGGCATCATCCAGGTCACGGAGATCATCACGGACGGCCTCAAGGAGCAGAGGGTGAAGATCTCCAGCAAGTCGGTCCTGATAGGCACCCACCCGAAGGACGTGAAGCGGACGGCTAAGACCATGAGGAAGAGGCAGATCCCCGTCTACGCAGTCACGGAGGCAGTGGACCTAGGCCTGGATTCGTCGGCTGGGAGGAAAAGGGTTACGACGAAAGCGAAGCAGCGTGCCAAGCGCGCGAAGCACAGGTTCGCCAAGATTGTGAGGCTGCGACGTACCGCGGCCTTGGCCAAAGAAAGTAAAGGTTTATGGATTGCTGGAGCAGTACCACAGGCAGTGTACGGTCACCAAGCTTTCGGGTTCGCAGTTCATGAGCTTCAACGGCTACGACGACAAGCTGGACAGGTGGCAGGAGGTAAGGCGCGTGGGCGGTGCTTGACGACGACACTGGCGGTCGAGTTGTGGAAGGGCGACCCAGGGGTGGCAATGCGAGTTGCCGTAGTCAAGGAGTGGATCAACCTGTGGCAGCGCTACCCCGAGAACCACGCCAGGATCGTCAAGGCATGGCCGCGGATCTTCGACCGTCTGTCAAAGCTTGGGCCAAAACGCTGGAGAGGAGTTCGCGGACCAGTCGGAGCGGTGCAGGCGACCATCATGGACGTGGGCTGGTACGCACCAACGGCGACGGTGTGGATGCGACCAGTCGGAGCAGATGAAGATCCAGCAGAACAGTGGGACATCCCGTCCGTTATGGACGGCACTTTCGACAACACGGGGTGCTTCCAGCAGCTGATAGACGACTTCGAGGAGGACATCGTAGCTCAATACTGGAAGGCTGCAGCAGCACACCCACATGGTGAAGGTTTGGAAGATGGAGCAGATGTTTGGCAGATCCGCGCTGAGCAGCGAAGGTTCGAGAAGCAGGGGCAGCTGGACATGGTGGGGGCCAACATCGCCGTGGTCGCGGGAGGACAGTGGCCGAAGCAGCGATCCGTCGACCAAGGCTACCTCCTGGACTGCAAGAAGTGCGACAGATGCAAGGAGGAGGACGAGACCCTGATGCATCGGATCTGGCTATGCCCAAAGAACGTGGACCACGAGGACTTCACCAAGTCGGCGCCCCTGCTGCCGGCTGCGATGGCGCAAGCAGAAGCTGAGCCTGCGCTGTGGCTTCGAGGACTGCCGCCAGCCTCTCTCACGCACCCTAGGTTTAATGATGAACTGTTAGAGGGGAGGGAGGTTCGGTTTGGTGAGCTGGGGGACTGGGAGGAGTGTCAGCACGAAGGAGAGATCCACATTTTCGGTGACGGCTCAGGAGGCAAGCACTCCTCGGACCCTCGCCGACGCCGCTGTGGATCAGCGATTGTAGCATTGCAGGAGCGCGACGGGGAGTGGATTGTGGGTCGAGCCGTAGCAGTCCCACTCCTCGGCCGCAGGCAAACGGTTCCCCGCTCTGAAATTTTAGCGTTCGGATTGGCGCTCGAAGAGTGCCACGCTGATTTTACTTTCATTACCGACCACAGGTTGATCGCGAAAACCTGGAAGTACCGCCTGGAGCACCCGAAAGCCACGGGTCCCAACGAGGACCTTTGGACCCGAGCCAGAGTTGCCTGGCAGACACACCCAGACAGAGTAGTGAAGGTAGTGTGGACGGCGTCCCATCTGGATGAGACGCCAGAGCTGCTTGAATCGCCGCAGCAGCTGTTCATGGCAGCAGGGAATTTAGCAGCTGACGTCTGGGCGGGAGTCGGGGCGGAGCTGGCTTGGGAGTTCGGGCTGGTGGGGAGGGTTCCTGAGACTGATAGGATAGACTCGATCGCACATCTCGTGCGGAAACGAGCGCGCAGATCTTTGCTACTTGCCGCTGCGTCGGAGACGTCAGAGCGCGCAGGTAGAGCCCCAGTCAGTAAGAGACTTTCAAAGCAGGAGAGACTGATTCGAGATTCTCCCCATCAGCTAGAGCGAGTAGGAAGCAAATGGAGGTGCTCTCAGTGCGATGTGATTGTGACTGGAGCCAGGTTTTTGCGTTTTTCGGTTTCCCCGTGTGCTGGGCCCCCTGGTAAAAGCAGGTCGGAGGTCCCTGAGTTCCAGCCGATTAACGGAGTGGACCTCGAGATCCACGAATCCCACTCGATCACCAGGGTCGACCGTTGGTTTTTGCAGATCTGTTCGGTCTGCGGGATGTATGCGACTGTGGACTCGAGGTCCTTGCGTCAGAAGTGTAGAGGTCTCACACCGAACGGTGCCGAGAATATCCGACGAATTGAATTAGGCCTTTTTCCTCGGCGTGAGGGGCCCCCCAGAGCCATCAAGATGGCCATAGCTCGCAGAGATGAGAGTCGTGTCGTGTCGGCCCACGAGGCCAGGGGGTCGCAGGAGAACATCGAGCTTGCGGGGGGCCCCGCCGAGCCTCCCGTGGTGACCCGCGCCCGCAACGACGGGCACGAGCGGGAGCAGCTGCGTCGTGTAGCCAACGAGTTGCGCACGCAGGCTAAGGTTCAGAGATTGTTGGCAGCAGCGAGAGGTACGACTGTGCATGTGCGGGCGCCGCGGGAGGATTCAGAGTCTTCCGTTTGACGGCAGATGCCCGTAAGCCAGGACGAAGACTGAGGGACAGAGGTCCGAGAGCAAAGAGGTCCAAAGAGGTCCTCCTCCTCCTCCTCCTCCTCC
>CAUYUJ010018450.1:0-25000 GCA_963575745.1 Prorocentrum cordatum
GGAGGAGGAGGAGGAGGAGGAGGAGGAGGAGGAGGAGGGAGGAGGAGCGAGGAGTGAGGACCCAGGACTGAGGACTGAGGAGGAGGAGGAGGAGGTGCGAGGAAGAGGAGGAGGAGGAGGAGGAGCAGTCAGTCAGTCAGTAAATCAATCAGTCAATCCAATCAGTCAGCCGCCCGAGTTGACTGACTCGTGCGTCTCCTCCTCCTCTCTCCTTCTCTCGCCCTCCTCCTCCTCCGCCCGTTCCTCCGCCCTGCCCCTCCTTCCGTCTTCCGGAGCTCATTCAGTTGTGCAATTGTCCGGGCGCAGAGGCGCGCGCGGGCTTGCGCTGCCCGGAATGGCATGGGAGCGCCTCGTGAGGTCGCTTGTCGCGTTGGCTCGCCTAGGCGGCTATTGGGGCCAGCTGGGGAATTACTTGAAGGACGGTCGCCATGCGATGATTTTTTGGCCCCCATTTGCTCGCGGCAAGTCCCGCCACCGTCCCCGAGTTGCGGGTTATAGGCTTATGGGTTATAGGCCTCTTGTTCGTTCGTGTGCCAGGCCAGTTGGAGGCAGTTTGCAAGCCTCGAGTTTCTTGTGGGGGTTGCCCGGTGGCTTCTTCGGGTTTGGGTTGTCGGGGCTTCTTGGGGACCTCGTCGAGGCTTGCATTGCAGGGGGGGTCTTTGCAGGGTCTTTGCAGAGGTTCTTTGCAGGGTCTTTGCAAGGTCTGTGCAGGGGGCGGTGCAATCGGGATATAATATATGATATATGATACATGTGACTGGGGGGGGGGGGGCCGTGCCCTTTGAAGATTCGCGGTTGGCCCCGAGAGGAAGTGAAAAACCGAGCGCGAGTTGACCGCGTGGTGCTTCGTCGCAGCTCCTGGGCCATCATCGCCGAGCCCGGCCCCAAGTTCCAGCCCGCGCCGGCAGCGCATCGGCGCATGGCCATCTCGATTCTCGCGATCTTCCGCGTGAGGAGCTATTGGGGCCAGCTGGGGCAGTATCTGAACGAGGTGAAAAAGAGGGGTACCATCGCGCAGTGAGGGCAAACGCGGCAGCCCGCAGCCGGGCCGAGCAGGGCCCCAGAGGGAGAGGACGGACTGGAGGAGGGTGGAGACGACGGGGGAGAATTGGGGGAGGGTGGGGGAGGCCGGGAGGACGAGGGCGAGGAGGACAGCGGAAGGAACGCCGACCTTGCACGCCAGAATGAGCTTCGCTCGAATTAGCGTCCGGGGGGGGGATAGCAAAGGGAGGCGCGCGACATTCGGGCCGGGCGAAAGGGGGGGATTGGGAAAGGGGGGGTTACGAAATTTGCTGCGTGCAGCTGGTTTCGCCTTCACCGAGGGGCCCATTCCTCGAGACATAGCCGCCTGCGGCGCCGGGAGGCGCCGGGAAAATCAGCTACGCGAGCTGATTCTCACCCCCCCCCCTTTGCTACCCCCCCCCCTCCGCCCGACCCGAGACATCTGATGCTGACGCACGCAGCTTCCTTTCTTATTCTGGCACCTCCCATCCCTTGGGCCGCGGTTGAAAAACCAGCTGCATCAGCATTTGTAGTCGCCGCCCTTTTCCACCCCCCATTTTCGACCGCCCAGATCTTGCCCCCCCCCCCCTTTGCTACCCCCCCCTTTCGCCCGGCCCGAGACATCTGATGCTGACGCACGCAGCTTCTTTTCTTATTCTGACACCTCCCATCCCTTGGGCCGCGGTTGAAAAACCAGCTGCATCAGCATTTGTAGTCGCCGCCCTTTTCCACCCCCCATTTTCGACCGCCCAGATCTTGCGCATGATGCGCGCATGGGACATGGATTCTGGGTCTGAACTTGCGGAAATACCCCCTCCTCGCTCGCCCTTCCCCCCCTCCCCCCCCCCTCCTCAGCGACGGGGGCTGCGGCGATTTCCCAGAGAGGGGGGGGGGCGATTTACAGAGCGGAATTTGCGGCGAGAGAACCCCCCGGAGAGTTGAGAACAGGAGGCGCGTTTAGCAAAATGGGCTTTGTTTTTTTTCGCCGCCGGTGGGTTCTGAAAGCTTGATATTTGCGATCATCCTGGCAGCATTTCGATGTCAGTGGACCCCCCCGCGACGTCAGCGCCCCCGTCTGCCCCCCCCCCCTCTTCGACGTCAGTGCCCCCCTCCCGCGGGGGCTCCCAGGGGCCCCGTCGTCGATTTCCTTGACATGCTTATCGCCCCTCTCAGACAATGTCCCAGCAAACATATGGGGAGTCACCGGGGGGTACCTGGAAACCCAAGGGGGCCCCAGGATGCCATTGACCGTTCTAATAGGAATTGCGGGGAGGCCCCAGGGCACCTCAGGAAACCCAAGGAGGCTTCAGGATATGCTAGGAAACCGCAGGAGGCCCCAGCTTCTCAGGACCCCCAGGAGGCCCCAGGAACCCCCTGGAAGATTCAAAACGCCCAGGAGGCCCCAGGAGGCGGCACGGCATCCCACAGGAAACCTTCGGAGGTTTGAGGAGGCCGCGTTTGGCATGTGGTTCTGGCGGTGACAACGCCCGGTGGTGATCCAGAACCCCTTCAAAAAGTCACCATTTGTTGTTGGGATCCGGGTAGTGTTTGGAGGATGCGTCGATCGGTGGCGGCATGGACCCACAGCACACAAGTTTCCATCGCAGGATCCGACGCACATCAAGCTGCCAACAAAACAGCTTGCGGCTCCACGTAAGTCCGACATGGCGGGGCACATCGGCAATATCGCCGAGTCGCTGCAGCGCACGTGCTGTCGCGTCTTTCGCGTGCATACCGCATGCGCGACTGCGAAGTCAAGGCATCTTCATGGATCACATCCCGCGGAGGTTTTGGCGGCGATGCTTGTGATCCTGCGCCGGTGGCAACACTCGCAGAGGACAACATCGCAGTGATGAGCGCATGTAAGTTGAACCCTGGTGACCCGACACGGCAGCCCTGGATGCCGAACGAATGCCACCCATCAGACATTCCTGATGATGGGAATGCTGGTGGATTCGATCGCGACCCTTTTGAACCAGATGCCGCTGCCACGCGTTGGTCTGCCTTCGCGGACGGTCGGTACTTTCTGTGCATGATAAGTGAGCATGGTTGGGCACCGTTGATGAAGATGATTTCGGTCTCGCCGTCATTCATGCACTTGGTCCCGACGGCCATGCGTTCAAATGCGTCAACATGCACAGCGACTCGGGTTGCCTCATGGCATCGAAAGTTGGAAAGAAGAAGAAGTCACAAACACCTTGCGCTGGCATCGACGAGATGAACGCTGCCCCTTTACGGCGGCAGATTGCCGTCGCATCCAACCCCGCGCTCGTATCCCTCGTCTGCCCATGGGCGCGCGATTCCCAGTGCCAAGCAGGTGCTACACTGGGTGACTTCAGCACCTGGATGCGAGACGACGTCTTCCTTTGAGCTTTGTCGCGTGACAAGTACAAACGTTACTGGCTTGAGAACGACGCGCCAATTGGATGCGACCTGCCGTAGTTGCCTGAGGCCGGCGGCGACGCCCGCGCTCTTGGAACCAGCGGCCGCCCGCGCGGAGCCCCAATAGCTGCGTCGACGCCTCGATGGGATCACGGCCTCCACAGCCCCATACAATGAGGAGAAGCAGAGGATCATTCGGCATACCCGCCATGCTCATGCGCTCTACATGACTGGTAAGCATTGCGAATGCCGCGACCTCAACGAGGCCATTTGGGCGTACTGGGCAGATCGCTTCCCTGCTTGCGTCAAGTGACGTCACTACTACCAGCGCAGCCTGAGTGCATTCCTATGGTGCAGTGGCAATGACGTCACTACGGACGGGAGCTGAATGAAACTCGATCCACATCGAGCCCGTGTACCTGTTCCCGGCGAGCATGAGCGTCGGTGGTTGCCTTCCCCGGGCACGGTGGCCCCGATGATCTTTGAGCACGTTAAAGTGGACATCTCTCGCTGTATTGAAGTCTTGTATTGTTTCCGCTGCCCCGCCGTTATGGGCCCTGGCAAAGCTCACCAGCGGGGATTACCAGAGCACTTTGACGAGCTCATGGACGAGATGATCCTGATGTTCGCAGGCCGCGCCACTGCTGTCTTACACGCTGATCAGTGGGTCAAAACTCAGGACCGCCCGCGTGCCAACTCGTGGCGCCCACAGAAAACGATCCCAACCTTGTGCAGTTGACGCGGCAGTTTATGAATGCCGCCACTCTGAGGATTCTGAGTGCAGCACCTCTATCGCTGCCGACGCAGCCTTTCCCGCTCCGCCACCCGGTGATCCAGCCTGTAAACGACTACCAAGGCCACGCCCAGGCGATGGAGACGCAAGACGCACTCCGTGTTCGCCTGGAGCAATCCACGCAGTTCCAGCGCACCGAGGGTCTTGCTGCCCTGCAGGTACAGGCCCTCGGATAACAGGGTTTGGCTGCGTGGATGAACAAGACCTTTCAGGCTGCCAAGTCTTCGGTTGACGCCCCTAAGGTACTCCCGCCGGATGCAACTCATGCAGCTGGACCATCTCCTGCCGCTCCGATCTCGCTGCCAGGTACCTGTCCTGGCTTCTGCAAGGGCGGGCGCGACCGCGCCCGAGGGTGCTCCTTCTGCGCGCGCGGAGGCCATGCCTACTGCATGCTGCGAAGATTGGGACCCAAAGCTATACATTCGGATACAGAAGGAAGATACTACACTTCGTGCCGGGTCATCTGCAAGCGCCTCAGCGGCATGCTGGATGATTTCCTCGGGACGGGGACCCTGGTCTTCGCCCGAACGTGATTGCATCGAGTCCTCAAGGAACAGGACATACCTGGTGCGTCACGCCGCCACGTGGTTGGCATTTCGGCAATTCGTCAACGAGACCAAAGATGTCGCCCAGATTCGTGCCAGTGGAGAATCAGGAGTCAACGCGATGCCAACGCGAACTACATCGAGGAGCTTACTAACTGGTTTCGCAATCAGGCGGAGTCTCAGACGGAGGTGCCGCCCGACCTTCCTTCCTTGGCACCTGGTACCTCTCGCGGTGGCTCCGTGCCTGCGCCGCCGCCTCCGCCAACGCATCCCCCACCGCAGGAGGATGGCAATATGACGGGTACGACCCCCAAGCAGCCGCCAGCTGTACCAGCATGGTCGGTTCCACTGCCATCCGCGCCTACTGCGTCGGTGGCAACGCCCGCATCTACAATGACACCACCGCCGCCCACTGGCGACGCCAGCAGACCGACCTACTCCACTACCGGTTTCGCTGTCCACTCCATCACTGGATATTCGCGAGCTGGAGGCAACTCCCGCAGACGCACAGGCGCTTGTGGCGCCCGTAAATACGGAATCATGAGTGCACACGACTGTTGCGCACGATCGCAGCACGAGACTGTGGATACGCTGGAGGACGAGGCAATTTTCGGCATCACTCCCAGAGAATGTGTCATTCGTTCTAAAATGTCCGACCCATTCCCTTGGGTCCCTTCGACCTTGCGTGGACACGGTCGATGCCAGTCGTGCGTGTACAGGGCGGAGCATCGCGAGAGTCTATGCTACGTTGACGATGTGATCAAGCACGCTCCCGACCAACAGAACAGCGGTTGCTGCCCGCGCTATGTTTGGATTACTCTGTGTAACGTGACAACTGAACAGTTGGGGCCACCTCTCCTCGTTGGTCCACTTTACCCTGGTCATGCTATGGGGATACCACGGTACTTCACTAAGGCTCTTTCGATTGCACTCCGCCATGATAACGGCGGACGCAACGGCTTGAACCAATTTCTGGACCGCCGTGCCAACTTATGGCAGCACGACTACGTTGATACATGGGCCGTGGCCAATCGCTCCAAAGCCTTCAGCCACATCGTTTCGAAAGTATTCACCCGGAACGACTATGGCTCCCAATGGGTCCGCTGTCCATGCCCGCGTGCTTCGGGCAAGCGGTCATGGCCAACAGTGGGGGGTTGCACGCGAATGCTACGTCATCGCTGTTCTCGCGCCCTACAGCTGCACGTCGTCTAGGGGAAGGCCCGCTTCCAGGTATTTGTCTGCAGCCTCGACCACGACGCTTCAGGTTCAGACTTTGCGTGGGGTCAGACACTGGCCATCCGCGCCATTGGCGGGCATGCCGCTGTGCGCGACAACAGCCGACCGTGGAACATGGGCTGGAAACGTCTGTTGTGGGCGGATGTAAAATTGCTGCAACGCGCCACTGCGCGCGACGCCTGGCCAGGACAGCATCCGCAATATCGGTATCATCCCAGGCTACGACGCCGGCCGTCAGACACTACGCGAGGCATTTTACAGTTCGACTTCTTTTGTCCTCGGCGGCGAACAGAGCCCCCGCGCTACGACCCCTGGATACAAGTTCGAGCGCAAGAAGAAGCAGGTCGACGTGGTCATCGACATGCATGCCGCCACAGTGGCGGGCTGTGAGTTCTGGCTCGGTGAACAAGGGGCCATCATGCGCCCCCAGATTATTCCTCCGATGGCCATCCTGGCCATCAGAATGGTCAGGGGAGGCCCCCTTTACCCAGACATGATCACGACATGGAAGTTTCCGGCTTTGGCCAGACTCCCAGCGCCACGCAGTCAGTACGAGGTCTGCGAGACTGTGCCGGTGGCGACACCTGCAGCAGAACAATTGCGGTCGCTGATCCCTGCGCCGCGCCCCATGCCCATGCCCCGGGGCTACGTGGCCGCCGCGGACCGCATGCGTTCCTCCTCTTTCTCTGCTGCAACGGATATTCCCAAGCACCCAGGACTGCAACCAGGGATGAGGCAAGAAGATTCCCAAGTGGATCGAATCTTCATCGGAATTGAGCCGGCGGCGGCACCTGCGCCGACTCCGACCGACCTGAACCTCCTGGGCACCGTCCATTGGGAGAAGATCGTGGACGATTGCAAGAAGCAGTACTTTGAACCACTTGTGAAGACGCTTCCTCTGGGCACCTGGGATCGTACTAGTCGCTTTGAAGACATCCGCGCAGGTGACTTCATCTATACACGACTGCATGGTTCTGCCCGTTGCCGCGCCGTTGATCGCCGGTATCCAGCAAAGAAAGAAGTCGCGCTCACGCTGGAAAAGGGAACGATCTTCGGACCCATCATAGACGTTGCTCACAACGGACCATACGTCAGCGCGCAGATCCCGTGCCACGGTCATGGGCCATTCTGGGCCAACATTTGGTAGTCCGAGAGGAATGACGATCATAACGGTTCTCCATTCGCACTTTTTTTGCGTGCTGAGTTGCCTCCATGGTTGTTTGACCATTTCAATGCATACGATTGTGACGTGCACCTTGGGCTCCCCGACGACGATATCGTCATCGACGCGCGTCGGCGGAAACACCCGCACTCATGACGAAGCTCGTGACGAAGATCGATGAGACGAAGCTCGTGACGACAATCGAAATCATCGAAGACCTGCCGTCCATCTTCGCCAGACTTCCGTATGATGCTATGATGAGGAGCATCCGTGCGAATGGCAAGAGTACACAGGGCATCCCGACGTTGACCACCCCACTGCGAGGTTGACCACATGCGTACGGCAACATACATGGAAACATACCACTACGACAGCCATCTCGAGATATGGTTCCGTGCCGACCCAAAGGCGGACTGGTGCAATCTGCATCTCGACTCTTTCAGCCCATGGGCCAAACAGCTGCCGAACGTTTGTGGCCAGAACCGTCTCCTTCATACGATGATGGCGGAGATGAATCGGAATGATGCTGAGGATGTCGTGCTGCCCCGCTGGGTACCACATCTTTTTGCCATTCTACAGAGCGATGCTACACAGCGTTTGGTGGGTACCTCTGCGTCGGACATCCTCAAGTATCACCCTGCTTTAGCGTCTCTCCTCGACCTGGGAAACGACGGTGCTCGCCGATCCGAAGTACAGTGGCATGCTGACGGACCCAATGAGAGATCCATTCAATGTTAGGGCTGGCGCCGCACCGCCGCCTGCTGAAGCCGCTGACACTGCTGCCGATATCGGAAGCACAGCTTCGGCCGTCGCTCCTACCCAGGACAGACTCATGGACGTGCTGCGCACCGACTATGGCGACGGCATGGGCGGCGTCAGCGACGCAGATGCAGTGGGCCAGGAGCTTCGCCGCAGAGCGGAGAAACTCCTGCGAGATCATCATGGCGCGGCCTCAGCACACCGTGCTCGCGACCAGAGCGCGGCTGGGGAGCTGTCTGATCCGATGACCGATATGGGATTGGACTCTCTGGCCAATGATTAGGCCACCGATCGCGCGCACCTCGCCCCGAACCATGTTGTTCGCGACCTCGGCTGGAAGGTGGGCGCTGACGGCGACGCTCGCAAGCGCATGCAGGAACACATTGAAAACGGTGCGTCTGAATTGCAGACTGGAAAGCGCCACTGTTCTAGCTGCTGCTGCGACCTCCCCAACAGCGACACATGCGTAGATGACCTGTGCCACGCATGCACTGAGTCAATGAGACGTGGGGGAACTGGCGCGTTCCAGATTTAGTTCCTGACATTGGTGCGCAACTGGATCCGCGAATCAATGGGCGAGAACATCGCTCGTCAGCTTATGCGCACGGACGTCCAGATTCGCATCCAGGGACAGCGTTCTGACGTTCCCGCAGAGAAGGACTATCTCCGCAAACTGGCTCAGAAAGCCGAGGTCCGACACGCAAAATGGCTGGGGGCAGGTAGACCGACCCCCGGTCAGCGCCGCGTCGGCGGAGATCAAGACGCTGACAAGGAGGGCACCGTCCTATATCATCCATGCCCCGACCTCGCCACCAGGCATCAGGAATATTCGATCTTCCTCCATCTGATGACAGAGGCCAGGATTCTGAAGCAACGGAGTTAGTTCACGTTGGAGGACATGAGGGCACGCGACTGCACCATGTCAGCGCGCTGTCTGGCCATGCGGGCCGGCGGGCACAGGCTCCCGGAGCGCTCGCTCGCGGCGGGCGCCTTGACCGCGGATTCGTGACTTTCTCAGCTCCCTCTGGGAGGTCAAACGAATCGGGCGACGCTGGGTGAGCTCCGCCTGCAGGCCCCCAAAGGTGCCGCGAAGGGAAACAAGGGTTACTTCTCAGTTTCCTCAGTCGGCCCCATTCGTTTCACCCCTGCCCCTCCACCTCCGCGCCGCGATGGCCCCGCCGCCGCCCGTGCTCCTGGCGGCGCTGCCTGGGCTGACGCCGCTGGCTGGACTGGTGGCGATGGCTCCTCATCGAGCTCGCGCCGCCCCCTCGCACCGCGCCCGACGGCGCCGAAGAGCGCGGCCGCAGCGCGAGTGCCGCGCGCGAGCGCCGCAACATCTACACCTGGTGGCGTCGCGGCCTCCATCATTACCAGCGCGATGCGTATCGATACTGGTCGCACTTCCTGTGCCGGTGGAGTTCCGTCGACGGTGACGATTGCGAATATATATATATATGTATATATATATACATACATATGCATATATATATATGTATAACTATATATTTGTATATATATACATGTATATGAATATATGTGAATATTGTCATACGACAACTTTAGGACCATCACTAGCAGTTGGTTCAACGGCTATGGGAATAGTGTTTGGATGAGCGCTACTACGAACCATTTTAGACATATATATATATATATAAATCAGATTCACTGACATCGTGTTACTGCGTAGTTTGCCGCATATTCTATTACCAGTGATTTTGGAAGTAAGTTGGCACCATTGTGGTTATCATTCGTATGTATCTTGGGACAGATTGACATTTGTGCTATTTCATTTGAGATATATGAATTTCCGCTTTCTTGCGATCTTGATTTCTGCTCACACGATAAACTCTGGCAATCGCGCATGGACGCACCCAGGCAGGTCGCCCGCCAGTAATATTATCTAAGATCAGCGTATCTGTTCTCTCATGGGACGGCGTCCGTGCACGACCAGCGCATAGAATTTTGCCCGTGCTTTTTGTCGGATGTCGACATCCCTCGCAGATGCATCTTTGCGTTGCGCGCATTTTTTCGAGGCGTGGAGTGCCTCGCAGCATGTGCGATAGATTATCAGAGATGGGTTGTCATCACAACTATCCTAATACCTTTGCACGTGGGCCTGGGGTGCCCTGACTTTTTTCTGGGCCTGGAATGCCCCGTGAATGGGCGCCTTGTTACTTTGATTGGGTTGTCGTCACAACTCCGACCCATTTTACTTTACGCTTGTAGCGCGTCGGTGGCAACACCTGCATCGAAGGATGCTGCCGTCGCTTCGCTGCTTTCCTTCCCTCGTTCCCCCATCCCCGTCACCTGCGGTGACGGAGTGTCGCCCAGGAGTGCCGGGGCGTTTTGGGGGGCGCACCCAGGGCCCGCTAAGTCGGGTGGCCCTCCTAAGTGCCCCGCGTGGCGGGGTTGGTATTCTCTCTTACAGGGGCGGTGGATAGAACGGGGCGGCGAGTGGACCTCGCATCTCCGTTCCCGACTCCTGCCGTCGCCCCCCGCGGGCCCGAGGCCATCGGGAGTTGGCAGGTTTCGGGGCGGGGCGTGCGTGTGCGCGCGCGTGAAGTCCGTTCACTTCCTTCGTATTTCCCCTCTTGCCGCATTGGATTGGCTCAGGTATTGGCAATGCACTAACAGCGCACTGCTCCCTGCGCAGAGCCCTGGAACAAAGGAACCCCGCCCCTCGCCTCTACCTCCCTATACGCGCGCCCTTTGGGGGCCCCTTGGAACCTCTTAGGATCTCCAGGGGCCCCGTCGGGGCCGAGGGCTTGAAATTTCTGTTCGGGTTCCCCATCTGGGCCCCCTCGTGGGGCCGTCTTTGGGCCCTCCTGGGCCGTCTTGGGCACCTCGTGGGCCGTCCTGGGGCCCAGTTGGGCCGTCGTGGGGCCCTCTTGGGGGCCTCTGGGGCCGTCTTGGGGCGATCTCGGTGGCCTCTTGGGCCGTCTTGGACCGTCGGGAAGCCGAAAAAGCGAGAGCGCCAAAATCTTTCGAGCACTCAAATCAATTCAACGAGTTTAGCATCTTGGGGCTCTCTTGGGAGGCCTCTTGAAGGCTTTTGGGGATGTGTTGGAGGGCGGTTGGACCGTCTTGGGGCCGTCATGGAGCGATCTTTTGGCGATTCGGGGCACACTCGGACCTTTTTTTGTGGTCTCTTGGGGCGCTCTTGGCCCGTCTTGGAGTCCTCGTGGAATCCGTGACAAACCCAAGACGAATTGGCAAGTTAGGCTCCCGGCCCCTTGAAGACTTTTCGGGGGTGAGAAGTGACCATCCGAAGCTTCGGCAAAAGGGCATGAGGACACACCCACTCCGTGCCCAGCGGCATGGTGGCGGATACGCAATCATTTGCAGTTTTCGCCGGGGGAGGAACCCTGAAGGTGGACGACACGAGGTGCAGTGCATGTTGTGCACGAGGCAGAACGGTCGATGCGGAAAGGAGTGTGAGCATGAAAACTATGGTGGGGGCCTGTTCCAACTGTAGGCGAACGACGCATTATCGTGAAGAGCCATGCCATGAGTCAGCTGAAGGACGTGGTCGATCACGCAGACATGATCGTGGCGGGTCGAAAAGGGGTTTGGGGCGGTATGCGATGGTAGGGTTGCACGATTTGCCTTCGTTTTTCAATTGCACCACATCTGGAAGCACGCACTCAACGTCTTATAACTCCACGTTTCCCGTGCCTCGCCTCCCCGCTGTTTTCCTCCCTGTCCTGCCCCATCCTCTGTACGGCGACGGATGGGACAAGGCCGTGACACCTCGGCTGTCTTGGGGCTGGATTTGAGAGGCCGTTATGGGGCGGCGTAGGAGTATGAGGAACATGATGATGATAATGAAGGGCCGCATGATAACGAACACGTATCAGTTGCTATCCCAAACCATTTTGAAACCGCCAGAGTTTTCTTCCCGAGAGGATGAATAGTCCGACGAAGAGGCCGCGCAGGAGGCGAGGATGTGTCTAGAAGTTGCAGGGGGTGGCAACACAACTAACCAACCGCATCGACCAAGGATAGCAATTCCCAACCATCCTGCGGTGTTGGGTCCTCGTTTTGAACAGGCGGCGCCCTGCGTCCCACCTCTCTTCCTCTCCTCCTCCGTCTCCTCCCTCTCCTTCCTCTCCTCCCTCCTCTTCCTCCTTGCCTCTGCCCTCCGGATGTTTCTGTTCCGGCACACCCCTCACACGCTTCGTGGCCCCATATGGAGCTCCACCGAAGGCCCAAAAGGCAGCGCCCGCATGTGCCCGCCGCACCCATGTCGGCACCCCCCTCACATGTTTCGTGGTCCCCATAACGGGACTTCACCGAAGGCCCGAAAGTCAGCGCCCGCACGCGCCCGCCACACTCATTTCGGCACACCCTGCACATGTTACGTGGCCCCCACAGGGCGCCCCACCGAAGGCCCTAGAGGGAACTCCACCGAAGGCACCAGTGGCAGCGCCCACGTGACGCCGCCATCCCATTTTGGTACGCCCCTCACACGAAGGAGTTCCACCGGAGACGATGTTCACGACTGCGGTACTCACGGCTGCATGTAGTTGGGTCTTTTGCCAGGCTAATTTGTTCGAGCCGTTCCTCTCCAGCCGCGATTGTGCAGGCCTCCGCCGCTTCACCTCATTGGATAACGCGCGTGGGAGGAGCCCCGTTGTCCGGTTACGGGGTAGTTGGCGTTGGAGAGGGGGTTGCAGGTTTTGTCCGAAGGATAAGACATGCGAACATGAACGCCATTCGTGGCACCACCTTCAATGATCATGGCGATATCCATAGCAGCCGCGACACGAATTGCAGCGTTACGATTGTGATTAGGAGCCGGCGTAGAGACAGTAGTAGGTGTGTTTGTAGTGGGGGTAGTCGCAGTAGCAGTGCAATGCTCATTCCTACTAGTCGTGGTTGCGGTGGATGTCATGGGCGCATTAGCTTTGCCAGTATTTGTATTAATCGTCAAAGTAGTACGCCATCCATAGCGGGTCGGAGTAGCACAGGTAGACGTAATTTGGCGTGCAAGAAGAGCGTGCAGCAGTCGTCGTCGAAAGAGAGGTCACAGTACAAGCAGTCAGGTAAGTTGGTGCGATTTGAGAATTCGACCCGAAGTCTCAAACCGCACTGAAGGCGGCAGACTGTCGGTACAGCCAGGCCAGGGGCCGCCGGCCCAGCCAGCCTGGGGAGAGGGAGTTTAGCGGCAGGTCGCGGGCGATTTGCGCAGCGTCGGGCGCTCGAAAACGATCGCAGGGCCCCCCGCAGACGTTGACGAGGGTTCCCGTTCGGGAGTACCAACCTCGCCTCGGGCGTCGGATCTGTTCACGGATCCGCTGTAATTCCTATGCGGACTCGATTGTTGCTTGACTGATCCAATTCCAATTTTATAGGTTTTGGGTAGACCAGGGCGGTGGGACAACAGCGTGTGTTGGCGCGGATTTTGTCGGACCGCTCCACCCATATATACTAGCGAAGGACTCCGATGACGCCGTACGCAGGGGCACGCAAAAGGCGCGACAGGGGGGGGGAAGGCGCCTTCCAGCTAGAATTTTCATCAGGTGTTCCTTCTAGAACTTTAGTCAGGCGGCTCCTTCCAGAAGCCCCTATGTGGCCGAACGTTGAGGCCAGACCTGCCAAGCTATCGGACCATGTGTTCCCCGAATCGGTTTGGAAAGCCTTCGGGGAACACGTGGGCATCTTGAAGGTCATCTTAGCCGCCTGGAGGCCATTTTGACTCTTTCGGGCCTTCTTGGAGGACGTCTTGGAGGGCTCGTGGGCCGTCTTGGACGCCATCTTGAGCGTCTTGAAGGCCTCTTGGGCCGTCTTGGGGGCCTCGTGGGGCCGTCTTGGGCGCCTCTTGGGCAGTTCTGGGGCCATCTTGGAGGCCTCTTGGGCGATCCTTGGGCGATCTTTGGGAGCTCTTGGGCCGTATCGGGCCGTCGGAAGGCCCAAACGAGGAACATATCAAAATCCTTCGCCTTTTCTGGCCCTCCTGGAGGCCCTCTTGGAGGCCTCTTTGGCCGTCTTGGGCCAGCTGCGAGCCACCTTCGGCCATCTTGGTGGGCTCCTGGCCCGGCTGACGCCCTCGGAATCCGTTTCGGGGGCCTTTCTGGGCCGACTTGGGGCCCTCTTGGGGTGCTCCAGGGCCGTCTTAGAGGCCATCTTGGGCGTCTTCGAGGCCTGTTCGGCCGTCTTGGCGCCCTCTTGGGGCCGTCTTGGGGGCCTCTTGGGCCGTTATGGGGCCATCTTGGAGGCCTCTTGGGCGATCTTGGGGCGACCTTGGCGGCCTCTGGGGCCGTCACGGGCCGTCGAAAAGCCGAAAAGGCGCAAATGCCAAAATCCTTCAAAGACCTGAGGGCCTTCCTGGAGGAACTCCTGGAGGCCTCTTGGGCCGTCTTGGAGGCCTCTTGCGGGCCTTTGGGGCTATCTTAGACCATATTGGGGCCATCTTGGGCCGTCTTGGAGGCGTCTTGGGGCCATTTTAGCCGTCTTGGAGGCCATCTTGGCTGTCTTGGAGGCATCTTGCAGGCCATCTTGGGCCATCCTCGCGATTGTTTGAGGATGTCCCGAGCGAAACTGCCGTTTTTGGCGATGGCAACCGCCTCTTCCGGGTGGCCAGCGGGACGGGCGGAAGCCCCAGGGGCAGTTCTTTTGGAAAAAGAACCAAAACCAAAACCGTAATAGTCTAGCACGCCAGGCACCCTTGTGATGAATCAACAGGGGGCGGCGGATCGAAGACGCCTACGGCGAATCACCGCCGCCCCCTGCCTTTGTGGAAGCGCCTATGTGGCCGAACGTTGAGGCCAGACCTGCCAAGCTATCGGACCATGTGTTCCCCGAATCGGTTTGGAAAGCCTTCGGGGAACACGTGGGCATCTTGAAGGTCATCTTGGCCGTCTGGAGGCCATTTTGACTCTTTCGAGCCTTCTTGGAGGGCGTCTTGGAGGGCTCGTGAGCCGTCTTGGAGGCCATCTTGAGCGTTTTGGAGGCCTCTTGGGCCGTCTTGGGGGCCTCTTGGGGCCGTCGTGGGCGATCTTCGGGGGCACTTGGGCCGTCTCGGGCCGTCGGAAAACCGACAAAAAAGCAAATGCCACAATCCTTCACAAACTTTTGGGAAATCAGTGATTTTGGCCTTTTCGGGCCTTCCTGGAGGCCCTCTTGGAGGCCTCTTGGGCCGTCTTGGGCAATCTTAAGGCCATCTTCGGCCGTCTTGCTGGGCTCCTGGCACGTGTGACGCCGTCGGGAGCCGTCTTGAGGGCCTCTCTGGGCCGACTTGGGGCCCTCTTGGGGCGCTTCGGGGCCGTCTTAGAGGCCATCTTGGGCGTCTTGGATGCCTCTTGGCCCGTCTTGGCGCCCTCTTGGGGCCGTCTTGGGGGCCTCTTGGGCCGTCACGGGGCCATCTTGGAGGCCTCTTGGGCGATCTTGGGGCGACCTTGGGGGCCTCTTGGGCCGTCACGGGCCGTCGGAAAGCCGAAAAGGCGCAAATGCCAAAATCCCTCAAAAACCTAAGGAGAATCAATGATTGTGGGCTCTTCGGGCCTTCCTGGTTGACCTCTTGGAGGCCTCTTGGGCCGTCTTGGAGGCCTCTTGGGACCCTTTTGGGCAGTTTTGGGTCATCTTGAGGCCATCTTAGGGCGTTTTGGGTGGGTGCACCTTGGGCCGTCTTGGAGGCATCTTGGGGCCATCTTAGCAGTCTTGGAGGTCATCTTGGCCCTCTTGGAGGCGTCTTGGAGGCCATCTTGGACGATCTTGGGGACCGTCTGGAACGGAAAAACCCTTTGCAACCACCCCTGGGCAAATTTTCGGCATCCTTCCGGGTGGCAGGCGGGACGGGCCGAAGCCCCATGGGTGAGTTCTTTTGGAAAAAGAACCCAAACCAAAAGCCATATAGTTTGGCACGCCAGGCACCCCTGTGATGAATCAAAAGGGGGCGGCGGATCGAATGGCCTTCGGCCCATGCCGCCACCGTGCCTGGGTTGTGGGTATGAAGCGTATTGGATGTTCGTTGGGATCTCAGGGGGGGCCTCTCGGGGGCCTCTTGGAGGCAGTTGGGAGGCCTCTTGGGGGCCGCTTTGGGGCCTCTTCGGGCCTCTTGTGGGCCTCTTGGGGCCTCATGGAGCCTCCTGGGCGCCTCTTGGGACCTCCTGGGGGCGGAAGGCTTGGATTTGCGGTTCGTATTCTCCCTCTTGGGCTCCTTTTGAGGCCGTCTTGGGGCCGTCTTGGGCCGTTTTGGGAGCCTCTTGGGCCACCTTGGGGCCGTCTTGGGGCTGGCTTGGGGCCTTCCAGGGCCGTCTGGGAGCGTCGGGAAGCCGAACATGCGAGAACGTCAAAGTCTTTCAAAAATCAATGGGAAATCACTGATTTTGACCTCTTGGGTCCCTTTTGGGAGGCCTCTTGGAGGCCTCCTGGGCCATGTTGGAGGCCTATTGGGCCGTGTGGGGGCCATCTTGCGCGTCTTGGGGCGGTCTTTTGTCGACCTGGGGCCCTCTTGGGCCGTCTTGGGGGTCCTCTCAAGGCTCTCTTGGCCCGTCTTGGGGCCCTTTTGGACCTGAAATATTGGAGCGCCATCGCCGGGAAACCTTGGGGGGCACGCGCCGAGCCCCGGGAGATCAGGAGTGAGGATTGGGGCGTAGAGGATCAGGCCAAAAGGGACGTGAGGACACGCCCTTTCCGTGCCCACGGTGGCGGATTAGTGTCAGTATTGTTAGTAGGAGAGCTGTAGGAACACCATTGGTAGCAGCAGTATCGGTAATCGCGTGATTCGACGTTGGAGATGAGCTTGTATGTGCGCTGGCCGACATTTCGGCCGACGTAAATCTCGGGGATGCCGTGGTCGGTGGTCGGCGTTTTGGGGGAACGCGTGGGTTTCGGCCAGACCTTGGGCCCCAAATGGGGCACCAAACCCTCGTGTTCCGCGCTCTCGCCTCTGCGAACAACAGCGAGGGCGTCGAGAATGTAGGCCCGCGCGCATTGATTCGGAGGGCTTGCGTGATCAGTTGGGGGAGGAGCATCAGCAGCAGCTACGTCAGCATTTCATGGGCGAGAGGAAGGATGGGCAGGATAGGATGACGAGAGGAGAAGACACGATGGGCAACGGCAGGAGGAAGAGGAGGCGGAGGAGGGGAAGATGGGGGTCCGTAGCCATTTTGGCTCAAGGCTAAACGTTGTGAAGGGCTATCAACGCCCGAGAATCAGCGATTAGCTTTGGCTGATCCGTTCCCACGGGCTCGGACTCGCGGGCCCAGCCTGGCTTTTCTGCACTTTCTCCCCGACGGCTCACATCTGCCGTCGGGTGTTTCTTGGGGTCGCACTCTTCCTTGTGGCGGTGGGGACCGCCACACTCAACAGTGCTCAGCCATGTCTCTCTTCGCAGCTGCTGGAACGGGAGCTTCTGGATCTCCAGGTCAGGATCCTCGGAAGCGTCCAGCGACGGAAGGAGCCGCAGATGATGAAGAATCGCAGCCATCCGACTTCCAGGTCCAGATCGACGCCCTACGTGCGGAACTACTGGAGGAGGTCGCCAAGACGTCGTCGGTCATGCAGGGGTCGTTCAACAGTCTCTCGTCGAAGGTGGTCAAGGATTGTGGTGATATGCAACGGCAGGTGGAAGAGCGGCTCTCTCGTACTGAGGGTGTTCAAAACACGCATGCAAAATATATCAAGGCTTTGCAGGAGGATGTCAAGAAGCTGCGTGCGGAATTGGGGATCATCAAGACCGAGCCGAAGCCCGTCACGACTTTCACGCTGATCTCGCTCGAGTCCAATTTCCATAGGGAGATCGACATATCGGTCATCACCGTGCGGTGCAAATTCCAGTGCGCTAAAGTGGCGGTGCAAGAGGCGCTGCAGCCGTGGCTGCATAAGCTCAACATGGAGCAGGGTGAGGTGGAGCTCGTGGGGGATCCGACGGACAAGAGGTTCACGCTCCAGTTCAAAGGCTCGAAGGCTTTCGCAGGACGTCGGGCCCAACAGGCTCTGGCACTTCTTCGTCCTCAAGCTCCTGGTCAAGAATGGCTCCGCTTCCACACCGTGGCAGCGTCGGGCGAGCGATCCGAGCTCTTCGTGGGCCCAGACAAGAACCCTTGTCAAGTACGACGCGAGCTGGCGCTCAAGGTGGCGAAGCGCTTCCTCATGCAGATGCACCCCCAAAAAAAGTTCTTCCTGGACAAATTGCGCGGTACGATCTCATCTGATTGGCGGCAGCTGGTGCAGCTCACGCCGATGCCCGACAGTGATGTCCCACAGATCCGCTGGGCCGATGACAATCTTCAGCTCGAGGGGATGGCGCGCGGGCAGCTGGAGGACGGGCTCGCCAACGCGCTGGAGGGTGACGGCCATACCTCGTGGTCTCTTTAGCAGGTTTCACGCCTTGTGGGGGGGTGCCCGCAAGGCCCACGTGCCGCTTCGCATCGGCACGTGGAAAGTGCAAGCTCTGATGCATTTCCAGCCGGCTGTCAGATGTGCTAAGTTTAAATATATTCGTCGCCTCCTCCGTCCTGGGTCAATCATTGCCGTGCAGGAAGCACACGGCACGATTGCTGAAATCGAAGATTTTCTCAACGCCTCGAACCTCGATTTTGGGTTCACCTCCTCTCTTCTCCCAGCTGAGCACGGCGCTGGCGGAGTCATCACCTTTTTCCGTAAATTCGGTCCAAGCAGTGAGAGAGCTAGGCTGTTCGGTGGCGAGCGCCCCTGAGCCCCCCCTCCTGAGGCCCTGGTTCCTGGTCGAGTGTTGTACACGAAGTTCTCTGCAGTAAATGGTTCAGCGTGGATAGCTCATTATAGCGTTCATAATCATGGTACCAGCGTAGCTCAACGTCAGTACGTTACCCATCACATCCTCTCCTCCATCCTCGACTCGAAAGATGAACCGCAGAGCAAGCTCGTGATTGTGGCAGGTGATTTTAACTTTGGGTTGCAGGCTCCGGCCCCACTCGCCCCGACGGACGAAGAGATAGCTGCGCCTCTACCTCCTTTGCCTCAGCCTCCTGGTTGGCGCGATGTTGTTCGGCAGCTCACCGAGTTTGAGCTGGGCGCACCGTCGCACTTTCATGCAGGGGAGAAGCACCTCTCGTTTATAGATCGGCTCTTTTGCTCGTCTCATGGATGGGTTATCTCGCATCAGGCTACTAGTGGTGAAGTTATCAGTATCCCAGAACAGCTTCAGGCTAAACAGATCTCTGATCATGCAGCGGTGCGTGCTACTCTTGTCCAGAGACCCCCGACCCCGGATTCCTCGAGTCCAATCCCAAAGGAGATCTATATATCTATACGACTAGCGAGTAGGCCCAGTTTTTGCCGATGGCGGTGGGCGCCGCCGACTTTGACCACTTGAGCATCCCGCTACAGCACGAGTGCTATAATAAGCTTATGATAGAGGCTGCACGTCATGCACGCAATGCTATAGCACTGCGCAAACCACAGTGTCTTCAAGCACGGTATTTTGTCATGCGTAGTTGTGCACGCGCGGTATTCCGTCAAGATATACATCTAGCTGGAAGGTTGACGCTAACACATAAGCTTGCTCGGGAGCACCTCCTGTTAGACATGGTTGCTGGCAGTGTGCTGTTGGTGGAGCCAGATGCTTTCACCCGCCTCTCGGATCAGTTGCACGCCGAGCTTGATGAGAAGAGGCGCCGTCAGATCCAGGCGAGCATCGATGCGACGGGCAACGAACGCCGTCAGAATCGCTTGCGAGGGCGGGCTCAGAAACTGAATAAGGCTGCTCAGTTGTTGTCGCCGTTTGACAAGCGTGTGAGTCTCTCGGGCATCAGGGTCCAGGGCCAAACCATGCAGGAGCCGAGCCAGGTCCTCCAAGGTCTCACGGACTATTGGAAGCCAGTGTTCACGGGGAAAGACTTCGACGACTCCAGGGCTCGGGACTTTCTCGGGGCCCATGCTCCCCAGGTGACGTGTAGCGACCTTCCTCCTCCCACGTTCAAGTTTTTGCAGGACTTCTTGAGGCGCCAAGAGGACTCGGGCCCAGGACCTGATCGTCTCAGGCATGCTGCCTGGGCGAGAGCACCGCGTGGTGCGGGCATCCTTTTTGACGGCCTGCAGTGGATCTTGCAGGGCTCCACTTCGAGCTGGAACTTCAACGAGCTGTTGGGGGTGTTCATCCCCAAGGGCACGGAGGCGAACGACGCTGAGGGGGTCTTCAGGGACGTCGGGGACGCCAAGCCTCTGGGCCTCAAGAACACCGATTGCACAATTTTGATTGGAGTCTGCTGTTTCGAGCTCTCTCGTCGCGTGCCTGCTGGACCCGACTCGAATCAGAGGGGTTGTGTCCTTGGCCGCAACTTCTGTTCGAACATCGTGGGCCTGGACGCGTATTCTCGGGTGTATTCCATGGGCCCTCAAGCGTCGCCCCCGCTTTTGGTTGGGTTTGACTTCGGCCAAGCTTTTCCGAGCTTGTGCCAACGCTGGCTGGCGCTCGTGCTAGATGTGCTGGATCTGCCTCCACCTCTGCGCTGGTTCTTCGACGCCATGTATAGTAATGTCATGTGTGTTGGGCAATATAGGGGGCATAACACAGTTCATGTACTTCATAACTGCAGGTATTATACAAGGCTGTCCAGCATCAGGTCTGCTCTTCAGCCTCGCGCTGGATCCGTTTTTGATCGGGTTCCGCAGAGTGGTGGACGGCGCGGGCCGCGGCCACACCAGGGCGTGCGCCGACGATATCGGCATGGCGCTCTCTTGCATTTCTGTTCTGTCCGAGGTCGCCTCGGTCTTCGCGCAGACCCAGCACATCGCGCATCTCAAGCTAAAGATTCCCAAACGCCTGATCGTGCCGTTGATCGACTCGGCCGCCCCGAACTGTATTAGCAAGTATCGCCTCTGGATTCGGAACTTCTTGGGCTCCTGGAGCGATATCGGCATTCCAGGTAAACTGAAGTATCTGGAGATGTTCCTGGGACCTGACGTCGACGAAGACTCGTGGATCGCGCCTGTAGCGAAGTATAATATGAGATGTGCTATGATTGCTGGGGGCTGATCAGCTGCTGAGGCGACGGCCATTCTTTACCGGCGACGAGCTTTCTCAGTCTTATCTTACGTGTCCCAGTTCCTCCTCATGCCCAAACATCTCTGTGCTCTTTCTTGAGTATCAGCAGCTGGCCCGCTTATTCAAGACGCCGTTCAGGTGTTGGTCGAATTCAGACTGGCACAACTTGCAGGCTTGGGGAGGCCCTGAAACCAACAGTCTGTTGGTCAACAATGTCGCCACTCTCATCCGTACGAGTATGCTCACCATTCCTGACTGGCGGAGTGGAATGTCGGCCCTTGAAGAGGCCGCGTGGCGCGAGATGACCGTTGCTTCGATCCAGGCTGGCTACGATGACGGTGCTGGCGGATTGCGTTTTTGCCATCGGTTCTGGAAGGCCCGCCCGCCCAAAATCTTCAGGGCGCCGCTGCAGGTTTCCCGAGCAGGCCTCAGCTTCAGAACGCTGCACGTTATGCACTTGCTCATCTTCGGGTTCATCTTAGAGACAACCCTCATCTCCCCAGAAAAGCTCTCCATCCTCAACGCGTTCTAGCTCAACATCTTAGATCACGTATGTTCCCTGATAAACTGTCGTCAACGTTCACAGCCCGGCTTCGAAAAGGGTGCCCTCAGTGCCTCGCGGACATCAGTGGCACAGATTGGGGTCTTTGCCGTGAAGTGATCCGCTCTCTTCCTCCTTCGTGGCGCTTCGCCGTTTTAAAACTCTCGGAACTGCTTGGACAACGAAGAGTAGGTTTCAAAAACATACCCCCTGCTTTTTAGGGTGTTCGCAGTGTTCTGACAGATTTTGGCATTTTTGGTCGTGCCCGAGGTTCCTGGAACTCTGGTCCGAGGCTGCCGAAGTCGTTCTCGGCCCGAACCCAGTGGCTCGATTTGGTGCGTTCGCCCCCTCTCGTAATTCGTTCATCATCCCTGCTTATGCGTATCACTTGTATAATGCCCTGCGTGTTTTAGCCTCTCCTACTCATCCCATCATTTCAGCCGCTGAAGCCGCCTCCCAGATCAGGGCGGTGCGATTCCAGGTCAAGAGGCCTGCTTGTAGTTGAACTTCGAGGACTGCTCCGCTCTCGGCTACGCTCGAGGAGGGGAAGATGGGGACAGCAGGACGGGGCAAGAGGGGCTGCGGCAAGGGGCGCAAAGGATATGGTAGGGGGCGCGAGGGCAGGGGCGGGGGCAAGCCTCCTTCTCATCTTCATTCTCGTCGTGGGCTCTCTTCGTCGTCGTGGTAGTCGCTTGTGCCTTTGGCCTTCACGATGGCGCGCCGCAGGCCTCCAGACAGAGAGCCTAAGCCCCGTACTCTCTTACAGCGGACGGATTGGGTTGCGCCCCAGGGCTACTCCTACTCCCATTCCTCTTCTCAGCCGGGTTCTAGGGGCGCTGCGCCAGAAGCGCCCCGTGAGGGGGGGGGGGCTGGCGATCGATCTCGATCCTCGGGCAATGCGGCGCGGCCCGATGCTTGCACGCTCGGTTGTGTATCCTGGCGCGGCCGATTCGATCCGATTTCGACTCCGTGCCGCTGCAGCACGACCCGATGTAACGTCCTATCCGACCCGGTGCCGCGTTTCGGTGCTGACTGCTCTTGCTCGGCGCCCCCGCAATGCGTGGGCTCCCATGGGACATCGCCAGCAATCGAAGTAGCGGGAGGATGAGGAGGAGGAGGAGGAGGAGGAGGAGGAGGAGGAGGAGGAGGAGCAGCAGGAGGAGGAGGAGGAGGCGTCCTCTTTCGCTTCGTCGCCCCACCAGGGGCAGGGCCCCTCGCCGAAGGCGGCGGGCTTACTGGAGCATGTGAGGAAGTGCTGGGCAGCGGAGGGGCGAGGTCAAGCGGCGGCGCAAGCAGTATCGGAGATCTGCAGCCCGCTTGTGCGCGCCGTGCCGGGACGGACCTCCTCACACGCCAGGCCCTGGTGGACACCAAATCCAAAGCGGGTCTGGTGCCAGGGCCGCGGAGCGGGAGCAGGTGGAGGGGGCGGGAGGAGGAGGAGGAGGAGCAGCAGGAGGAGGAAGAGAGCAAACAGGAGGAGGAGCAGGAGGAGGAAGGGAGCAAACAGGAGGAGGTGCAGGAGGAGGAAGGGGCGGGGGGAGGATGAGCATGAGGAAGAAGGAGCTGCCCGAGGTCTCACGCGAGACATCGCCGCGGTGCCGAGGGGCCCCGCGCGTGCCCTGGAGTGCGACAAGCGGCGCGCGGAGGCCCGGGCCTCGCGCGGGGCGGTCAGAGCGCGTTTGCAGCGCGTGATTGCACATGCTGTGCATCAGTAGCTGCAGGTGTGAACGCATGCGTGTTCTCGAAGCACTACGCCGAGGGTTTCTTACGGTCTTTCTAATATCTAATTGGGCGGGTCCAGCGAAACTCTTCAGCGTTGCCCTCCGTGGCCGCCTCGTGGCCGCCCCGTGCGCTGGGGGCTGGTGGGTCTGGCGAAGTTTCGCCAAGTTGCCGCTCGTGGCCCTCGTGGCCGCCTCGAAGTTTCGCGACACTTCGCCGCATTGCTGGCCGTGGCCGCCTCATGGCCGCCTCGTGTTCTGGGTGGGTCCGTCAAGGTTTCGCCGCGTTGCCGCCCGTTGCCGCCTTCTGGCCGCTTCCTGCGCTGGGCGGGTTACGTCGAATTTGTTCCACGCTGCTGCCTGATTGCGCCTAGTTGCCGCCTCGTGCGGTGGGCGGGTTCCGTCGAGGTTTCCCCACACGACGTTGCCGCCCGTGGCCGGCTCGTGCGCTGGGCGGGTCTGGCGAGTTTTCGCAGCGTTGCCGCCCGTGGCCGGCTCGTGGCCGCCTCGTGCGCCGGGTTGCCGCCGCCTTGGGCCGCCTCGTGGCCGTCTCGCGCGCTGGGTGGATCCTGCGAGGTTTCGCGAAGCTGCCGTCCATGACCGCCTCGTGGCCGCTTCGTCTCTCGCGTGGGACTCACTTGCAATTTATTCAGACGCCGCTCCCTCCACACTCAGGAATCACGCCCTCGATGTGGATTTTTGAACGATTTCTTTTGGTGAGTGCTATCGCTCGAGCCTTCTTCGCGAATCATGCAGGACGCCCGCTTCAGCAACCCGCCTGCTCGACCTGGCCGCCTGGGCCCGCCTTCCCGACCCGCCCGTTGGGGTCTACCCGCCCGATCTGCTTGTCTGGTTTTGCAATGTGTTTTCTGCTCCTAGCCCCCTTTCCTGCCACTCACTCTCGTGTTCCATCCTCCTCCCTCCCCCAGTGCCCCTTCCTTCCCATACTCCTCGCTTCACGAAATACACGTTGCAGGTAAGAAAGATGTTCCCCAAAGGGGACACGATCAGAGACGATGAGGGCGGGTATCGAGGGCTTGGGATATACAGTACGTGTTGAGTGGCCCGCGAGCAGATAAAAGCGAACATTCTTAGCATGATTTTTGTTGTTGAATATCCATGTCTGGGTAATCGTTATTGTTGATATCCGGAAACGGTTCCGCGCGCTCTCGCCTCGACGCCGGTTACATGTTCTGTGAAAACGAGGCTCCCGCGTGAGCGTTTCCTTGAGTGTCAACGTGGGCCCTGGAAGGCCGAGCTGCAACGACGAAGGCTTCTCTCCCGCTTGATATTTCCTCACAATTTACCCCGTGAGCCCCTGGCCAGAGAGGCCCCCGAACTCAGGAACGGCGCTGTCGCTCGAGAGTTCCTCGCAATTCAATCAAAGTGGTGGAGGCCCAGCCACGACGACAAGGGCTCCTGCTCGATACTTCTTTACGGTTTACCCCGTGAGCCCCTGGCCAGGAAGGCCCCCGAACTCAGGAACGTCGCTCTCGCTCGAGAGTTCCTCGCAATTCAATTAAGTTGGCGGAGGCCCAGCAACGACGACAAGGGCTCGCTCGATACTTCCTTACGATTTGCCCCGTGAGCCCCTGGCCAGGAAGGCCCCCGAACTCAGGAAGGGCGCTCTCTTTCGAAGCTATCACGTGATTTAGTCAAATTAGTGGAGGCCCAACTACGACGACAAGGGCTCTCGTCCGATACATTCTCACGATGTATCCGCAAAGGCCCTTACCAAAAAGGCCCCTGAACTCAAGAGTGGCGCTCTAGCTCGAGACGTTTTCGTAATTCAAGCAAGTTGGTGGAGGCCCAGACACGGCGACAAGGGTTCCCGTTCGATATTTCGCCATATGTATTCCGAGAGCCCCTGGCCAGACAGGCCCCCGAACTCA
>CAUYUJ010018450.1:30000-40000 GCA_963575745.1 Prorocentrum cordatum
CGTCGCGCCATGGGGGGAGAACCACTGCTGCGCCTACAGCGACGACGGAGGCGCTGGCAGCTGGCAGGCGCCGCGGCAACCGCCAGGCCTCGGACCGGGACTATCTCGCGGAGCTGATCGTCACAGGGGAACTCGGCAAAGAGGACGAGGAGGTGCTCAAATTGGTGAGCAGCCAGACGGGCCTCAGCATCGTGGAAACCGACTGCTCCCGCGAGCCGCGCACCGGGGAGTGCGTCCACATGGCGCGGAAGGACATCTCGGCCCCTCCAGGCCGTCTTCAGCTTCGTCTGGCCAGTCTGGAAGAAGTGCGCAAGGTGAAGGCCGCGCTGCACGGACAGACGGTGCAGGTTGGCACAGACCTGATCGGCTTCAAGATCGCCAGCGACAGGCTCGACGCGGAGGGTATCCCTGGGGGCGCGCGTCGGCAGCCCCTGTGACTAGCCGGCGTTGCTGGGAGCGCCGTGCACGAGGGGATTCAGTTCTGGACTTCGTGGGGCACCACAGGTTGGATGCTCGACATCGTTCTTGCTCTCCACTCAGCCTCTGCTGAGCCGAGTTGCTGGAGCCATGCTCGCACTCACCCGCATGCCCCTGCAGGGTCCAACTCCCCTCTTGGTTCCTCCTCTTGTCCCTCCCCCTGCAATTCACACCGTAGTGCGGCAGTTTCTTTTTGTCTGGCGGCGCACAGTCGCAGTTTCAGTTTTCTGTAGCTCCAGCTCGGAATTTCAACCCCGCTTTAAGCTCCAGTCTTGGTATCAGCCCCGTGTCTTATTCCAGGCCTGGGAGTGCTCCCAGCGTTCCTGTTAAGCTCCTGCCCCAGCTGTCTCCGTTTTTTCTTGATGTCGATCTTTTCCCCAGCGCATTTCAAGCTGACGGGGGGCGCTCCTGCGTGGATGGCGTTCCGCTCCAAATTTATCGACTCCAGCGGCTCCTTCGAGCCGTGGGTTTAATCGAGCGCGCTCGCATGCTCCCGCCTGCGCGTTCCTTGCCTGCCCCAGCGATGGTGTCGCAGGTGGCGCGGCCCGGTCAATGCCGGGGCGACCTAGCGGTCATCACCTGGAATGCGCAGACTTTCTTCGCCAGCGAGGAGCATCGCCGCGGGCCGAAGCTTACCCGCTTGAAGACACTGCTGACGCGCAGCGACGCGGTGCTGCTCACGGAGGCTCACGGCTCTGTTGGACAGCATGCGGCGTGGAGCCCCCTTTCTGGCACTGCAGCGCGGTGCTCGCCTGGGCCCAGCGCGGCGCGCGCGGGCGTCGGGATAGTCGTCAAGCAGACGTTGCTGAACAACTTCGCTGAGGTCGCCTGGAAGGTTCTTTGGCCTGGGCGCGCTGCCCGGCTGGAGCTGGCGGGCCCATTGGGCAGTCTCGATCTCATTGTCTGCTACTTCCACGCTGGCGCGGATGTGCAGGAGATGGGCCGCTATGGGCTTTCCGCGGAGCAGGCGCAGCGCTGCCGCGCCTTCCAGGCACTCCGCGAGGTCATGCGCTCGAGTTTGGGCAACTTCATCCGCAGCGAGTTCAGTGCCATGGCAATCTTGGGGGGGGGGGGAGGGGACTTGCATGGGTCGCCGCGGACGCCGACCGTCGCTCGCGCTCCACTGCGGCGAGCTCCGGGCGTCGGGGCGGGCGCGAGGAGGCGCATTTTCAGGGTGTTATCGGCGAGCGCCAGGCCATGCAGGAGAAGCACCAGCCCGAAATCACCTTCGCTTCCACTAGCGCGCGGCCCCGGCTGGATCGCATTCGCTGCAATCAGCGCGCCGCGGAGCACTTGGGCAGGGAGGCGAAGGCGGTGGCCGTGGAATGGAAGCCCGATGTCTCGAACCACAGGGCGGGTTTATTCCCCATATCCTAAGATGGGGTTCTTGTTATTATTTGGACGCCTCCTACTCCCTCTCCCTCCTCCTCTTTCCTCCTCCCCTCCTCTTCTTTCCTCATACTCAGACCTACTCATACTCAGACTTACTCATACTCAGACTTACTCATACTCAGACCTACTCATACTCAGACTTACTCACACTCAGACATACTCATACACAGACTTACTCATACACAGACTTACTCACACCCAGACGTACTCATACACATACATACTCATACCCAGACTTACTCATGCACAGTATTACTCATACTCAGACTTACTCATACCCAGACGTACACATACACAGACTTTCTCATACACAGACCTACTCATACCCAGACTTACTCATACACAGACTTACTCATACTCTCAGGCATACTCATACTCAGCCCTACTCATACTCAGACTTACTCAACACACATCATATTTGGAGGATGTCTCAAGCGGGGCGCTGGTTTCAGCACCCCTAAGGGGAGCCGCCAGGGGTGTTTGCACGGGCTCGTTCGCGGCCATTTTGTGGGGATGTCTCAGGCGGTTTGCTTGTTTCTGGGCTCAACATCCTTCGCTTGGAGAGCAGATTGTGAGGATGTCTCAGGCGGGGCGCTGGTTTCAGCACCCCTAAGGGGAGCCGCCAGGGGTGGTTGCACGGGCTCGTTCGCGGCCATTTTGTGGGGATGTCTCAGGCGGTTTGCTTGTTTCTGGGCCCAACATCCTTCGCTTGGAGAGCAGATTGTGAGGATGTCTCAAGCGGGGCGCTGGTTTCAGCACCCCTAAGGGGAGCCGCCAGGGGTGGTTGCACGGGCTCGTTCGCGGCCATTTTGTGGGGATGTCTCAGGCGGTTTGCTTGTTTCTGGGCCAACATCCTTCGCTTGGAGAGCAGATTGTGAGGATGTCTCAGGCGGGGCGCTGGTTTCAGCACCCCTAAGGGGAGCCGCCAGGGGTGGTTGCACGGGCTCGTTCGCGGCCATTTTGTTGGGATGTCTCAGGCGGTTTGCTTGTATCTGGGCTCAACATCCTTCGCTTGGAGAGCAGATTGTGAGGATGTCTCAGGCGGGGCGCTGGTTTCAGCACCCCTAAGAGGAGCCGCCAGGGGTGTTTGCACGGGCTCGTTTGCTGCCATGTTGTGGGGATGTCTTAGGCGGTTTGCTTGTTTCTGGGCTCAACATCCTTCGCTTGGAGAGCAGATTGTGAGGATGTCTCAGGCGGGCTCATACTCAAAGCTCACTCTGACTCATACGCAATCATTCGCATTAGGGGTCACTCGTCTTCGTCGGCCCTGTCGCCCACGTGGACGCGCTATTGTAGTCGACCGCTCATGAACAGACGCCCACCACGGCATGACATTACTCACTGCGTGGAGCTCCCCATATGTACATCTCATGTTTTATGTCATGCCGTGCTGAGCGTCTGTTCATGAGCGGTCGACTACAATAGCGCGTCCACGTGGGCGACAGGGCCGACGCAGAATGGCCGCGAACGAGCCCGTGCAAACACCCCTGGCGCCCCCCCTTGAGGGTGTTGAAACCAGGGCCCCGCCTGAGACATCCTCACAATCTGCTCTCCAAGCGAAGGATGTTGAGCCCAGAAACAGGCGAACCGCTTGAGACATCCCCACAATGTGGCCGCGAACGTGCCCGTGCAACCACCCCTGGCGGCTCCCCATGAGGGGTGCTGCAACCAGCGCCCCGCTTGAGACATCGTCACAATCTGCTCTCCAAGCGAAGGATGTTGAGCCCAAAAACAAGCAAACCGCTTAAGACATCCCCACAACAATGGCCGCGAACGAGCCCGTGCAACCACCCCTGGCGGCTCCCCTTAGGGGTGCTGAAACCAGCGCCCCGCTTGAGACATCCTCGCAATATGCTCTCCGAGCGAAGGATGTTGAGCCCAGAAACAAGCAAACCGCTTGAGACATCCCAACAACATGGCCGCGAACGAGCCCGTGCAACCACCCCTGGCGGCTCCCCTTAGGGGTGCTGAAACCAGCGCCCCGCCTGAGACATCCTCACAATCTGCTTTCCAAGCGAAGGATGTTGGGCCCAGAAACAAGCAAACCGCCTGAGACATCCCCACAAAACGGCCACCCCTGGCGGCTCCTCTTAGGGGTGCTGAAACCAGCGCCCCGCCTGAGACATCCTCACAATCTGCTCTCGAAGCGAAGGATGGTGAGCCCAGAAACAGGCAAACCGCTTGAGACATCCAAACGAAATGGCCGCGAGCGAGCCCGTGCAACCACCCCTGGCGGCTCCCTTTAGGGGTGCTGAAACCAGCGCCCCGCTTGAGACATCCTCCGAATCTGGTGTGTGTTGAGTATGTCTGAGTATGGGTAAGTCTGAGTACGAGTAGGGCTGAGTATGAGTAAGTCTGAGTATGAGTAAGTCTGTGTATGAGTAAGTCTGGGTATGAGTAGGTCTGTGTATGAGAAAGTCTGTGTATGTGTACGTCTGGGTATGAGTAAATCTGAGTATGAGTAATACTGTGTATGAGTAAGTCTGGTATGAGTAAGTCTGTGTATGAGTACGTCTGGGTGTGAGTAAGTCTGTGTATGAGTAAGTCTGTGTATGAGTATGTCTGAGTGTGAGTAAGTCTGAGTATGAGTAGGCCTGAGTATGAGTAAGTCTGAGTATGAGTAAATCTGAGTATGAGGAGGGGAGGAGAAATGAGGAGGAGGGAGAGGCAGTAGGAGGCGTCCAAGTAATAATTACTCACTGCGTGGAACTACCCACATGTGCATCTCATGTTTTATGTCATGCCGTGGTGAGCGTCTGTTCATGAGCGGTCGACTACAATAGCGCGTCCACGTGGGCGACAGGGCCGACGAAGACGAGTGACCCCTAATGCGAGTGATTGCGTATGAGTCAGAGTGAGCTTTGAGTATGGTTGAATGCGAGCCTCTTCCTCTTCATCCCCCCTCCTCAGCTGCCAGGCCTTCCCCTTTTCAGCCCGTGGTAGCTTTGGAGCTTCCCACATGTGCATATGTTGTAGGATAGTTGGCAGTGGGATATGTAAGACGAGCGTTTAGCCACACAAGGCCATAAGTGCATGTCATGTTGGAGGATAGTGCCACGAGAAACAAGCAAACCGCCTGAGACATCCCCACAAAATGGCCGCGAACGAGCCCGTGCAACCACCCCTGGCGGCTCCCTTTAGGGGTGCTGAAACCAGCGCCCCGCCTGAGACATCCTCACAATCTGCTCTCCAAGCGAAGGATGTTGAGCCCAGAAACAAGCAAACCGCCGAGACATCCCCACAAAATGGCCGCGAACGAGCCCGTGCAACCACCCCTGGCGGCTCCCCTTAGGGGTGCTGAAACCAGCGCCCCGCCTGAGACATCCTCACAATCTGCTCTCCAAGCGAAGGATGTTGGGCCCAGAAACAAGCAAACCGCCTGAGACATCCCCACAAAATGGCCGCGAACGAGCCCGTGCAAACACCCCTGGCGGCTCCCCTTACGGGTGCTGAAACCAGCGCCCCGCCTGAGACATCCTCACAATCTGCTCTCCAAGCGAAGGATGTTGGCCCAGAAACAAGCAAACCGCCTGAGACATCCCCACGAAATGGCCGCGAACGAGCCCGTGCAACCACCCCTGGCGGCTCCCCTTAGGGGTGCTGAAACCAGCGCCCCGCCTGAGACATCCTCACAATCTGCTCTCCAAGCGAAGGATGTTGGGCCCAGAAACAAGCAAACCGCCTGAGACATCCCCACAAAATGGCCGCGAACGAGCCCGTGCAACCACCCCTGGCGGCTCCCCTTAGGGGTGCTGAAACCAGCGCCCCGCCTGAGACATCCTCACAATCTGCTTTCCAAGCGAAGGATGTTGGGCCCAGAAACAAGCAAACCGCCTGAGACATCCCCACAAAATGGCCGCGAACGAGCCCGTGCAACCACCCCTGGCGGCTCCCCTTAGGGGTGCTGAAACCAGCGCCCCGCCTGAGACATCCTCACAATCTGCTCTCCAAGCGAAGGATGTTGGGCCCAGAAACAAGCAAACCGCCTGAGACATCCCCACAACATGGCCGCGAACGAGCCCGTGCAACCACCCCTGGCGGCTCCCCTTAGGGGTGCTGAAACCAGCGCTCCGCCTGAGACATCCTCACAATCTGCTGTGTGTTGAGTAAGTCTCAGACTATGAGTAAGTCTGAGTATGAGTACGCCTGGGTATGAGTAAGTCTGAGTATGAGTAAGTCTGAGTATGGATATGTCTGAATGTGTGTAAGTCTGAGTATGAGTACGTCTGGGTATGAGAATGTTTGAGTATGAGTAAGTCTGAGTATGAGTAAGTCTGAGTATGAGTAGGTCTGAGTATGAGTACGTCTGGGTGTGAGTAAGTGTTGTATGAGTAAGTCTGTGTATGAGTATGTTTGAGTGTGAGGAAGTCTGAGTATGAGTAGGTCTGAGTATGAGGAAGTCTGAGTATGAGTAAGTCTGTGTATGAGTAGGTCTGAGTATGAGCAAGTCTGAGTATGAGTAAGTCCGACAGGAGGGGAGGAGGAAAGAGGAGGAGGAAGGAGGAGTGGGAGTAGGAGGCGTCCAAGTAATAACAGGAACCCCATTCTAGGATATGGGGAACAAGAACCCCATCTTAGGGCGGCCCCCCGTGAGGGTGCTGAAACCAGGGCCCCGCCTGAGACATCGTCACAATCTGCTCTCCAAGCGAAGGATGTTGAGCCCAGAAACAGGCGAACCGCCTGAGACATCCCCACAATATGGCCGCGAACGTGCCCGTGCAACCACCCCTGGCGGCTCCCCATAGAGGTGCTGCAACCAGCGCCCTGCTTGAGACATCGTCACAATCTGCTCTCCAAGCGAAGGATGTTGAGCCCAGAAACAAGCAAACCGCCTGAGACATTCCCACAAAATGGCCGCGAACGAGCCCGTGCAACCACCCCTGGCGGCTCCCCTTAGGGGTGCTGAAACCAGCGCCCCGCCTGAGACATCCTCACAATCTGCTCTCCAAGCGAAGGATGTTGAGCCCAGAAACAAGCAAACCGCCTGAGACATCCCCACAAAATGGCCGCGAACGAGCCCGTGCAACCACCCCTGGCGGCTCCCCTTAGGGGTGCTGAAACCAGCGCCCCGCCTGAGACATCCTCACAATCTGCTCTCCAAGCGAAGGATGTTGAGCCCAGAAACAAGCAAACCGCCTGAGACATCCCCACAAAATGGCCGCGAACGAGCCCGTGCAACCACCCCTGGCGGCTCCCCTTAGGGGTGCTGAAACCAGCGCCCCGCCTGGGACATCCTCACAATCTGCTCTCCAAGCGAAGGATGTTGAGCCCAGAAACAGGCAAACCGCCGGAGACATCCCCACAAAATGGCCGCGAACGAGCCCGTGCAACCACCCCTGGCGGCTCCCCTTAGGGGTGCTGAAACCAGTGCCCCGCTTGAGACATCCTCCAAATCTGATGTGTGTTGAGTAAGTCTGAGTATGAATAGGTCTGAGTATGAGTATGCCTGAGTATGAGTAAGTCTGTGTATGAGTTAGTCTGTGTATGAGTAAGTCTGGGTATGAGTAGGTTTGTGTATGAGAAAGTCTGTGTATGTGTACGTCTGGGTATGAGTAAGTCTGAGTATGAGTAATACTGTGTATGAGTAAGTCTGGTATGAGTAAGTCTGTGTCTGGGTGTGAGTAAGTCTGTGTATGAGTAAGTCTGTGTATGAGTATGTCTGAGTGTGAGTAAGTCTGAGTATGAGTAGGTCTGAGTATGAGTAAGTCTGAGTATGAGTAAGTCTGAGTATGAGGAGGGGAGGAGGAAAGAGGAGGAGGGAGAGGCAGTAGGAGGCGTCCAAGTAATAACAAGAACCCCATCTTAGGATATGGGGAATAAAACATGAGATGCACATATGGGGAGCTCCACGCAGTGAGTAATTTTCCAGGCGTCTGCCGCGGCACCTCCCGCAGCAGGAACGGCCGTTCACTGATGCTCAGATCCATCATCCAGACTTCGCGCGAAAGGCCCGGTTGCGCTTTTACAGCCGGCGGGCCGAGCTAGAGGAGGACACGGCCATAAACCGCATCAGGCTCCTCAAGGAATGCATGCGGGTGGTTGGTTCCAGCATCTTGCACGCCCCCCCCCCCCCCCCCCAGACGATGGCAGCCGCTAGTCTCGAGGGCCGCTTGGGCATTGCGACGCGCTTCCTTCGCGCAGCGGAGGCCGGAGCCATGGGCGCCATCTCCGCCTGCTCGGCGCGCTGCCCGACCCTGGGGGCACTGTTGGCTAACCCATGCGACGCCAATTTGTACACCACGAGGGGGCTCCAGCCCATTCGCGACCATGCTGTCGAGTTGGTGGTCACGGAGCACGCTGCGAACGAGCTAAACGTGACTCATCCCGACCTCTGGGAGGGGGCCGCCGACGTAGCTCTCAGGTGAAGAAGAAAGGCCACGCAGCTCTTGCACCGCCTACTCCCGAGGCAGGCTTTGTCGCTCAAAGCGGCGCGGTCGGAGCAGGGCGAGCACCTCGCGGAGCCCGGGGCGATGGCGCAGGCGCTGGGGAAGCACTGGGACAAGCTCTTCACCACTCGCGGGATTAGCAAAGAGTTGTTGCAGGAGTGGCTGCAGGATGACGGGGCCCACCGAGCTGCGCGCGGCCCCTCGCGCCAGCAACTTCAGGAACTTCGGTTTCAGCGACGTCACATTAAGCGCGCGCTGCGATAATCGAACAACTCCGCCCCCGGCCCCGACGGCATCCCATACGCAGCATGGAGCAAACTTGGGTATCTGTCCATCGATGTGATGCACGAGGGCTTCCAGCATATCTGCGACCTGAATGACAGCGAGGCGCTGCGTGAGCTCTGGCCGGACTTCAGCGCTAGCCTGCTGATCTTCCCCCCGAAGCAACCCTTTCGGGGAAACCGATGACGGGGCAGCGCTCTACGCCGTCAGCGGTGCGCGGCCGCTCAGCATCACCAGCGCAGACAACAGGCTCTTGGCCAGTGCGCGCCGGTGGCTGCGTGAGCCGGCATTGGAGCCCCTCATCACCGAGGAGCAAAGGGGCATCGTTCAAGGGCGCTCGATGCTCAGCAATATAGTGGATATTGAAGAGGAGGTGCTTCGTTGCGCGGCGCGGGAGACTGGCGGCCTGGCGTTCTTCTTCGACTATGCCGCGGCCTTCCCTGCGATCGAGCAGCAGCTATTCATGGCCCTCTTCAAGCGCTTGGGATGGCCGCCGTGGCTGCCCACCTTCATCGGCGCCCTCTGCACGAACAAGTATTGTGATATCTCATTGGCGGGGGCGAGATTCAGAGGCATTGCGACGACTCGGGGGATTCGGCAAGGCTGTCCATTATCCCCTTTGCTGCATGCCGCTTGCTTGGATATGTTCCTTCGAAGCTCGGCCGCGCGATGCGTCAGCCCTGCGACCGCGAACTCGCAGGCGACTCGGCGGTGGTGCTGGCGAACGCAGGCACGCAGCTACAGCGTTTGAAGCAGCTGTTCGATGAGTTCGCCCTCGTCTCTGGTCTGCGCCTCAACGTCGGGAAGTCGGCGATCGTGCCGTTGGACCCGGATGCGATAGAGCACGCGAAGGCACAGCCACGCAGGCGCGCGCCGGGGTGGGGCGGGGTGACAGCTGCCAGCGCGGCCGTGCATCTGAGCGTCTATTTGGGGCCCGGAAAGGCGCAGCTGGCACGGGGCAAACCCTCGCTCAAGTTCGCGGCGCGGGCGGAACAATGGGGGCGTTTAGGCGCGGGCCCCCTATTCGCAATGAAATCTGCCCGCGTCTACATGGTCTCAGTTCTGCTGTTCGTGGGCCAGCTGGGGCGCCCCCCCGAAGGCCTCCAGGGCGCTATTGTGAGGGCCGCGCGGCGCCTCTTCCCAGGCCCGTGTGATTGGATCACCACCGAGGCATTGCAGGAGCTTGAGCCTCGCGGACGTGGAGTCGACCGACCATGGTGGCGGCGAAGGCCCGAGCGGTTCAGTATGAGGCTGGCGGGAGTTTGGATATCTCCAGGAGGGCCCAGGCGATGGCCGCCCTGGGGTGCCCGGTGGGCGCGTCGCTGGCCAGAATTGCCTGGTTGACGCTCTGGAAACGAGCTGCTTCGACCCCTGCCCCCCAGGATGCACACCAGCGCGTTCAAGTGCTCAGAGGCCGGGGCCCTGACAACCCGAAACGGCGCAAGCAGCTGGGGTGGCAGAAG
>CAUYUJ010018450.1:45000-102500 GCA_963575745.1 Prorocentrum cordatum
TGCTGGAGTGTCCAGCGGCGGAAGTCTGTTTTACCCAGATTCAGGTGGGACCTCGAAATCCCTGGGAGGCTGCGATCTGCGACGCTGTCCCCGCTTTCGAGGGCTGTTGGGGGCCCCAGCGGAGTGACGTTCTGCCCAGGCTCAAAGGGGACCTCGCCATCCCTGGTGGGCTGCGATCTGCGAAGCTGTTGCCATTTTCGAGGGTTGCTGAGGGGTCCAGCGGGGTGACGTTTTACGCAGACTCCAACGAGACCTCGCCTTCCCTGGAGGGTTGCGATCTGCGAAAACGTCGCCGGTTTCGAGGGTTTCAGGGGGGTGCAGCAGAGTGACGTCTTACGCGGATCAGCACGAGACCTCGCCCTTCTTGGGGGGCTGCGATCTGGGAAGCTGTCGGCACTTTCAAAGGCTGCTGGGGGGCGCAGCGGAGTGACGTCGTACGCTGCTCAAGTGAGACTTTGCCATCACTGGAGGGTTGCGATCTGCGAAATTGTCGCCACTTGAGAGGGCTGCTAGGGGGTGCAGCTGAGTGACGTTTTACGCGGATCACCAGGAGACCTCGCCATCCCTGGGTGGCTGCGATCTGCGAAGCCGTCGCCGCTTTCGAGTGCTGCTGGGGGGTGCAGCAGAGTGACGTCTTACACAGACTCAAATCAGACCTCGTCATCCCTGGGGGGCTGCGATCTGCGAAGCTGTCCCCACTTTCGATGGTCGCTGGAGGTGATGCGGAGTGACGTCTTGCGCGGATCACCACGGGACCTCGCCTTTCCTGGTGGGCTGCGATTTGCGAAGCTGTCGCCACTTGAGAGGGATGCGAGGGCGTCCAGCAGAGCGACGTTTTACCCAGACTCAAACGAGACCTTGCCATTCTTGGGGGGCTACGATCTGCCAAACTGTCCCCAGTTTCGAGGGTCGCTGGGGGTGCAGCGGGGTGACGTCTTACCCAGACCCTGAGACCTCGCCATCCCTAGGGGGCTGCCATATGCGAAACCGTCGCCACTTCCGACGGCTGCTGGGGGGTCCAGTGGAACGACGTCTTATCCAGGCTCAAATGAGACTTCGCCATCCCTGGGAGGCTGCGATCTGCGAAAGTGTCGCCTCTTTCGAAGGCCGCTGGGGGGTGCAGTTGAGTGACGTCCTACACGGATCACCAGAAGACCTCGCTATCCTTGGGGGCTTGCGATCTGCGAAACCGTCGCCACTTTTGAGGGCTGTTGGGGTGTCCAGCTGAGTGACGCTACAGCTAAAGTCGGTTCCTCGGCAGTCTCGTCGGTTCCTGGGAGGTCCAGCGGAATAGATGGATGCCAGGATCCCGATGAGACCTCGTGGTTCCCCAGAGGGCTGCGATGTGTGAGCGCCCGGGGTTTGCGCTGACGTCTACGGCCTGCCAGGACCGCGCCGTGCACCTCGGTGTCATTGCCAACGCTGGGTGCAAGGATGAGAAGGAAATGGGTGACCCCAGGCTGCGTCTCTACGTGATGCTGTCTAGGGCAACGACCGTGACCAGCCTCCTAATGATACGTGGCCCCAGCCTGGATGTTCTAGCCCACGGGCCGCCTGCAGACCTGGCGGCGCGCTTTCGAACGCGTAGCTCCCGCATTGAGAAGTGCAGGAAGGAGGCAGAGTTGCTGGGGAACGAGCTAGGCATCGTTCGCTTCTTGCAGTAGCTATTCGCGCTGCGGCGACATGGTGCAGGCAGCGCCGTTGCATCTTCAGCATAGTATCGACAAAAGCAGCGCTCTTCGGTCTCCTCCCGTCACTTTCGTCGTCGTCTTCTGCCCCCTGCCACCTTGCCTTTGCTGCTGCCGCGCTGACGGTTCGGCCCCATCACGCGTCTTTTTCCTGCCTGTCGATTCCGCCCCATGTCCTCCTCAAGCCTGGGCCCATCGCTTCTCGTCATTGTGCTGTTGTCCTATGAATTTTGCCACGTGAGTGCATCCCATGCAGCTTGAAATGCAGATAGCGGCGCCTGCACTGTCATCGCCCTGCCAAGTTTGGACAAATTCCTCTTGTCACTTGGTGCAAATCGGTTGGGTCCGTCGCAGAGTATGTGTGGCTGAATATTCATTCCAAAAAGAAAAAAGTATTGCTGCTATCCGGAAACGGTTCCGCGCGCTCTCGCCTCGACGCCCGCTACACTTTCTCTGAAACGAGGCTCCCGCTCGAGCGTTGGCTTCAGCTTAAATGTGGGCCCCTCGGCCGGCTGGCCCTCTCTTGCTGGTAGGGTCAACCCAAGTTTAACAGAGGCTTCTACCACGCTCGCGGCGCGGAGGGCTACACCCCCTACTTCAGTTTCTCCGAGGATAAACTTGAGCACGAGGCTTCAAGGAGATGATGAAGAACAACCGATCAAGATAGTTGAAGATATGCCAATGTCACCGAACGATTGGCAAAATATTCCACCGAAGGTCCCAGTGGCGGAACTCGCCTGCGGTTCCCCTGCCCAGCACAGCGCTTCGTGGCGCCATTGGGAGCCCCACAACAGGTCCCAGTGGCGGAACTCGCATGCGACCCCCCCGCCCAGTGCAGCGTTTCGTGGGCCCCATGGGGATTTCCACCGGAGGTCCCAGTGGCGGAGTTCGCAGGCGGTTCTTCGACCCAGTCCAACGTTTCGTGGCCCCATATTGAGTCCCACCGAAGGCCCGAAGATCCCAGCGGCGGAGCTCGCATGCGGTACCCCCACCCAGGACAGCGTTTCATGGCACCCATAAGGAGCTCCGCCGAAGGTCCCAGCGGCGGAACTCGCATGCGGTCCCCCCGCCCAGTACAACGGTTCGTGGCCCCATAGGAAGCTCCACCGAAGGCCCGAAGGCCCCAGCGGCGGAGCTCGCATGCGGTTCCCCACCAAGCGCAGCGCTTCGTAGCTCCATAGGGAGCTCCACCCAAGGTCCCACTGGTGGAACTCGCATGCGTTTCCCCCATTCTGTACAACGGCTGCGTCCGCATGCGTCTCCCCCGCCCAGTACGGCGCTTCGTGGCACCATAGAGCTCCACCGAAGGCCCCAGTGACTGCACTCGCATGCGTCTCCCCCGCCCAGTACAGCGCTTTGTGGCACCAAAGGGAACTCCGCCGAAGGCCCCAAGTGGCTGCGTCCTCCAGCGTCCCTCGCCCGTTCCGGCACAGCATTCACACGCTTCGTTGCCCCATAGGGAGCTCCACCGACGGCCCCACTGGCTGCGTCCACATGCGACCCGCGCCCATGTCGGCACACCCGTTACACGCTTTGTGGCCCCATAGGAAGCTCCAGCGAAGGCCCCAGTGGTTGCGTCCGCATGCGTCCCGCGCTCATTTCGGCACAGCCCTCGCACGTCTCGTGGCCCCATAGGGAACTCCACCGAAAGACCCAGTGGCTGCGCCCACATGCGTCCCGCGCCCATGTCGGCTCAACCCTCATTCAGTTCGTGGCCCCACCGGGAGCTCCACCGACGGTTCCAGTGTTTGCGTCCACATGCGGCCCGCGCCCACATCGGCACACCCACCACACGCTTCGTGACCCCATACGGAACCCCACCGAAGGTCCCAGTGGTTGCGTCCACATGCGTCCCCGCGCCCGTTTCGGCACAGCCTTCGCACGCTTCGTGGCCCCATAAGGAACGCCACGAATGCCCCAGTGGCTGCGTCCGCATGCGTCCCGCGCTCATGTCGGCACACTCCTCACACGTTGTGACCCCATAGAGAGTTCCACCAAATACCCAGTGGCTGCGTCTAAATGCGACCCACGCCCATTCCGGCACACCCCTCACACAGTTCGTGGCCCCATGGGGGGTTCCACCGGAGGCCCCAGCGGCTGCGTCCACATGCGACCCGCGCCCATGTCGGCACACCCCTCACACGCTTCGTGGCTCCATAGGAAGCTCCAGCGAAGGCCTCAGTGGTTGCGCCCACATGCGTCCCTGCGCCCATTTCGGCACAGCGCTCACACACTTCGTGGCCCTATAGGGAGCTCCGCTGACGGTCCCAGTGGCGCCGCCCTATGCGTGCGCGCTCATTCCGGCACACTCCTCACATGTTTCGGACGGGAGGCAGAGCTGAGAAGAAGAACGCGGAAGACGTCGGAGGTCGATGCGACCCATGCGGGGCAGCTGGCGCGCGTCGCGGGGACTCCGCGCTACGCCCTGCCCAGAGCCGAGGTCACCGGGGCGCGAGAGAATAGAGGGAGAAACATCTGAGAGCCCACCATCCCGCTCCGCCCCCCAAACCCTGCCTGCACTGCCCCGCGCCTCGTTCTTCCCTCGGCGCTCTGCCTATGAGAGCTACTCGGGGTTTGTGCGCCCCCCTCCTTCGGACTCGCAGGTGCACATGGTTGAGTCCTTCGTCAGACTAATTATTGTAGCGCGGGGACCAGGGGCATTGTTTGGAGACCAAGACTTTCCCTATCACAAGGCAAGGTGCGACCCCCGGGAGGAGCCCTTCAATTGAACAAACACAATGTGCACGGGGCGGGGGGGTCTACAATAATTATTTTAAGAAGTGCGAATTCAACAGCACTGTAACAACGCAGCAGCAATCCGCACCGCGGAACCCCACTTCAGCCACGCGCCCAGGGACAGTGGATGACAGTTTGGCCCCCTCACGTGTGCACGCTGGCTAATCGACTATTGGGTGTATTTGAGTCGTGGCTCATTCGCCTCTCAGATCTCATGGCCTCCTATGGCTGCTTGGCCTTCTGTGAATTGGCCTCCTGTGGGTCCTGATGGCTTCACGCACATTGCTTCAACCATCAACGGTTTGGGATCCTGGGGTGGCACCATTTTACCCGTGATCGCAGCATATGAGGTCGGGGCATGGGCCTACATCGAAGAGCAGGCGAATTGTTGTTTGGCTTCGCTCAAGCTTATACGGCCAAGCACATAATCAGCAGACTTTCATGGGTATAATGCGCAAATCAACTTCCGCCGAACCCTTAGGCATGCATCCTGGCGCGCGCGTGGCTGTGAGTCAGCGTTCCGTTCTGTTCCGTTCATTCAGGTCTGTGCCCTCTACAGGGAATGCTGCAATGGCTTTGCAAATACATGGAAAGGGCCAAACGTCAGGCAGGCCTAGTGTGAGGGCGAGTCGCCCCAGAGCGTCCTGGACCGCTCTGGAGCGGCCTCGGCGCCCCACAGCATCCAGTCCCGCCGGCTCCCAGGGATTCCCAATCTATCCTCGTCCGAATTTTGTGCGTCACAAGGTGGGATTGCGCCGCTTACTTGGGTCACCTCAGGCATGCAGTCAGTGGAGCCGCGCCGCACGGCGCATCGGCTAAACAGCACGGGATTGAATTCAGCAGTTCTGATACATGAGTTCTCAGAAGACGTATGGCATGGCATGGATGGCATGGATGTTTGCGTGCCAGCTCCGGTAACCGGGGCGGTCTCCTAGAAGGCAGACCGTGCGTTGAGCAAGTCGGAAAAGGAGTGAGGCAACACACACACACAGGAAAGATGCGGTTAATTTGGTGTGCAAGTCTTCAGTCAGAGAAACCCTGTCGGCTAAGAAAAACAGGCGGAGGAGGAGGAGGAGGAGGAGGAGGAGGAAGAGAGGGAGGAGAGGGGGGATGGGCAGCCAGTAGCAGGCCGTGGGCACATCTACTCTCAGAAAACGTACGTCTGGGCAATGCTTCTCCACCGGGCTCTACTATAGACAGGGCCGAGCTCAGCGTGCACAGATGTGCCAGAGGCCGAACATGCTTGCGATGCGTGCTCGTGCACTACCCGTACCCATGTCAATCTGGGGCGACCTCGCGCTCGTCTCAGGGCGGATTCAGGTTTCCGGGCGCGAAAACTGCATCACGAGTTGCAGAGTCCGGCATGCCACCGAGTTTCCCGAACAAGTCAAGCTGCTTCATGAGAATGTGGCTGCTCAAGCGGTGCTGCCTTGCTAGCTGCTGTACGCTGTCGTTGGATACGTAGAAGATCATCAAATCAGGCACCTTCAGGATTTTGCCAAGACATTGGGCCTGAAACGCGTCAAGCTTATCCTTCTCTTCTTTCCGCAGACACAGAGCCTCGATGATGTACGTGAGCTTGGAGATGACGCATGCGTTGAACAGCTGAATATTTCTTCTCTGACTGATGTTCGCGTGGCTCCACTCCAGGCTCAATGTATCCAGGGCTCCCCTGGCTTCACCCAGCCTGCGCGCCAGAGCCGCGCCAGCGTTGCAGTCAGCGTTCAAGAGGCCTCCAAGATATCGAGCTGAATTCGTAGGTTCGACTGGGTCCCCGGTGGATGTGAGCACTGGCGCTGCATGCCGAACTTGTAGATGCACCGTTTTTCCCCAGTTGGGCCCCAGGCCGTACTTCCATACATGGAGAACGAGCGTGCGCAAGACACGCTGCAAACGAGGGATGTCGTCAGATATCAAAACCGTGTCGTCCGCAGACGCTACGTCCAAGCACGTTCGCCCTTGAGCAAGTGGACCGAGCTCGCGAACCACCGCCCCTTCGACATCTGTCAGCAACACGGACAGCATGATGATGAACATATAAGGGCTCAGTGGGCACCCATTGCGCGATGCCGGATTGTTGGTCGAAGATGCCAGACTCCCCGTGCGCATCACGCACTTCAAACGTCCTGTTATCGTAAACCTCTGCAGTGAGATCGATATACTCATCAGGGATGGCAGAGGCGGGTGAGTGCAATGAATTCGGGTGCGCAGACGGACTCCGAGGAGCACTACGCCGATTGCCCCTGCGTCGCGGCGGCGGCGGCCGACCTGCTGGGGCTGCCCCAGCTGGCCTCGCGGGAGGCGCGGCTCGCCGGGTTCTTGATCCTGGCGCCCCCCCCCCACAGCGAGCAGGCGGCTCCCGAGCTGCGGCGCCGGGCGCTTCTGACGGCCAGCGTGTACCTGACCCACTGTCGGTGCAGGCACGCCGGAGGCCGCAGCCCCGCCTGCTTGAACGCGCTGAGGGTGACCATCCGCCAGCGCCAGTTGTGTTTCTCGTTATTTTGTCCGCCCGCGCGCGCGCCCCCTCGGACAGTCCTGATCCCTACACTCTAGGGGGACTACTGGGGCTCACGAGCTCCCTCTGGGCCATTCTTTGAGGCCTGGGGGGAGCTGCTCCTTGGTGAGCTTCGAAATGGCCTTGTGCCCCCCACTCTGACTGTTGCGGGGTGGGGTGCGCTGCTCCTTGAATTTCCTGGAGGCCCTGGTCCGCCAGCACCCACACCTCCGACACCACAGGACCTCACGGCACACAGCATTGTGGGGTCGGTGGCTGGGGTGGACGGTGGGGCCTCCAGCATCCGCGGGGGCAAGGGCGACCTCCCGCCCTGCCCCTGGCGGGGAAACCGTTGTTCCACCTACGCAGGCAGAAGGGAGCCAGCGCGAGCAGCACCTCCTGTGGGTCTGCTTCCCGCACCTGGCACAAGAAACTTTGTCCTCGCGGACCTCGGGCCATTGGGAGGTCACCTCTAAAAGATACTGGAAGGTTTTGTCGCTGCGCTCCTTCCGCTGAGCTCTCTTTGTTTTAGCTGGAGCCTCGAGGACTGGAGAATGTGTCCACCACAGCATCTGAATTGCGGCCAGCCGCCCGCGGATCTGCTCGGCGAGTGCGTCCAAAGCCAGCAATATATCGATGAGTTCCTGGGGCAAGGCGGCGATGGCGGCAGCCTCTCTGGCCAATTCGTCGGCCTTGTCATTGACAAACAAGGCCCAGGCTGGAACGCGCGCCCTGACCTCTGGGTCAGTGGCATGGCTTTTTCACCTTGAGAAACCGAACAAAGCCCACTCGAGCCCCTAGGAGGCGCCAGTACTCGAGCCAGAGCCTACGGTTGGAGCGGGCCCTCCTACGGGCGCCCTTGTGGTGCCCGCGGACTACATAGGCGGAGTCAGTGACCACTATTAGGTCCCCTTGTGTGTGCCTGAGGAGCTCGATGGCCCCGTTGAGCTCTGCTCGATTGATTGTCTGGAGCCCTACGACATGCCCTTGTAGAGTGCCGAGTGGATTTTAATCTTCGTCCCAAACCCTTGCACCCCATCATATTCGCCTGAGGCGGGGATCGGACGAGAAGGTGCCCTCCGAACCATCCACGGAGCCACGGCGCCACCCGCGCCTCGCCTCGGGAGGATCCGGGAACGCGCCAGTCCCAATTAGGTCGGGGCCCAATTCGGACGGGGCGCTTGGGGGTGGAGTCTTCTACAGCCTTCAGAGCGAGACCTGCTGGAATGAGCCCTCGGAGCCATGGACATGCTGATTGATCGTCCCCCTGGGCGGTCTCCACGAGATCTTCAGTTTCCTGGATGAGAGGATGTCCGGCCTGGAAGAGTAGAGGGCACCCCGAGAACTTGTGATAGTCGTCGCAGTGGTGATCCCCGCACATCGGGCAGACTGAATCATCTCCTAGACCTGCCTCGAAGCGGCGCCTGGGACTCCAGGCCGAGCATGCACCGACTGCTTTGAGCGCCTTTGCGAGGTTCTTCTGTCCCTCGCGGCGCCATCTCTGGATCTGCAAACGTGAACTTCTTATGCCAACTCCATCCTGCACTCCTGCTGCATGGCCCCCTTGTGCCCCGCTCCATGCCCTGTGCTGGAGGAACTACTGGAACCTGCGCATGCAATAATCCTGCCCCTGGAAATTGTCTGGCCTTACTTGAAACACTTCTCCGGTGGGGCTTGTCCAGGCCCAGGCTGAATCAGGGCTCCGCCCGAGGTCGATGGGGGGCCCCGAAGGTGGCGCTGAGGTGGCTGACTACGTTGTTCCATCGCCGGGGCCGCTGGAGCATTGAAACTACCTCCGGCCAAGCTGCCGCGATGCCGTTTCTGAGGTGCGGCTCCATTGCGACCAGCTCGAACCACATTCCGAAAAGATTGATGCGATGGAAGATGGCGGGGTCTGGGGCCTCTGGCGGCAACTTCGACTGGTGGAGCCCTGCGGTGAGACAACTACCTGGTTTACTTGTGCCCAATGCGGCCCCTGCAGCCCCCCTGTGCTGGCTGAGCTCCGCGGGGGATACTCCATAGCCCTCAAGACCCAGCGGGGCTGTGGCTGGGCCCATCGCGCGATGCAACCGATGGGCGCTCTTGGTCACCTTCAGGAGCCTCTTTATATTCTTGTGTCTCTTGAGCCTCAGACGTTGCCGAGCCCTGCGGACTTTAAGGAACCTGCGCTTGCCCGCGGCGGAGTCCAGGCCTAAGTCCCTGGTGCCCAGCTTGGTCTTCAAGGGGATGCCGTGGAGCACGCGGGAGTCCTGGACCTGGTTCCTGATGTCATCCCCATTCGACAGGAGGGCCGACTTGGGAGATAACCTGCATCCCAGATCAAGTAACCCAGCCTTGGGATACTTGATGGCCTCGGGGAAGGACGTGCTCAGGGATTCGGACGAGCCAGCCATGCGGGCGCGCAAGTCTTCGACCCATGCCCCAATGGTGAGACGATCGAACGCGAGGTGTGCCCGACGCAGGAGGTCGCGCAAAAAGAGTCGTGCCCAAGCTACGCTCTGACCGCAGCTTGCTAGAATACTGCACTGCGGAATAATTGGTTTGTTGACCCCCATCTCTGCGGTTGGGTACCGTACCGCCAGGTGGGCCATCATCCCGAGACTTATACAAATACTTGGATATCCCATCTCCTTGGCTTTCCTGGCTAAGACGTGGGTGAGGATGGTGTCATCGAATTTCTCAAGATCTAAGAGGCCCCCTACTATCTTAATCTTGAGCTCGGTTCCCACCTCGGCAAAGAGCTCAGATATTAAGTCTGCTCGGAGACAACTCGAGCCTTTGATTGTCGCGTCGCAGTGTCCTGCCTTGGCCGAGTGCCCTGGGAAAGTCTTGGCCGCCTTCAAAGCCTCCTCCTCGGCCCAGGGAACCTCCGGGGACTTATCCTCCATCGCCTCCTCCCGTAGATCCTGGACCCGTGAAGCTGGGATGGGGCTTGTGGCCTGGATCTTCTCAGGGTCCCAGCACTGTTCCCAGTGACTGCTTTTGGACCCTAGGATGTCGCTCGGGCCTATAAGGGTCTCCTCCCCCAGGACAAAGTTATCGGCCTCCTCGGGTGCAACCTCGACCTCCATCTCTCTGGTAAAGGCGTGGGCGGCGCCACCGCCGTGCTTGATGCTGGTCTCCAGCCAGTCTGCGAAACCGTCTTGTCCGCTTCTTGGCGCGGGCCCCGAAGTGCTGCACTTGCCTCTCTAGCAGGTAATGGAACGGGAAAGGCTGGCTGGAGCGCTCCTGCAACCCGCCCCAGGGCTCCCGCTGCTGATCTGTGGTGAGGTCCGACTTCCACTCTAGGTTGACGAGGGCCTTCTCGATGAGCCTCTGGAGCCCCTTGTGGTTGGGCACCGTGGGATCCCGCTTCCTGGCAAGATCTCCTTCCCGGGCGCGCTGTTGGACCGTGCTCCACCGCCTGCTCTCTGCCCCCCCCCCCAAAAAAAAAAGGCTCTGGAGGGTTGGGCGGGAAGGCGGCCCTTGTCTGAAGACGGAAGGGCTGGGCCCGACTGGGGCTTTCGGAGCCGACGCTTGCGGCCGCGGGCGCGGGGCCTTCGCCCGCGCCCATTGGGGCAGAACACCACCATTCCAGGGTCTGGGACAACACAGCGAACCGATGCGTGAGGGTGTCATCCGCATGAGCACGAGAGACTGGATGGTGGACCCCGGGAGCCTCAGGGAACTTCTCGAGGGCCAAAATCTGGAGCTCCTCCCATGAGCGCGGCGCTGCACCGGACATATTTATATATGGGGCCTCCTCGGGGTACGTGCTGGACTTGCTGAGAACTGCCATATTGAATTCTCCTTGTAACCGTAGATGTGGCCTCCAGAGGCATGTGGGATCGGGCTTGACCTCCAGGAGCCTACCTAACTTGTCGGACACCGTAAAAATCAATCACCCTCCCGTTGCAGGTGGAGCCCACCATCGGCTTTATGACAATCCCACCTATGTTCTTAACCCAGAGGCCCCCCCTCGACGAGCTCCTTCCCCGTCATTTTCCAATTTTCTCTTAGGATGAAAGGCAATTTGTGGGCTCTGATGAAGGTGGCTATCTGGCTGGTAGCCTCTGTGTTATAGTTAGTCGTTATACCTTGCATCGCTCTGCCGGCACGTCGCGATCATAGGAATGCTGTGCCCCTTCAAGCGGAGATGGCAGGCCGTCCAGCTCTGTCCACCGTAAAGAGGAGCATCGCGCCCCTTCGCCCCCATGATGCGGGCGCGGGTGCATAAGCTACGCAAGACAACCAACCCTACTCCGCCATGCGACCCCCTGGCTTATGTCTTGGTGGCGGGGCAGAGGTAGGACCTGTAGCCCTTCTTCTTCATGAACTTGTGAACTGCACGGGCTTGGTCTCGCTGAACATGCATTTCGCTAGACATGACAACGTGCGGCCGTGCGAAATCCATGGGCTCCACGTAGTCCCTGGCCTTCCTGTGCCAACTGGTGACATTGGCTAGATATAACTAGAGCGATTCCCCACCTTGTTGCCCCCTCCCATCCTCATCGTCGCTGCGTTCTGCATCTCCCATGACACTCGCGCTGGCAACGGGCGGGTCAAAATTCACAAGGTCATCGCTGATACGATCACTGAGGCTAATAATGTCATCGGTGTTGCTGGTGACGAGACTGGTGGAACTCGCTGTCTGCTGAACGATGTTGCCGCCCTGGCGGCTGGCCCCTTCTGCGGGGGGGCTGCTGGGCATGCTGGGCCGCCCTGCTGATGCTACCTGGGGCCCGTCATGAGTCTGGCGCACCCGCTGCAGCCACTCCGCGGCCCCTGAGATCACTGCGGCTACGTGCACTCGGGGTTGGCGTCTGCTGGGAGAGGCGCCCACGCCCCTCGCCGCCGCTGCTGTCTGCGCCACCCGAGGGGCCTGCGGCCGCGGCGCCGTCGCGCTTGGCTGGCGGCTTGCGGGGTGGCGGTGCCTTGCCCGCCTTGGCCGCTGCGTCGAGCTGCTGCGCGAACGCTTGGGCTTGCTCGGCGTCAGCCCCCTGCGGCCCACCTGCGGCGGCCCGCAGCCCTGGTGGCATCTCGGGGATGGTCGCCTCCGCCTCCTGTGCCATGGCCGCTGCCGCCGTCGCGGTGGGGCCCTGCTGGTTGGAGTCGTCCGCCTCCATGCCCTCGGCGCCGCCGTTGCCCCACTGCGCGGTGGCGAGCTGTCTGGCCTCCTCGAACTTCTTCCGCGCTTCCTTGAGCTCCGAGGTGACCTTGGTGCGGTCGTCCTTGGCCGCCTGGAGCTGCACCTCGAGCTCCTGCACGCTGGTGTCGAGCTCGGCCATCCTCTTCTCATGCTGGCGTGCCCGCTGCAACGCTGCGACGGCAGCTGCTGCGGGGGCTGGCTTCTTCTCCGTCACGGGCGCCGCGGCTGACTGGGCGGCGGCCCCGAGCTCCCGCTTCTGGGCGTCGCTGAGGACTCCGAGGGTGGCCGTGGGGATGGGCTTCGTATCCGTGTCTTGTACCGACCCTTTGTCGGTCTCCCGGCTGTTCTGGCTGCCCTTGCCGCTCGCCCTTGGGATGTGAAAGGTCTCGCCACACTTGCACCAGGCCTTTTTCTTCGCTTTGGACGTGAACTGTCAGGCGCTGCAGGACGCGCACACCACATATGGGCGTGGCTTGCCGCGGCGGGCCCATCCCATGGCGACTTGGGTCAGGGCTGGTGGCCTGGGCGCCGTGGCCTGAGCAGGAGAAAAGAAAGAAGGGCTTGGGCCCCAGCTCCTTGAGCCTTATTTTGTCTGTGTTCCTCCTCCTCCTCCTCCTCGTCCGTAGCCATTTTGGCTCAAGGTTTTGAGTTCCCCTGTGGAACAAGTGGATGCCGCTAGTCCGCGGCTAGACTTCCGAGCTTTCAACGTACCGCTGCGTGAGTCGCCAGACGACGCAGCACTATCTTTCCCGCTCTGTTGCCTCTGCCCCAAGGAGGGGCTGGCCGATGGCGCCCTCGGGTCACCAGCAACACCGCATCCAGAATGCGCATGCGTGGCTCTGCAGGTGGTGCACGAACGAGAAGACGGGCGAGAGATGGTGGAACAGGGCGGATTGCACGTTCTGCAAGTCGTGCAAGGTCGCCAAGGGCGCAGCCTACTTCGGCCCGCGCCCAGCAGGTGGCAATGGGGCGAACGCTGCGCAGGCACCGCGGCCTCTCGCGGCCGAGCGCCGCGCTGCTGCCGAGGGAAACGTCTCAAGAAGGAGGCCGCCGCCAAGGGCCGCGAGATCCAGGAGCTCAAGAAGCAGCTCGTGGCGTCGCGGCAGTCGGGCGGCGGGGCCTCAGCGATGCAGGTCGACAGCCCTGGCGCCGACAAGCCTGCGGGCCCCGAGGCAGACAAGGCGGTGCTCGAGCGGCTCACCGCCGCCATCGCCGCCATTGGGGGCGCCCCCGACGAGCTCTTGGCTAAGCCGGTCGGAGCCCGTCTTCACCTCCCCACCAATCGCTGCGCGGCGCTCGAGAAGAAGAAGAAGGAGCGCCAGCTGGCCGCCCTGGACAAGCTGCATGCGCAGATCCAGGAGATCCAGCTGGCCGTCGCCGACGCAGAGAAGGCGCTGCTGGAGACGTCCAAGGAGCTCGTGGCCGCCGAGGCGGACAGGCGCAGCGCCGCGGCGCTGGCGCCGCGCCCCGAGGCGGGCGTCTTCTCTCTCAAGGCGACGATCCCCGCCCTGGACTTGTCAGTCTCCGACGTGGGCAAGATGCTGGAGGCGGTCGGTGCGGGCGCGTCTCTTGCCGAGTCTATCCAGGCTAACTTCGCGAAGCTGCGCGAGCTTGATGCTGCCGCAGCGGAGCGAGGACGTGCACAGGAGAGAGCTGCCGCGGCTGAGCCGCCCACCAGCGCCGCGGCCAGCAGCGCTGGCAGCGCGAGTGCAGGAGCTGCCGACCTTGCCGAGCATCTTCCTGTCCCTGCCGACGACGGCGACCTGGGCGAGCTGCAAGCCTTCTACCGCGTGGTCTTCGACGCCGAGCCCCCTGGCAGCGAGGAGGAGCTACGAGGACACATCAAGCGGTTTGGTGAGCAGCTCAGCAGGGTGTCGAAGCGGCCCCGCGTCGACACGAAGTAAGCTGTGGCTAGGCGCCGCGCTCCTGCTGCAGCTCTTTGCCCCGCTGGGGCGATGCCGAGGTGTCATGCGGGCGCGTGCTGCCAGTCTACATGCTCCCGCAGGCGGCCGCCACCGCCGCGGGAGAAAGGGCGGGCCCTGGGGCAGGGGGCGCGGCCCTTGCTGCCCCATGTCCTGCGTCCTCGGCGTCTTCGGGGCCTGGCGGCGCGGCTATGGCTGGGGCTTCCTGCGGGGCCGCACTCACCCGTGACGCTGAGGGCACCAGCAGCCTGGGGCGCCTCAAGCGAGCGGGCAGAGAGGTCAGGAAGGCTCCAGCACATCATCGTGATGGCCGTGGAGGGGTTGGTCTGCTCCAGCGGGCGGCCGCCGCGCCGCTGGAGATGGGGCGGACCCTGGGGCAGGGGACGCGGCCCCACCATGGGCAGTGGCAGCAGGAGATGGGCACGCGCCCAAGTTCCACCTGCCAGACTACATGTCTCCGAGGTCGGGCTCCGTGGTGCTCGAGTCGGTGGTAGCTTCCCCGCCCAGACCTTCGGCCGCATGCAGCGATCGAGGGTTATCACACACAGTGTCAGGACACAGTGATGTTTCAGTCGGTTCGAGCAAGCCGGGCCCGATCCGCGGTGTGATTACAGCTAACACATCATCCCACGGTCCGCTGTTAGATATGCTGAGCGCCCATGGATTTGATAATTACCTGATTCTTGTGCAAGAGCACCACGCGAGAGACGACCGTTTTGCTGAGTTGCAGTCTAAGGCGGCCGCCAAAGGGTTTCGTGGTGTGTGGGCAGAGGCGATTGATACAGGCAGAGGAGGTTCATGCGGCGGCGTAGCCGTGATCGCGCCTGTCCACGTTCTCGTCTCAGCCCCTCCCCAGCGCACCGACCACGTGCTGATCCCAGGGCGTCTGGTGGCTGCACATGCTCACTGGGGCCGTGCAGGCGGCATCGTCCTGCTCTCCGTGTACCTAGTGGTCGGAGAGGGCCTCGGAGCCCAGAACCTGGAGATTGTGCAGACGGCCATCGACTACGCCAGCCAGCTGTCGCGCCAGGGTATAGCGTGGGTCATAGGCGGGGACTGGAACATGGAGGGCGACCTGTTGGACGACTGGTTCCACGCTGCAGGAGCCATCCGTGTGGCGCCGCAGGTGCCTACGCGTGCGCAGTCGCTCCCTGGCACGGTGCGCGACTTCTTCTTCGCATCGCTGTCCCTGGCCCATGCAGTGGGCGAGCTGACCGTCGAGGAAGGGACCGATCTCTTTCCCGCGCAAACCTGTTCTCCTTGAGTTAGGCCTGGCGGGGAGAAGTATGTGTCGCCGCGTTCCTGATGAGCCACAGAAGTTTAACGTCGAGCCGAAGATTGGGTGTGCGAGGTCCCCTCCCGTCGACGAGTGGGCCCAGATCCAGAGTTTCATAAGCCACGCTGTTTCTGAAGATGATTTGGCTTCTTGCTGGGATGCAGTTATCTCAGGCATTGAGGCCGAGCTCTGTGATCGCAACGACATCGTGAAGGCCTCTGAGCGACGGAAGTGTTGTGGGCGTGCTGGCCCACCTTCGTATTCGTGGAAGCCGCTGCCGAGACAAGCTCCCCCTCAGCCGAAGGCGGAGCTTGCGTGGCGAGCTGTGGGTCGTTGGCTGCGACACTTGCGCTCGGTTCGTACCAGTTGTGTCAGCTTGCCTCTGAGTATGCCTCTGACCCCACGGACGAGAGATTTGACCAGATAGCCAAGCAGTTCTACTTCCTTCAGGGGTTTCTGAAGCGCATCCGCAAGTCGTCCTGGGTGCTGGAGGTGACGACGGAGTCAATCAGGGAGTTTCTTGTGGACGTGCCCTCCAGCTTCTGCAGGGTTGAGTTTGACGGCGTCGCACAGGGTTTCCTTGATGAGATTGAGGCTAAGCTGCTAGAGTTTGCCTACGCTGCACGTGCTGACTGGAAGAAGTGGGTCGAGCAGGCCTTTGCCAAGGGAGCGGGAGTTGCTCAAGTTCTCCCGTGTTCGTGAGGTGCAGGAGCTGATTGCGGAGACGTCGCGGCCACAGCCTTCCAGCAGGCGGACGACTGCCTCGCGGAGTGGGAGGCGATCTGGGAGATGCACAGGTGCGCTCGAGTGGGCCTTCCTGGAGATCACCATGCATGGGAGGCTCTGCCTGAGATCTCGGTTGCCGACCTTCGTAGGGCGTGTGCCTCGTTCCCTAATAAGACAGCCTTGGGCCAGCTTGGGCTGAACCCCAGGTCCATGCTTGCCGTCTCTGATCAGTGCTTGCAAACTGTTGCTGGTCTTTTCAAGGCCTGCGAGAGGCTTCTCGCGTGGCCCGAGTCTCGGATTCAAACCCGCTTGGTCCGTTTGCCCAAACCTACGGGGGGGCATCGGTTGATTGCGCTTTTGAACTCCATGCTCCGCCTCTGGGGGCGGGTGAGAAAACCTGTCTCCCAGGCCTGGGAGAAGGCGAACCGTGACCCTTCCTTTTGGGGCCAAGGGCCAGGGGCTAGTGCGTCCGACGCCGCCTTTGACCATAATATGGAGGCGGAGGCTGCTACGGCGGTTGGGGAGTACTCTGTGAGCGTGTTCTTGGACATGTTTAAATGCTATGAGTGTGTAATCGTGGAGCGACTGTTTGCCGAAGCCAGGCAGGTTGGATACCCGCCTCGGGTGATGTGGATGGTCCTTGAATCCTATCGGTGCCCTAGGGTGTTTCTGGCGTTCGGTTCGGTGTCGCGGCTGGTCGTGACCAATCAAGGCATCCTTGCTGGATGTCGCCACGCCAACACTATGATGCATGTGCTCCTCCACCGTGTGATCGTTAAGATGAGGACCCTATACCCTACGGTCTGGCCCAGGGTCCTCATGGACGATTCCAGCTTTCAGTGGGTTGGTAAGCTGTTTATGTTTAGTCTGATTTTACTCGCCGCGGTTAGATGGTATTGCAGCCAGGTCCTCAAGCTAGGTTTAATCCTCCAAGCGGCCAAGAGTGGGTATGTGGCTACGGCGGTGAGAGTGTCGTCGGACTTGTCGTCGTCTGCTCGTCTTGTGAAGCTCCGCAGCCACGGCCATATGCGAAACCTTGGCCATGAGGTTTTTTTTCTGGAAGGCCTGTGAGGGCCCAAGAACAGCTACGTCTCAAGAAGTTGCTGCGGCGTCGGGACAAGGTGGCCTCCCTCCGTCGTGCTGCGTCCAGCGAGGTGAGTCTGTAGTGGCGCACTGGGTTCATGCCCGCTGGGTCGCACGGGGCTGGGGTCTCTGGGCTCACGGATCCGACCCTCGAGACCCTTTTTCAACCATGGCGGGAACCTTAGTGGGCGCGAAGCGGTCTGGGTCCTTGACGGCCTGGCTTGCAACCCAGCCTGACCCCTGTTATGTCCCCATATTTGACGCGACGGTGCCGCTGGTCCAACGCTATGCAGCTGTAATATGGGACTCGAGGTTCTCGCTAGGCCGACTCCAAAAAGCGTGGATGGCCGTCAAGAGTCGAATCCTCGAGCGGCCGACGTGGAAGTCATGCCGCGGCCCAATTAGCGCAGTGCTTCTCAGTCTACACCGTGTCGGCTGGTCGATGTCTGCTGCGCATGTGCTGGTGGACGACCAAGGTTTTCATATTGATTTGTTGCGAACCGCGCCGCTCGATGTGAAGGTACAGCTGCGGTCGGGGATCCAGAGGTGGCAAGCTAGGAAGATGTTGTCCCACCTCCCTCAGGCTGGGTCCGAGCGTCTGTGGTTCCGAGGAGTGCGAATAGCAGTCCTCAAGATTCGTGACAATGCCCGTCGTGCAGCTTCCCGCTGCTTGATAGGCAACGCTTTGTGGTCGCAAGAGAGAAAGTATGAGGCTGGCCTGAGCGACAGCAGCATGTGTAAGTTGTGTGGCAAGAATGTTGTAGGCTCTCTTGGTCATCAGATATATGACTGCAACGCTGTGTTGAATCATCCAGCGTCCCAGGGCAACTGTTTCCCCGATGATATTCTTTTGCGCAGGTCTGAGCTCAGGGACACGGGTCGGTTCGAGGCGGGAATGCAGGTCTGGGATTCTCTCGAGGCCTTGTATGGCCTCCCGCTTGACCCCGTCGCTCTTGACCCCGTCCCTGACAAGCTCCCTGTGTGCACGTGGGGTGAGACCGAAGCGCCATGGGGGCGGCGTGTCTATACCGACGGTTCGGGGCTGTGGAGCAGCAGCCCCGAATTTAGGCGGTGTGGATGGGCCGTGGTCGAGCTGGGCCCGCGTGGGCTCCCGATTCGGGCCCGCTTCGGGGGGTTGCCTGGCGGCACTCAGACGGTGCCTCGGGCCGAGAGGTTTGCGGTTTTCCCGGCGCTTAGAGTCTGCCCCTTGAATGTGCATGTGGTGTCAGACCACCTGAGCGCGGTCTTGGAGGGGCAGTCGTGGGACCCTGGCCTGCCTGTCAGCGGAGGGCGTCACGCCGCTGTCTGGAGGCAGATCTTTCAGTTGTATGACCGCCCTGGTCCCAGGCCGTCGTTCGAATGGACACCCGCTCACCGCGATTGGGATGTTGTGGTCGCCTCGGGACCCGAGGTCGAGGTGCAAAACTTTTTAGGGAACACGTGGGCCGACTTTTTTGCGCGTATCGGAGCGGACTCCCACGCTGCTGCTATGACGCTTGAGAAGGTCCAGAGTGCCGTGATCACACAGACACGGCAGACTTTCGATTTTCTGTCCAGATTTGCTCAGAGTATTGGCGCGTGCGCCCAGGAGCTCTCGGCCCCGACTCCCATGCTGCGGCGTGCGCGAGAGCGTGAAGGAGAGAGCGGGCTGGCGCTGCTCGGGCACGATCTGCTGTACCACTTCCCATCCTCTGGGGAGTGGCGGTGTAAGAGATGCAATATGTATGCCAAGACCCCCTCCTCCCTCGCCCGGCTCCGTTCTGGCAGCGGCCGCCACTGTGGGCCTAGCGCGTTCCAGGCGTGGCAGGCGCAGGCGGCGTTCGCGACGCGAGATGAGGAGGGGATGGTTTTTTCTTCGGCGCCTGCGGCGCTAGAGGCTGCTGCTCGGTCCCTGGGGTCCGTTTTTGACCTGGCCCAGGTGCCGCCGACTGAAACCCTCACCGCTCGGTTTGTGTCCCTGGGCCACCAGATGGAGCAGGCGGGCCGAGTGGCCTTTTGTTCGTTGTGCTCAGCCCACGTCATCCTCCCAGGAGGTTTGCTCCGTGGGCTTGAGAAGCGCTGTCTTGGTCGTTCCCTGCACCCGTCGACTCGGAGTTCCCAGGCGACCAAGATTAAGCACGCGTCTCGTGGCCTCCACCCGCGCACGGGACGGGGAAGCCACTCGATCCGATTTAATGTGGGGGGGGGGGGGCTTGTCGGGTGCCGCGTAGACCGCCTGGCCAGGGTGGGCGCCGCAAAAAATTTGATGGCCCCCCCTCCCCTTTCTGAACGGTGGCGCGCGTTCCATCCCAGGCCCTGGTAAGTCCCTCCCCCTGGAGGGCGCTCCATATAGTAGCTGCCCGCGCCTCGGATCTCCCGTCGCGCCACGTGGTGCGTGCCTCCTCCTCCTCCTCCTCTTCCTCCTCCTCCGTGAAGTGCAGCTTCGGTGCGAATCTCGGGGTCGATTCGCTCCCTGTGGTGATTCATATTTTTTTCGCGAGGCCGAGGTCCCTCCTGCTGTCCGTCGTCCTCGTCGTTTTCGTCGTCGTTGTCGCTCGTCTCTCCGCTCCTCCCGCCCTTCCCGCTCCCTCCACGGCGGCCGCTGACATGCCCCATGATTATGGGAGGCATCCGCGGCGTTCTCCTCCCCCCCTCGGGGGCTGTGCCTTGCTGCAGGCTGGCCGGTGGGCGAGACCCTGGGTACCCGCTCGCGGATGCTTCGGGATTCGACACCATGGCCACGGCTCGGGACGGCGCCCCGTCCCTCCTGTGTCTCCCCCGCTTGCTGTTGGACCCGCTCCCGCGCCTCGGGGGTTCGACGTCGTGCCCGCTTCGCTTTGCTACGTATCGCTGGTTCGGGTTTGGGGCTTGTGCTCTCATAGTTGTTACAGCTATGTAATGTGGCCAGCGTGCTGCGTTCCCCGGCCTGGGGTGCGATTTATTTTCTCCGTCGCTCAGCGCGCGGGGTTAGATGATACGTTGCTGGGGTGTTTCGTATCAGTCTCTCTCTCCCTCGCCTCCTCCTCCTCCTTTCGTCCTCCCCCCATCGGATTCGAAGTGCCGAGCTGTCGATCGCAGCCGACATATTCATCCGTGGCTGTAAAAAACCCAGACCCAGAACGCTCGGCAAGAACATACAGCCTCCCCCCTCCCTCCTTCTGTCCTCCTCCTCCTCCTCCTCCTTCGCCTCCTCCCCTCTCGGATTCGAAGTGCCGCGCTGTCGATCGCAGCCGACAGATTCATCCGTGGCTGTGGAGGCCCAGAGCGCTCGGCAAGAGCATGTTACCTCCCCCCCTCCCTCCCCCCGTCCTCCTCCTCCTCCTCCTCCTCCTTCCGCCTCGTCCTTTCCCCTCGGATTCGAGGTGCCGAGCTGTCGATCGCAGCCGGCAGATTTATCTGTGGCTGTTGAGGCCCCGAGCGCTCGGCATGAGCGTGCAGCCTCCCCCCTCCCTCCCTCCGTCCTCCCTCCCGCCCCTCCCTTGCTCTCCTCCTCATGGTGGCGGGGTGAGGCGCTCGGCCTCCGTGGGCGGCCTCCGCGCCAGATCGCTGGCGCCGTCCCGTCTGCGCGGGTCGCGCGCGTAGCCCGCAGGTCGCGCCCCGTCGGCGCGGCCGCCCACTCTTTTTCCCCATTTAGTCTTGCCCAATCTTGTTCCGTAGTTTGCATTCTGGGTGCATTGAAGATGCTTCCCCCGTATCACGTATGCACGTGGTAGTTCACGACCTGCTATGGGGCTGTAGGCTTGAACTGTATACCTTCGTTTTGTCAACTCTCTTACGCCATTCTTGCTCGGCTCAGTTTGTGTGTTGATTGTTGTTCCGGTTGCAACCCGTCCCCACAAACGGCATTTTGCCTGACACGGGGGGCTTTGCACAACGAGGTCGATGCACGTGTCAGGGCGTGCGCTCGTGGAACGATCGAGGCATTATTTCTAGTCTGAGTTCTCCACGTTTCTCTTCAGTCTGGCCTAGTCTCGCCCGCTCGTTCGCCGAGTTTTTGTTGCTCCGCCGTCGGCTTGCGACCCTCGGGTTGTTGCCACGGGAGGGTGTTCGCCAATCGCCGTCCGAGGCCTTGAGCACCCGCGGGGTTCCTGAGATCCCTTAGGCCCCTCGAGCCTTTAAAACAATTGTACTCATCAGGGATGCCAAACCAGGATAAGGTGATGACCAGAGCAGCCGCGTCCACTCGATCGGACGCCTTTGACCAGTCGAGCAGCAGCACGGACAAGCATCCTTCCTTGGTCGTCCATGCCCTCTCGATCAATCTCTGCACCAGAAAATATGCGTCGCTAGCTCCACGGTGTTTTCAGAATCCGAATTGCGTTGGTCGCAAGCGTTCCGCAACTCCTTCTACCATGCGGTGCAGGACGAGGGCGGCGACTACTTTGTACCCAACAGACAAGAGCGATATGGGTCGGTAGTTCCCTGGCAGAGACACGTCGCCCTTTTTGAACACAGTGGATACACTCAAATGTTTCCACTGCTTTGGCACGGTCTTCTCCCTCCAGTACACATTGCAAATATTGAGTAGAACATCGCGGGCGTCTGCGTCAGACCCTAGCGCTTTCCAGAGGTCCGGGGGAACGCCGTCAGGTCCCGAAACCCTTCCTGTTCGCAACTTCGCAAGTACTGCTGACAGTTCCTCGCTGGAGAAATCGCCCGTCCGCAGAGGCAACACCGGGCCAAGTTTGTCCCCGTGTGGAAGAGCTCTGCCCAGCGGCGGCGGTTTCCATTGCACTGGGGCGTAATACTTTGCCATGGTTCCAGCGCGTTCATCACTCCCGACGAGATGTTCACTTGCGTCGCTAAGCCATCCTTATCGCTTGAATCCTCTCCGTTTGAACTGTCTCAAATTTTTCCAATCCTCATTGGAAAGCATGTCGTTCAGCCATGATTCCCGGTCTTGTTTCGCTGATGTTTTGATCTGTTGTGACAACGAAATCTCTCTATCAACATGGCTGGCCACGCGAGCTTGGCTGCGTTGTCCTATCATTTTCAAGTTGCGCTGTCGTATCCAGGGCCAGTTTGCTTGCCAGAATTGACCCGGGCAGCCACTTCGTCCACAGTTTCTGCACCAATAGCCTCGCTGTCGCCGACCTGGTGCAAGAATTCCGAAACGAAACGCGTCTTCACGTTCTCCTGGGTGAGTGATGCCAAATCCAAGGTGTACCTCGCCGTCTTTGGAGAGGTTTTTGGAATCTCCACGGCAAGCCGGGCAACGACGAGGAAGTGGTGGGAAGAGAATCCAATCGACCGTTCCGCCCCGACCTCTCGCACCGTGTCCTGCCACCTGCGCTCCACAATCAAGTGGTCGATCTCGGCGAAATTCTGCGGCGTGAGCTCCGAAACCGGCGTAGCCCAAAGGTCATAATAGGTCATTTTCTGGTCATTTGGTTTGTCCAGGAACGTGTTGGAAAGAACCATGTGGAGTGCAGTGCAAACTTCGACGAGCATGTTCTAATTGCTGCGAGCGTCGGTCGTAGTGCCTGTAGGCCCCCAAGCATGTGGCCCGACAACATCTGCAAGCTCGCACGCCGGGCCAAAACGAGCGTTCATGTCACCAAAAACGTACAAAGGTCCGTGAGGCCTGGTACGAGAAATGAATTTGTGAAGGTCATTACGGAAGTCGTGGCGCACATCAAACTCAAGACCATATTGCGGACAGTACGCAGTAATGATAGACATGGAGCCGCTTGGGACTAGAAGCGTCAGGCTAGCAAGCCTGCTGGACTCCTGGCGGAAGGAGCAACCACGAAGCCCACCCCTGCGTGCTCGCGAACATTGCTGGGCCCCCCGACAAAATGACAAAATGCCCATTGTGTTCAAAGTGAGGGGCTGTGCACAAGTGTCTCTCCTGCAAGCAAAGCACTGCGATCCCTCTCACCTCCATGGCCTTTACCAGCTGCTCAAATTTCGTGCAATCGCTGTCCAGACGCATGCCTTCCACATTCCACGAGGCAACGGCCGTGACATTACAAGGACATTTTCTTTGAGTGTCTCTGAAATGTCCTGCACGCCCCTCTTGCTCAACAAAATGAAGACCAAGAACGGGTGCGTTATGATAGTGTTGATGGTATTGATGGTGATTGCAAGGTTGTGAAACGTATGGTGAAACGCCTGGCTCGGATCTGCGCGGTAAAGCTTTGTCTAAGCTTCCATGCCCAAAATTGGAGCCAGGGTGCTGATAGCCGATGCGCCTTGCAAGTCCCTAGTGGGACTCTTTCCCCTTCCCTTCTTTCCCTGGGGGGTCGTTTTTGCCGATCCCCTTGGCTGGGAACCTCTGCAGTTTATCCCGCAGTGTCTTGACCATCTCCGGGAACTGAGGGAAATCGGCCTGGGTCAACCAGTCCTCCCAGCCTGGGCCATACTCCATTTTCAGCGTGCAGCCGTCGATGGTCACTTGCAGCGCGACCTCGCTGCCGACCCATACCTTGCCCTCCACAGGGTCGGCCCAGACGCTGGTGCTGGCGTAGCCCCACTCCTTCAGCATCCGCTTGGATCCAAAGTCGAACGAGTTCACGATCCTCTCCGGCAGAGCTTTATCCGGTTTGGCCCAGACCGTGTTGCCGCCCACCTTGAAAGCCTTCTTGCGGATCGTGTGCGCTGCGTTGTCCCTGCCGGCCTCGTCCCCAAACTGGGCAAAAACCAAGCCGTGGAACTCGCCTTTGACGTATATATCCTCCGGCTGGGCCGCATAAGTCTCCCCGAGTTTATTCTTTAGCCGTTGGGGGGAAAGATCCTCATGCGGACTGTTCCTCGTCCTGACTTCGTCTTAACGCTGTTCCACATTTGAGCTTCCTTTCCGTGGGGCATGCGCCGCGCGGGAGCACGGTGCGCCCCAGCGCCCGCAGGTCTTCGAGGGCATCGGGCAGATTATGCGCCTGGCAGACGCCACGGAGAATGGGGGAAAGAACGCGCACCTCCACCGCCCACCTGGGCCCCCCTCCCCCCTCGGAGGGTAGGCCGAAGAGTGCTGGCTCCTGGTGAGGATGTCTCGCGAAAAGGACAGAGCGAGTGCACCCCGCCCACACCTGGCCCACCCCTCTGGGGAGCGGGGTGGGGGTGGGGGTGCTCTCCTGCCCCCGGTAGGAGAAGGGCGTGCGGGAGACCCCGGCGGGCGACGTGTCGGACAGCGAGTGCGGCTGGGTGGGGGGCCCAGGTCTCCGACGACGTGATGTCTCTCGGCCTGGAACGTTCCGTCATGGACTTCGGCCCTCGTGGGCCATGTTCAGGCCCGGGGGTGATCAAACGTGGGTCCGGGACGAAACACTCGTCCTGGAGACGCGGTCGGGACCTCCGGGGCATCTGTGTCACAGCTTTCTGACACTCGGTGTCCGTTCCGAGCTCCAGGGCTGGGAAGAATTCTCCATGCCTCCCAAGCAATATCCGAGCAGATGGGATCAGAGGATCACGCCGCACCGCGGATGCGGCTCGATGTGGAGGCCTTTCTTCTTCACGCCGACGTCGCCGATGTATCGACGCGATCCTTGGAACCCATGTGGAGGGTCTCTAGCAAAACCCGAAGAGTCGCTTGGGATGGAATCGGGAGGATCGAAACGGGTACGGAAAGGAACGGGGACGAACGACGATTGCGGTTCCTGCCCACATTGAGCCAGGCTCGCTGCCAGTGCCGCCGCGGGCGTGGTCCATTTTGAGGCAGTAGTCGTCTTCCCACCAGCGGCCGCGGTCAGTTTTTGGACGACACTTGCTGTTGCGTTGGGCAACATTTCTTTGATCCGCGCTTGCGCCTTCGTGTCGCTTGGGAGGAACGGGCGAGGACGGTCCTACGACAGGGTTGCCTGCCGACTCCCCTGTTCAGCCTTGACTACCGTCAATCATTCACGCCAACAGTCTCCTTCTCGCCTCATTCTCCGCCTTTGCCAAGGCATCATGCCGGTTTTGCCCGTCTCCTCTTCGGGCGTGCCAGGTGAGAAGACTCGGCGCGGGCCGAGGGTCGAGGATCGATGCTCGAGGATCCAGGGTCGATGATCGATCGAGGCTGGAGCTATAGGGGCTGCGGGGTCAGGCCAGGGGATGACCCCGATCCTCGAACCTCGACGCTCGCCCCTCGAACCTTGAACCTCGATGCTCTCTGGCCGAGGCTCGCGCAGGAACAGATCTGCCAGCTGGCTTTCTCGTACCCGCTCTTTCGGCGGCGCGCCGAGAGGCGAAGTGTGAGGGGGCGGGGCTTGTCAAAAGGCGTCGGCGCCTCTCAGAAGCCCTCCAGCCTTCTGAGAGGCTCTCCCGTGGATCCAGAGAAGGCTTAGTAGAAAGCTTCTCAGACGGCTGGAAGCCTTCAGAGCCTTCCGAGAAGGCCGCAGGGATCGGGTCGAGCGAACCTTGAGATTCGTAGGTCACCCTCGGGGCGCGAAGATGACCGCGCTTCGCGCGTCGCGGCCTGGGCCTCTGAGCGGTCACTCTCCAGGAGGCTGCGCAAGGGCGCGAAGATGACCACGCGTCGCGCATCGCGGGGCGCGAAACGAGGCGATCTAGGATCCAGGGCGTTGCAAGTTGTTCACTCTGGGCGATTTCGCCTGGTTTCGGGCCCCGGGGCCCTCACGGATCGACCCGGCCAGAGGTCTGCACGGCTCCAGCCGTAGGTTCTCGGGGAGTGGATGCACGGGCGCAGCCAGAGGACGCAAGTCTCTCCCGACGGCAGCCCGTGCTCCACACAGGAAGAGGGCATGCAGCGCAACGACTAGGACGCAGGGGTGTCCCTGCCCTTGCGTCGGGTAGCCAGGCGACAGAACAAGTGTGTGTGTGTGTGTTTCGCCCGCCCCTCTCCCGCTCGTCCCCGCCACCCTGGCGCGGGGCGCGCAGCCCCTGGCTGCCTCCCCCTGCTGCCCTCCGGGGTTGCTCCCGCCTTGCGTGGTCGCGCCTCCTCTGACCCGCCCCGCGCCTGATTTTGGCGTGGCGCCCGTCGCCGCGCCCCTGCTGCCAGCCCCGCTCCTGCCCAGGCTCCCTGCCTCGCTGCCTCCTGGCCATTGCCGAAGGGCTGGCCGTCCTTCACACGGTTTGACTCTGAGCGCCCGAGCGGCTTCTTGCCCGAGCTGCGAGCGACCGACAAGCGTAAAGCTCTACAGTCTGCTCATTCCGGCGTCCACTGTGCGCTCACTCTGGGCCCGCCTGCGAGCCCCGAGCCGGATGCGACCTCACACTGGGAAGGTCCCTCCCGTCGCTCCTCGCCTCCCTGGATGCCGCGGCCCCTTGGGCGTCGCTGGCCGGCCTGCAGTGGCCTCGTGGATTCAGCGGGGATCCGACCTCGGGATCCTTGGCCCCCAGGCCCTGCCCACTTGCCCCCAGCCCCGCCGACGCTGGCACGCAGCCTGCCGGGCCTTGCGCCCACACGCTTGCGCTACCCCTGGGGTCCCCGCCCTGGCTGGGTGGCGGGCCCTCCCGAGACCTCGTCGCGCCCTGCCCCGCACGGCCCTGAGATGGCCTTCGGCCCCACCGAGACCCCGCGGGGTCCGCTTGCCCTGGCCCACTCGGGGGTGGCCCACCGAGGCCCGCCCCCACCCCCCTGAAGCATCAGGCGGCTGGCGCCTCTTCTGGCGCCACCGCGGTCTCGCACGACACCCAGCTCTGTTCCCGTCCTGGCGTTGCCCGACGGCGAGGGGCTCCCCACCCCGGTATCGTCGCCAGCCCGAGCGCCACGGTCGGCAGCAGGGCCCCCTGTGCTTCCCACCTTGGTCGCGGAGCCTTCCGGGGTCGTCGCGGCGCCCCCCGCCGCGCGTGGGCCCCCGAGGGGCCCGTTTCCGCCGGCCCCCCTGGCCTCGATGAACCAACCCAAGGACCCTGCTGTCGAGTACCCCTCTGTTACTCGTGGCCTTCCGGGTGGGGCCCCTCTCCGCTCCTGCAGCGGGCCCTCGGGGGCGTGCTCCCCCGCCAGCGCGAACGAGCGGTTCTTTCGTCAGAGTCTCCCGTTCTTGCGGTCGACGCGCCCCGCGCCGCGCGTGCCGCTCTTTTTGGGAGGGTTGGGCCATCGTTGACGGTTTATTCGCGGGCGATGGCGTGGGGCCCATGTTGGACCCCGACTTCTACACGGACGACCAGCTCAGCTTCTGCTTGGCCCAGCTCCCAGCCAGGATCTCGCATCCTGGGTCAGCCGGCGATGTGGGGGCGGCCAGCTCGCAGCAGAAGCGGGGCCCCTCCCGAAACCTCTCGCGGCCGAGTCGTTCTGCCCCTCGCTCCAGGCGCTGACTGGGGGCTCCGCTCCCCTTGTCGCAGCTCCGCTCTGTCGCTGATTCCTCACCCCGTCCCCCCACTTTGGGACTGCGTGGTGCCTTCACTCTCCGTCGTCCCTTTCTCTTGGGTACCCCCTTCTCTTGGGTACCCCCCCTCTTGGGTACCCCCGTCTCCCCCGTTTCCGTCTTGCGACACTGCGTGTCGCTTGTCGGGTACCCCCGTCTCCGTCTTCGGACGCTGCCTCATTTATCCTACTCCGCGTCTGGGAGCCCGGCCGCGCGCCCTAGTTTATTTCGCTGCCGACTGCTCGACTTGCTCCGCCTCGTCGCTGCGCACGTGGCCGCGATCGCCAAAAAGTGTGTGTGTGTGTGGGTGTGTCTGTTTGTGCGCGCGCGTGTGTGTGTGTGTGTGTGTGTGTGTGTGTGTGTGTGTGTGTGTGTGTGTGTGTGTCTGTGTCTGTGTCTGTGTCTGTGTCTGTGTCTGTGTCTGTGTCTGTGTCTGTGTCTGTGTCTGTGTCTGTGTCTGTGTCTGTGTCTGTGTCTGTGTCTGTGTCTGTGTCTGTGTCTGTGTCTGTGTCTGTGTGCGTGCGTGTGTGTGTGTGTCTGTGTGCGTGTGTGACTGTAAAGTGAGCTGGGCGTTGCATGTGAGTGGGAACGAGCGCGCATCCGCGGCTGCTTGGCTCAAAGCGGCCGGCCGCCCAGATATGACTACACCTCAGCGCGAGGTGTACCATTTGCCACCGATACCAACACTGCTTGAGATGGCCCGCCCCCTACTACTGGGACTATCGTTGCTACGGTACAACAGAGCGGGAGCTTGGATTCGCCTAAGGCGAAGGTGCTGGTTGGGCCTCCCAACCCCTTTCAAACTTGGTAGCGGAGCTGGCCTATGGTGGTCAGCTCCCGCTCTACTCCTCACCATCCACGGCACTTTCTGGTGGACTACAGACGTGGTGGAATATCAGGGTGCAGTGGGTTTGCGCGGAGGAATGTATACAACGACTCAGCATAGCGAGGACACTTGCAGTGGCACCTCTGCCTACGCGGAGGCCTCTTACTTTCGTCCTACATTCCTGCGCTACTACACTCCTGAAGTCCACCCACCTACTCCACTTGGAAGCTTCTTCGAAGACAGAATGCATGGAAACATGCTACACGACATTGTGCCGCCTCCACCCCCACGCAGGCTTACGACCACACTTCGAAAATCCCAACCGACTACATCCGACCACGACCTCCGAGGCCACTGGATTGGTATTATTATCTTCGGGCTCGCATGGGTCGCTATCGGGTGCGCGGTAGGACATGTGACATGTGCGTGGCGGAAACGACACAAGAACGACCGGCCCCCATTGGGACCCGGCTGGTCAAGTACCTTTCCGCGAATTTCGTCCGCGAGGTACATGCCTGGATCAACGTGACACAGGCAACATGGCGCCATCCCAACAAGCTGCAGCCCTGCAGCGAGGTTGTGGAGGCCTCGCGCGGACCATAGCCATGAGAGTTCCCGCAGCCGCTATCAATTTTGGTGTTAACATAGGTGTCCGCCATACCGACGGCGTCACCTACATCACGTTCCTCTTAAGTACGAAGTTCGAGAATCTAGAGGAGGAGCGCCAACTCAACTCTGGTACAGCTCTCATCGACTTCCGAGTCCATGCGGGAGAACGGATCGACCAGACGTTGGTGCGCTTCGAGGTAGCCCGCTATGAAGCGGAATCGGCAGGTTTTAACATTCCCAAATTCCACATATTAGAAGGTCGTTTTTTTTTTCGGAGCCCTTGGAGTGGAGCAATCGCCTGCACAGCTATTCCTGCAGCCACTAAACCACCACATGCCGAGAGACCAGCAACAGTTTGACTCTCTACTTGAACGCGCGAGGTCATATGCGCACATTGCTGAGGGAACCGCTGGCAATATTGGTGGTATTTTCAGTCACGGTCACCGAGCCGATACCTTCCACGTTGAGGCACACGCAGGGCAACCTGCTAATAACGTTTGAAATGACGATCCACAACCAGCTGAGACCACTACACTACTGGCTCAGAATCGTAGATCGGCTTCGGAGTCGCAAGACTCCTGGGTCAGGTTTCGGGGGCCGCACGACGCGATATCCCCTGCGCAAGCCACGGCCCTGATGCGCTCAGCGGGGCAACCTGCTGAGTCCGACTTCGACTCCGGTACTGACACCGACGCGTTTTCGGACGACGAGGCTACAGCTCGTGGCTACTCCGATATTCCCACGTACTTCGCGGAAGAGCAACAGGCGCAATGATTATTCTTAAGAGAACAGAAACATAAACGGAGGTGGAGGCGGTTTATGAAGAAGCCAGTTCGCGAGGCACGGCGCATCGCCCGACGGGCGCTCAAGGGAAAAGGCAAAGGTCGAGGTAAGGGTAAAGGTAGGCGTCGGCGATTGCATGGCAGAGGCGCGTTAGCATTCCTAGCATCCTTTACCGGGCCACAGTATGAATATATTTTTCTAGGTGCAGGCAGGCATCGTAGGCGCGCATCAGGAAAGGGTAAGGGACGCCGGGGAAACCCGAAGGATGCCAACGGCGAAACGATGGAGCGCGACATATGCCATAGCACACAGCACGTTCGCCGCGAATGCCCCCAGGGCGATGGGAGAGGCAGGGGTCCGTCGATGCATCTGGCTCAACCTGACTCGGATATGCAGTGTGTTGTTTGGGAGTCCCTTTTAGCCGACCCTGTCGATAGCTCAGTTGCAGTTGCTAACTTCATGGCTGCCAGATATTCGAGCGCCGGTATGTCCCTCGAGAATTATGCCGGCGGACTGTTCGAGGAGGTATTCACTGGCCATAATGATCTGGCAGATTGGCTGGGCACACCCATCGCGAGGCAATCTGCTGATATTGAATGCGTCGAGAACTTCCACATGCCCGCCGAAGGAGATGGCGAAATAGCGGGGGGCACCCGCGGACTCAGATGCATTATTCCTGCAATAGAGGAAATGCAGTTGATGCTTTATCCTCGGGTCATTGGCAATTCGACAAACATGGAATTGAATGATGGCGATTCTTTGCGAGGAGACCCGCGAGACGTTAGCGACCTGTCCGGGCGCATTCAGTATGACTTCGGCCACGATGAAGGATTTCAATGCGCATTTGTAGCTTCGGACCGCTCCATGAGCCGCCAGGAGCGATCGGCAAGCTGCCAGTCCTCGAGACGCAAGTATCGCGCCGACGACGACGACGAATAATGGGAATCTTATGCTCGTCTGGCACGTCGCGGCCGGGCCCGCGGTGGCTCACCCGACCGCGCGCGCGCGCTCCAGCGGCGCCCGCTCTAGCGGCCTTCAGCGCCCTCATCTTCCCGATGCGGGGAAGCCGCATGCCCTTCCATGGGAGGTCAATCGACCCGACGCCCCCCCGAGGAGGGAGCGTCTGCGGGCGCGCCCGCCTCAAGGGGGACGACCTCATGCAGAATATCCAGCAGGCGAAATGCAGCGCCTTGTTGGCTACTCGGATGCTGGATTGGCTCGTCAGTACATAGGTCCATATACAATCCAACATTGGTTGGGTAAGGGTTGGACTGAGCGCCGGAAGTGCCACTGGCATTCTCTCCGCAAGGTTGATCGAGGTGAAACAGGGAAGATCATTCGCTCAAGAAGGACAGGGGCTGTCAAAACACGAGGACAACATATAAAGCGCGACCTCGAGAGGGCCACCATCGCGGAGCGGGAACTTTACAGAGGCGTTGCTTGCACATGCCCCGAGTATGCCGACCACAGGCTCGGCTGCCCCGTGAGACGCCCATCAAGAAGCCCTAACTTCCACAAGACACCGTGGGGTCTAATTTCATGGTGATGGTCGGGGTTACTGCACCGATCCGAATACAACGCCACGGAAGGAGCAGACTGCGACCAAGCTGCAGCCGAATAAAGATCTCAATCTATAAAGATATGGAAGCAGCTCTCACCTCTTCACTATTTAAAGATAGTCAATCGCGATTGGAATGTGGGGAAACCTGCTTCGCCTAGAGCAGAAGAAGACGACCAACAAGGAGCTGATGAAGCTGAAGCTATGGCTGAAGCGGTAGGCCCCACGGCAGCAGCTCCTGCAGGGTACGCCTCGGACTACTCCGACACCCTCTCCATTGGCACGGACATCGCGTACGATACGGGCACCCCTATTGATCCTCGGTGCGTCGTTGCTGAAGAAATGGATCTTTCTCAGAGAGATGGGTCGTCTACCGCGCTGGATCTGCGGGCTGGGTAAAGACCAGAAAAAACAGAGGCTTCGCTCTAACAAAGATAATTTGACCACGAAGGGAAAAGGGCCACTATCGGTAATATGGCACTCAGAAAGCCTGACGGTGTAGACCTTCACCCTGACAGAGGGCCCGTGCGACGTGGGCCATGGATACCTGCAGGGGGAACGCCTGCAGCACCTCCTCCCAAGCCGAAGACAGATCCGCCCATTGATATTTATCCATCTTCGGGTTCGTCGAGTCAGTCTAAGTCACTCGGACCTGATCAGCTCAGACCACCGCCCAAACAGAAGAAGACGAAAAGCCCAGCTGACCCCAACCCTGTAGACAGCAAGCAACAACGACTTTCGGGGCAACCTGCTGGTCGACGTCGATCCAGAGGACCAGCTGTGGCCGCCGCAGCAGCTGCATTTCATGGCACCAGCGCTCCTACTCCGAAGGGCCCTGTACCACGTCGCGGCCCTTCACCTGGCCGGACACACAGGACTGGCTGGGCGCCGACACTGGAGGGATCAGCAAGGGATATTTCTTCAACATGGCGTGGCACCGATAGAAGCTAGTGGGAACTACATCAAAGGCATCAGGGGCAGCTCCCAAAGACAAGACGTACGAGTACGACAACGTCAATGAGAAGAAACGCCAGAACTTCGACATCAGTGCCCCGCCAAGGCCTCCTCGGACGCCCAGAGGATCGGCAGGCGCTGCCTCGTCAACGGCGGGTGCCCGTGCGCCCGCGGCATCGGCAGCAGCTCAGAGCTCTGCGGGGCAACCTGCTCTTTCTTTGGAAATGTCCGTTGGATGCCGACAGTATTGGGACTTTATACGCGCTGCCAGGCGCATGAAGATCAACCCAGCAAATCACCCCAATTATGATGACGGGCCTGATCGGTACATTGCGGTGGAATGCGACATTCAGGATACCGCCGTCATTGCCGATAAGGGCGCTCATGCGCGCCAGGTTGTACGCAATATCTTGCGTAGACGCCCGGCGCTCACGTATCTGTCCGAGAAGGCCGACTCAATAGGGATCTTTGAAGCAGACAGAGTTGTTGGTCCAAATCTGACCCGTGAGGGGCAGCGCTGCTGCTCAGAATGGCTTACTACTGCCACTCGTCACAGACCATTTCACAACAACCACCTCTCTGATAGGCTTCTGAGAGCAGCACCGTCTTTCGACGAATCCGATGGATGGGCAGAGCTGTCAGAGCTACTCAACCAGTGGCCACCAGAGAGATGTGATGGTTACCACTGTAAGCACCTGGAGACTGTCCGGCGTTATCTCAGCAACCGCCACTGGGCATGCCAAGCATTGACTGTGCTGAACTTGATTGGCATGGTCGACAACACTGGGATGCAGAAAAAACAGGCTTCAGATCAAGAAGTGTAAATTCACTGCTGAGATCTACGAGACATATTTCATGCGCTTATGCAATGGTCACAGCAATCCTGAGATAAAATGCCCTGAAGCACTGTATATGAGGATAACAGAATTGACTATTCCAGGTGCACCTTGTTATTTTATTCCTCATGGTACCCAGTGGGAAAACATCCAGAAAATACTTCGCATAGGGCTGTCATGCCTTGCCAACGACACCATCAAGAGAAAAGACATACAGTTTGCTCACGCTTGCGCATACTTACCGGGTGGAGCATAATTCAGTCCGGCCTGCGCGTCGACTCCGAAGTATTGGTTATGGTTAGTCTAAAGAACCTGCTTCGTGACAATATGGCTTTTTTGCTCAGCACATGATGCGATAATGTCGGCAGGCCGGAACGGCAGAATTCCTCCGACTCACATCGTCCAGTTCATATGCACTTTGCCAAACGATAGGTGCAGGTATAACCGCGTGGGACACGCATGGATCAATCCATTGTACTTGTGGGACAACGATCAGAAGTATCCGAACAGTGATCTTTCCATCGACGATATGTACGAATTTCAAAATGAGGCATCATTGTTGGAATCTTCGTTTATCCTTATAATTTGAAGTGTCCCGAACCGACGCCCATTCAGGAGGTCGAGTTCTCTACAGTACTTATGTTGCAAGACGTGTATCAAGCGGGGACACGTGCAGGGGGATCTGACGGATCATGGATTCAGGCCCAAAGTGCGGACGTGACTGGCATGACATCGAGTGGACTCTCCCCCGCCGACATGCTGTGCACCGACGATCCGTGGCGTGCCCAGACGCAGCAGCTGCCAGTACCTGCAGGGCAACCTGCGTCAGGGCCACAACTCCATTTGGGACTCCACAGAGTGCTGGGAGCACCAATAGCCTACAGGCAAGGCTCCAAAGCATCTGGATGGACCCGCAGCTCTACCAGGCTTTGCAGGCGACATCGCCGTTGCATCGCCGCGTCCACACGTGGGGCAACCTGCTTTTCCTGACCACCGCGCTGCACAGAGGACCGAGGGCTTGGTTGGTCAGCAAGAGTGGATGCACCGGCAAGTGCGCGAAGCCTCACAGAGCACGCGTAGGGGTGGCATCGGCCTCCCTAGCGCTAGCTGGACGCCGCCTTGGGGTATGTCCCGGGCCCAAATCGATCACCAGACAAACCCAACAGGTACGGATCCGTGCCAGCATTTTTGAGTTATCCGACATGCGATCCGACAGCTGCAGAGCGCCCTACAGCACCGCCGATGGACTTCCAATTGTATCCTGACGACCATGCTTAGGTGACTGGTAACCCTCGTGTGGGAATGCAGCCGGAGAGCCCGTATGCGCGGGCGACTGCCGACGACTTCTACTAGTCTCAGTTGACATGCGGCTGAGGCTACACGTCAGGTGTGCCGGGCCAGATTCCTCATTATGGATATTTGGTTACCCTTATGGACTCAGATGTGACGCAGCAGGCTCCCAGCCTAGTAGTGCCATCATCCATGGGGGAGTTGCGCCCAGAGATATTGGCCATTCACGAGGCGCAGCAGGCCAATCTCTCAATGCAGTTGGCCCGCCAGCGGCGCAGCCATGAGCGTCAGGCAAACAGGGCGCTGGGTCGCGCGGGGCAACCTGCTACTCCAACCACAGCAGGGGCACCTGCATTTAACCCGGCAGCACTTGCAGCCATGCAGCCACCGTCGGTCCCACCGATTCCGCATGAGGTTGGTGGAACTATTCTGGAGCGCCAGACGCGTATCAGGCCATCGGCAACACCGCCATGCATCAGCGACGGTTACTTAAACAAGTGTGCTACATGCCTGGACCACTTCATGCATCACGTCAAGGTTTGGAGGCTTCAGCGTGGTCACAAATTCCATGCACAGTGCTGGGGCCGAGTTGCACGCGCTCATGTGGACAGACAGTTGGCTGGCACTGTGGAAGGTATTGCAACTGAGGCACCCTGCGCTATTTGCAGGGGCGTTGGTCCAATCACAGCTGAGTTTCATTATGCCCTTGGTGGATATCAGGACACAGCAAATCGTCGTGGAGAAATACTCCGATGGGCCAACGAACTCAGGGACCTTCGCGAAGAGCTTAACCGCGTCACGGCGATGATGATGAGTAACGCGGCAGTCCTTACAACAACACCAGCGGGGCAACCCGCTCCATCAGCCAATGTGGGGCAGGCGTCGGAAGCTACGATGCCTGCTCTGGATGCGCCTATGCCATTGGTAGCGGAAGCAGCCAACAATGCAGGGACACCTGCTACGATTGCCGGCCAACGACATGTGGCTGAGACGTATGGAGAGAGCCACCGACAGGAGCGCGCAGTGGCTTCAATCTCCACATACCTACATGCCATACGGGCGAGACACCCGCCCGCGCAGCCAGCGCAGGACGGAGAGCCCGGCGAGCGTGCGCAGCGGCATCAATGCGATATGCCCGAGCGCGACATGCTACACATTGTGTTAATGGTGAACACAGATGGTCAGATAGGCATGCGCGCCGACGAATATACGTTCATGAACATGCCGCTCACATCTGCAGCACGCCCGCGCATGCATGACGAGTATCCTACGGCCTGGACTTTCGAGAAAAAAAACCCTACGGAGGAAGAGGCCCGCGGGTGCATGAACGTCTTCACGTCTCTGACAAGGAACGATTGGGTGTTGGAGCAGAGGCGCCGCAAGGGTATGTATGGTACGACGCTGTCTGAGGTGCCGGGAGTATTCGGAGAACGCCATGAATTGGCCCTGGCCGCAAACATTGGGACCATGGTGGATGGAATGCTGACAATCCTTCTGGACTTCGGCAGCAACGCCAACATCATTGGTCAAAGACGGCACAGACATTTGAACAGGTATCCCGTTCCCATGGACACGACATCAGCAAGCTGAACTTGACGGAGAGACTCTACGTGCCGAGTGGGACATGGTGCCGCTGTATGTGACAAGTCCCTGCACTGCAAAATTGCGTGCAAGGAGAAAGGAGACTCGGCGGGGGCACCTGCTGTGCCGAGACAAGATACCTACTCAGCACACGTGGCTTAGGGTTGGGGGGAATATCTTTGCTATTCTGGGTATGAGGAGTACGTCTAACATGCGGACTATCCGGATCCTGGAGCAGGGGCACGAGAAGATGATCATCCCTGGCTCTGATAGGCACGAGCTCCTACTTGCAACGGGTGCCACCAGAGCATTCGATTCGATGAAAACGCCTTTTGGACATCTGGCGCTCAAGGTCGACGAGTGCGGGACCGCAGCTGAGGACAACAGGTCGATGTCGTTTACCAATCACGGCCAATCCTCAATGCGAGGATGCCCCGCTGCTCGTCGCAGAAACAGCTGACCAGAGCCAACCGCGGGGACACCTGCTACGAGCGATGGCCATACATATGATGTCACAGGGTACCAGGGGCATCAGCTTCTCCATCAACGAGGAGACGTTCAAGTGCTCCGATCCAGTCTTTGGTGAATCACACTTTGAAGGCTTGGCGTCGTAGGAATACGGCCTTCGGGGCGATCCCCACCTCGGGCGACCAGGGCTTCGCCTTGCGCAACTTGCAGGCGAAGGTCTATCAGGCCATCTACGAGGAGGGCAGCCAGCGGCGCCCGACACGAAAGCATGGGCACCTGCGGAAGGGGATGATACCGCTGAGAAGTTTGAGATTTCCCGATCAACCTGTGTAGTTGGGTCCGCGTTTTGAAATGACGCCGCCCCGCGTTCCCCCCTCCTCTCCTCCTCTCCCTCCTCCCTCCTCCCGCCATCACCATCGTCATCGCCATCGTCGTCGTCATCATCACCGTCATCACCATCATCGTCGCATTTCGTGGCCCCATGCTCCACCGAAGGTCCCATCGGGTGTGCCCGCATGCGCCCCGCGCACCCATCTCGGCGCACCCTTCGCACGTTCCGTGGCCCCATAGGGGGTTCCGCCGAAGGTCCCAGTGGGTGTGCGTGGGTGTGCCCGCATGCGTCCCGCACATTCATGTCGGCACACCCCTCGCACGCTTCGTGGCCCCATAGGGGGCTCCGCCGAAGGTCCCAGCGGGCTTGCCCGCATGCGTCCCGCACACCCATTTCGGCACACCCTTCGCACGCTTCGTGGCCCCATGGGGAGCTCCACCGAAGGTCCCAGTGGGTGTGCCCGCTTGCGTCCCGCACACCCATTGCGGCACACCGCTCGCGCGTTTCGTGGCCCCATAGGGAGCTCCACCGAAGGTCCCAGTGGGTGCGCCCGCATGCGCCCCGCACACACATGTCGGCACACCCTTCTCACGTTTCGTGGCTCCATAGGGAGCTCCACCGAAGGTCCCATCGGGTGTGCCCGCATGCGTCCCGCACACTCATTCCGGCACACAGTTCACACGCTTCGTGGCCCCATAGGGAGCTCCACCGAAGGTCCCAGTGGGTGTGCCCGCATGCGTCCCGCACAACCATTTCCGCACACCCCTCACACGCTGCGTGGCCCCATAGGGAGCCCCACCGAAGGTCCCAGTGGGTGTGCCCGCATGCGTCCCGCACACCCATTTCGGCACACCCTCGCACGCTTCGTGGCCCCATGGGGAGCTCCACCGAAGGTCCCAGTGGGTGTGCCCGCTTGCGTCCCGCACACAGATTTCGGCACGCCCCTCACACGTTTCGTGGTCCCATATGGAGCCCCACCGAAGGTCGCAGTGGGTGTGCCCGCATGCGCCCCGCACACACATGTCGGCACACCCTTCACGTTTCGTAGCTCCATAGGGAGCTCCACCGAAGGCCCCAGTGGGACTGCCCGCATGCGTCCCGCACACCCAATTTGGCATGTTCACCCGCCCAGTACAACGTTTCGTGGCCCCACAGGGAGCTCCACCGAAGCCCCCAGTGGGACCGCCCGCATGCGCTCCCCACGCCCAATTTGGCATTTTCACCCGCCCAGCGCAGCGCTTCGTGACCACATAGGGGGCTCCACCGAAGCCCCCAGTGGTACCACCCATATGCGGCACCCACATCCAGTTTGGCATTTTCACACACCCAGTGCAACGTTTCGCGGCCCAATAGGGAGCCCGACCGAAGCCCCCAGTGGGACCGCCCGCATGCGCCCCCCACGCCCAACTTGGCATTGCCACCCACCCAGCACAGCGTTTCGTGGCCCCACAGGGAGCTCCACCGAAGCCCCCAGTGAGACCGCCGACACGCGTTCACATCCAGTTTGGCATTTTCACCAGCCCAGTGCAACGCTTCGTGGCCCCATAGGGAGTTCCACCGAAGCCCCCAGCGGGACCGCCCGCATGCGTCCACCACGCTAAATGTGGCATGTGCACCCACCCAACACAGCGCTTCGTGACCTCATAGGGAGCTCCACCGAAGCCCCCAGTGAGCCCGCCCACATGCGCCCCCCACATCGAAGTTCGCATTTGCACCCACCAAGTACAGCGTTTCGTGGCCCAATAAGGAACCCCACCGAAGCCCCCAGTGGGACCGCCCACGTGCGTCCCCCACACTTAATTTGACACTGGCATCCACCCAGCACAGCGCTTCGTGGCCCCATAGGGAGCTCCACCGAAGCCCCCAGTGGGACCGCCCGCTTGCGCGCCCCACACCCACTTTGGCATTTTCATTCACCCAGTACAGCGCTTCGTGGCCCCACTAGGGGCCCCACCGAAGCCCCCAGTGGGACTGCCCGCATGCGCACCCCACGCACAATTTGGCATTTTCGCCCACCCCGTATTTTTACCCCATAGGGAGCTCCACCGAAGCCCCCAGTGGTACCGTCCACGTGCGTCCCCCACATCCAGTTTTGCATTTCCACCCACCCAGTACAGCGTTTCGTAGCCCAATCGGGGGCCCCACCGAAGCCCCCAGTGGGACCGCCCGCATGCGTCCCCCACACCCAACTTGGAATTGTCACCCACCCAGCACAGCGTTTCGTGGCCCCATAGAGAGAGGTCCACCGAAGCCCCCAGTGGGGCTGCCCGCATGCGTCCCCCACACCCAATTTGGCATTTGCACCCACCCAGTACTGCGTTTCGTGGCCCCATAGGGAGCTCCACCGATGCCCCCAATGGGACCGCCAGCGTGCGCCCCCCACGCTCAATTTGGCATTTTCACCAGCCCAGTACAACGCTTCGTGGCCCCATAGGGAGCTCCACCGAAGCCCCCAGTGGGACCGCCCGCATGCGTCGTCCCCCGTAGGGAGCTCCACCGAGGCTCCCAGTGGGACCGCCCGCATGCGTCCCCCACGCCCAATTGGGCATTTTCACAAACCCGGTACAGCGCTTCGCGGCCCCATAGGGAGCCCCACCGAAGCTCCCAGCGGGACCGCCCGCGTGCATCCCTCACACCCAATGTGGCATTTTCACCCACCCTTTACAGCTTCGCGGCCCCATAGGGAGCTCCACCGAAGCCCCCAATGCGACCGCCCGCGTGCGTCCCACACGCCTAATTTGGTATTTTCACCCACCCAGTGCAGCGCTTCGTGGCCTCATAGGGAGCTTCGTCGACGGCCCCAGTGCTACCGCCCGCATGCCGCCTAGCGCAGCGCTTCGTGGTCCCATAGGGAGCTTCACCGAAGAAGATATTCACAATTGCGGCACCCACAGCTTCATATGGTTGGGTCCTTCGCCAGGATCATTTTACTGCGAGCAGCGGCTCTGCAGCGCAGCATGGCACGGGCATTTGGACGCCCCCGCCGCTTGAAAATGAGTGACGGGGGCAGGCGCGTGCCACGGCCACCCGCGCTTGCTCCGACAGGCCGAGCACTCTTGTTATGTCATCAAGCGCGGGGAAACCTGCATTCTTTTCTCAGGCGCCGGCTGTGCGCGCTAGGGGCAGCGGCAAGCCCGGCTGTGCGGCTGCCGCGGACAGCAGTGGGCCCGGCTATGTGGCCGCTGCAGAAAAGGAACGCTCATCGCATCATTACCATTCTCGTGCACTTGCCATTGAGGACATACGGGCAGCTTGCGCTGAACTCCAAGCTCGTGGTTACATGTGTGACCGCATTACACATACAGAGCTTATGATCCTCTACTGGTGCACAATCTTCGGGTGCTCTACCCTCGGGGGGTATCAATTGTTGTGGGTGGCAACGCCCGCTGACTGGCACGTTAGGTTGCCTGGAAAGCGGGCAGGGCCACATTATCAACACATCTAAAGTTTGATGACGAAAGCTCGGGCTCTACGTATGTCTATTGTACTTGTGGGACTGCCAGGTTCTTTCTGGAAACCGGGTCCCATGCGAGATGCCATTGAAGATCTCGACTTGCAGGTCGTGCGTGTGCGATGCTGCCATTTCGGTTTGCAATGCGACCGTTCAAGTAAGTTGCCTAGCGGATCATATCTGCAAGTGGCAACTACCTACACGCGCATCCCGACCAACTCGTGGAGATGTACGTGTCAAACTGCAGGGGGACCTGCTCAATTTGCCGAGCACGAACTGGACTGGCGTGGCCAAGGTGCTCAGAAGGCAGAGTGGCGCATCAAAACGTTGGCTATCATGACCGCGAGATTCATTGATCAAGTGGGTTTACACAAAACACAGAGAAACCACACGAGTGTTGTACACCTTAGTATTCACACACGAGTGAATAATAGGGAGCTCGAACTTACGTTCAGTCTCCGAAGAATGGCCCTGAATGGGACCATGTCTTAAGACGGGTAACGATGAACCTGGGCGGCAACCAGATCATGCAAGACATCAAGATCCAGGACCAGCCGATCGGTTGCAATTGCACTGCGCCGTTGCCGAATGGTGCAACCAACATTCGTGCCCGGTTTTACTGTGAGCAGCCAGAACCGGCTCTCATCGGACAGGAGGACCCACGTCCACGCCCAAGGCGAGTTGCGTTCGTCGGTGACGATCTCCCCCCCCCCCCCTTCGATTGAGCGCGGCCGCGCGCCCCCCTCTATTCCAGATCTTCCGACGCGAAGTTCATGTGATAGCGAACAACAGACAGCGCTACCGACCGATGCCCGAATCAAAGAAAAAGAACGAAAAGCCGACAAAGACGCGGGCATCAAGCCACGCAAGATACCCAAGACAGCCGAGGAAGGCAATGACGACTGCGGAGATGACATCTAAAGGTCTCGGATGTAGTGCGTGCTACACCGACGCCCCTTTGACTCCGACACGGACAGTGATGATGAAGAGGAAGCCTTCATCGCGCTACATGCGGGGCTACCTGCTGAGGCCTACGCAGCTGTATTCTCCATAATCCCAACTTTATGCTATGGACGACGCAACAAGGTTGGCATGTTGGAATTGTGTGGGGGAAGTGGAGGCAGATCGCAGCTAGCATTCAGCAGAGGTTTGTTGTCTTCCGGGGTAAACGTAGACAAACGCTCCTATGTTGACCTTGGAAACAAGGTTGCCCAGGATGCAGTGATGCACTACTTAGACGTTTGTTTCGTCAATGCTGTCATACAACCCAATTGCAGAACGATTGGACTACCTTCACATTTCAACTCCCAAGTCAACCATGATACTTGGCATGCACACCATCAAGAAGATCTTCCACAAATCAAGTTTTGTGCTAAGGTTACTATGTGTCAGAACGATCTTCGACGGTTTTATGTACGAGAACAACCAGTGTGTACTTGGTTGGATCAGATACCACCATGGACTACATTGGCCAAGTGCAAGGGCACTTGCAAGGTGAATATGGACCAATGTACTACTGGCTTACGCGATTCCCATGGGGTATTGATACGAAAACCCACCGATATCATGGCCAACCACCGCCATCTACTTACCCCTTTTGAACGAAGACGATGTGCTGGTCATCATCAACATGCGTCGGTATGCAACAGAGAACTGTCCATGGCTGCACATTATACTCCAAAGATGCAGTCTCTTTTTGTCGACGCAGTTCAGATCGCACACGATCGTTTACAGGTGAACCGTGGTCCCTTCCATGGTCACCCTTTGTCTTCCACCGTGCTGGTCACCAGCGTGAGGGGATATGATTTGGACGGTCCAACTACCCCTCGGCAACCCGACGGTTCGGCGTCGAGACCGCCCTCGGGAGGGCTAGGATGTCTTGCGTGCGCGGATAATGTTAACATGCGCTCTCCCTCACATGACAGAAATCCCAAGCATTGCAGGTAATATCATAAGGAAGACTACCATTGGGAATGTCCGAGCTGCAAGAATAACTACGGCCAGAACAAGCCTGGACATGTACGGACACGTGGCACATGCAAGTTTGCCAAACCTTGGAAGCTGCCTGACAATCGCGGACAGGTACCACCGGCCCCTGCCGAACCAGCAGCAGGACAGGGACCGCCGGCTCCTATCGAACCAGCAGCACCATCACCCGAGGCGCAAGCCGCACCACCACTTGCGCGGCTACGAGCATCAAGACCCGGCTCTAGAGCCGGACCCACGGCGGGCGCCAGCAGCCACGACTTTACCGTAGGCAGACATGCTGCTGAACCTGCTGCAGGGCCACTTGCCTCGAGCGGAGCTGGGAGTTCGGATGGCCACCTCCGACTGCCGCAGGCTAGAGTCAGACGTGGCCGACAGCAAGGAGGAGATGCACCTCCACCGCCGCCAGCGGGTAACCCTGCTGCACGACCACGACTTCCAGACTGGTCAAGGTTCGACGTACAAATCAATTTACAAAATTTACGAAACCTTGACCCAAGCGTCGTAACACGCGAGCTGCGGAAGCTACACTTGCTTTGGTTCCATGCGAAAGAGCCTGAGATGAGACTCAGCTTAACCAAGATAGGTCTGGACAACGTCAGACTCAACCTGATCAGAGGTGTCTGCGACACACGTCGGGAGTGCAGGGCTTGGGACAAGCCTGGGCATACGGTTATGTCATCTACTGCACTGCCTCGCAGATTCAACGAAGAAGTTGAAGGTGACCTGATGTTCTACAAACAAGAACATAACATATTCCATATCACCGACCGTTGCATGCGATATGCTACTGGAGTGGAGATACCAGGCAAGACGATGACCAGCATTCTGGATGGATACCATCAGTGCTGGGTGCAGTTTGGACCTGCAAAGGTACTCTACTCCGACGGAGAGGGTGCCCTCAACAACGACACTACGCTACGACGATCGAAGCCAGAAATGGCATATTGCGCCATCTACCTCATATCATGGAAGCTGAACTCAACAGGTTAGACATAGGTCTTGTGTTCACACGACTACTGCATGAGGCCTTGTTTGCCGCCAACGCGTTCACCTTCTTCAAAGAGGTGTCTCCATACAACTCTCTGTTTGGACGGCAACCGGCAATGCTCCCTGATTTACCTATCCCGGATCACGAACAGCCGACGGAAACGTCGGATCATTCTCGTGAACAGATGATACGCAAAGTATGCATTGAAGCTTTTGTGCCACTGCAGTAGCCAAGACCAATCGTGCATTACGCACGAAGACAACTGTTACTGGTCAGCAGTACTACGATGAAGGAGATTTAGTTGATTACCATCGCCCCACAACAACGAAGGACGACTGGGGGGGCTAGAATGGCCCATTCCCAGTCGTAAGAAACGATCCCGAGAGGGGTCAAGTCATCATTCGAGTGGGAAACCGCGACGTTCAGGTACAATACGGCGATGCACGACATTCACTCGGTATTGAATCTTTGATAGCCTGAGAAATTGGCCCCGGTAGCGCTGCACTACGGACAGTGTTGACGTTCGGGGCCAGTTTACCTGCGCGGAGACCTGCTATGACATTTGGCTATGTACCGACCAAGAAGGGGATGCTTCAGATGACGCGTGCAAGCCGAGCATATCCTAAGGTACGTCTAGCTTTACACAGTACCTTATCAGAAACTTCTTCCGCATTGAGAACGTAGTTTCTGTCAGGTTAGCCAAGAGTATCCATCAGCTACGTCCGGTTGCTTACGCTGGCAGTTGCACATTGGTCCATTATGGCAACGATGTGAATCCAGAAGTTCACGATCATGAAGCAGAAGGCACCGGTCTTAACATTCACGATAGAACTGGATCAGCACAGTCTAGAATCATCCAGTGCCTGAAGTCCACCGAACCTCAAGCAGGCTTTGACCAGGGTATGACAAAGCTTGAGGAATTGGCCGATGCACCGACACCGGATGGAACTGCAAGAGAAGCGCCAGATGCCGAACCACCACAGGAGGATGGACGGCTTCCCACGGTTTATGGGGAACCGGAGGCTAACCTCGAGGCACAAGTTATGGAAGTGTGGTAAACAGAACTACAAGATGAAAAGGAACTACTGGAGGCAGTTCCATTAGATGATCTTTTCACAGTACCCACACATATGATTCCAGACAGTAGTGCGCTGATCACTCTAGCTGAAGAACAGCGGGGACACCTGCCTAAGTGGGGACATTCACGCGACTCCGACACCGAGGAGACGTTTTTGTCCCACTGTGCTCCGTGGTGGAAGATTGCAGTTAAGGACTGGACTCATATGAGAATAGACAACATGTAGAACTCTGCTTTACGGCAGAAATGTCAAAGGTAGTCCTGTCCGAACAACAGCAGAGGATATTATATGCCGACCGTGTGACCACCATGCGAGTATATGTTACCGCCGCTGCAAAGTGAGCTGTGGTCGTCAAGGAAGACTACCTCCTCGCGAAGGCTGACATCCAGGCGACTCCCGAGAAAGTATCGCAAGCCCTCTGCACCGAATTCAAGGCATGGTTTGACAACAAGTGTTTCAACATGTAAAGACCTATCTAAAGCGTAAAACATCATGACTTCGAGGTATGTGCACGCGTGGAAGTTGGCGAAGAACGAGAAGGGCGAACTGTAACGTATCATCAGATATGCGCTTGGTGCTTCGAGGCTTCATGAATCTCGAAGCCTTTGACGGGGGAACCTTTTCGGGAACAGCCGGCGGTCAAGCCATAGACGACTCGCGAGCGCGGCGGCGTGAAAGAAGCAATGGATCATTGCCTCGCTTGACATCAACATGGCCTTCCTGAAAGGGTTGACCTACCAGGAACTTGCTGAGGCAACTGGTGAGAAGGAACGTGTGGTGTGTTTTGCTTAGTCCCTGGATCGGCCGCGGCGCTTCGAACTCTCCCAGGATTCGAGCGCTAAGACGAGTCAAAGCACTGCTTGCAGTGCCTTAAGCCAGGCACTGGCACCAACGATGCACCCCGAGCTTTCTCACTAAGGCTCAGAAGGACCACGAGGGGTTCTGGTCTCAGACCTACGTCCTACGACGAGGAGTTCGAGACGAGCAGCAACCTGCTTACGGCCAAACATGTTGACGATACCAACATGGCCAGCACTGAGGGCGCCATTGACAAGCGCGTCAAGAGCGTAGAAGACACCTCTGGCAAGTGTAAACTCAACAAGCACACATGCACCAATTGTGCTGTGAGATATACCAAGGATGAGGACGGCAGTGCTACTTTGGACCAAGACGAATGCATCCAGCAGCTCCGCCCTATGCAACATGCTGAACTTACCGGCGCCGACGCTGACGCTCAGGCATCCAATATGGTTGCATACATGATCGTCAGCCTTAGAGGCGCGCTGGCGTATGCATTAATCACCCAGGTGCGGTTGATGGTGCATGTTGCTTCTCTACAGCGTGCCCAGGAACCGGCCGATGTACAAGTGCGACGACTGAGCGCGATCACCAGGAAGCTGCAAGCCTGCCCTACGAAGATCGTCTACCATGCGATGACCCCTACGGGCGAGGTTGACCTGCACAGCGACTCAGGTCACCGACGCCTGAGTGGAGACGCCGATGACGAAGTCGAAGGCGGTGGTATTCGCAGGGCAAACCTGCAACGGCGTGGAAGCACGCCATCTGGTAAGCCCGTCGTCAACTTGACCGATGCGCACTGCAAGTCTCACCGTTTGCAGGTCCGCTCAAGCTACTCAGCACTTGGAGGGCTGCTACCCCACGACCGTGACTCTTCACGAGCTCCACGCTGGGCCGCGAACTCCCACTCAGTTGAAAGATATACTTGAGTTGGGTGGCCTGAGCATCAAGGTCGCTTTGACCATAGATGTTGAGTCTGCTTTTAAGTCCTTGTCAAGCAAAGACTTGAAGAAACCGTCTGGGTATACCCTTGTAGGACACATCAGCTGGAAACGACGGATGATGGAGCGAGGAATCGTGCGCAGTATTCAGTGGTGCGACACCAGCGATATGAATGTGGACGGTCACGCCAAGGGGACCATCGACAGAGAGATGCTCCTACAGGTCATGGGAGGTACACAATCCTTCAAACATGACTGAAAGAGTCATACTCCCTATCGGGCTGGCCAGACATCCCGTTCTGTAGCCGCCTGAGGAGTATCTGTATGCACAAAAGTGCAGGCAAGGCAACTTGCGTGCGGGTCCACCTTCCTTACGGCCCCGCCCTCTTGCTGCCCTTTTTGTAAATAGTCGTTGCTGTACCTGTTGTATAGAGGCGGCGGGTTCACGCCTCGTCTCCCTCCCCCCCCGACTCTAAAGTGAGGTGGGCGTTGCATGTGAGTGGGAACGAGCGTGCATCCGCGGCTGCTTGGCTCAAAGCGGCCGGCCGCCCAGATCTGACTACACTTCAGAGCGAGGTGTACCATTTGCCATCGGTACCAAAACTGCTTGGGATGGCTCGCCCCCCACTATTGGGACTATCGCTACTACGGTGCAACAGAGCGGGAGCTTTGCTTCGCCTACGGCGAAGCTGCTGGTTGGGCCTCCCAACTCTTTTTCAAACTGTATGCGTGCGTGCGTGCGTGTGTGTGTGTGCGTGCGTGTGTGTGTGTGTGTGTGTGTGTGTGCGTGCGTGCGTGCGTGCGTGCGTGCGTGCGTGCGTGCGCGCGTGCGTTCGTGCGTGCGTGCGTGCGTGCGCGCGTGCATGTGTGTGTGCGTTCGGCGCATTGCCCGGGTCCAAGGGCCTTTTGTTGAGGCAGGGCAATTTGACGGATTGTCAAAGGTTCCGCCCCCTTGTTGTGGAGCATAGCAACTGGCTGGCGCGAGGGGGCCCTGCCCCTCGCGCCGCTCCCTTGTGCGCGCCGCCGATGTGGGTTTTCGATATTGAGCTTGGGTCTCAGGCGGCCGCACTCGGACCTCAGGCGGCCGCTGGGGACGAATTCGGTGTTCCTGGAAAGCTTCCTGCGAGGCGCAGCTGAAGGAAAACACTTCGTGGGCTCCGAGAGCCGCCGACAATTCCCGAGACCCTGTCTGAATCACTGAATGCTGGCACGGGCTGCAGTTTGCCCGCGCGCGACAAGCCCACAGCGGCCTCGCCGCTGGGGCAGGTTCGACTCATACGTCGGGCGGCTGCAGTGGGGTTTCGGCATGCTGCAGGGGCTGCGACGCGGGTCGGAGCTGCTGGTGAAGCAGGACACGTGCGCCAGGCGTTCGGGCGCACTCCGGGTGTAGCGGGGTGGGAACACAGGAGCTTAATTCTCCCTGCGAGCTCTCGAGGTTCGAAGTTTCCGAACGTTCCCTTATGTTCCGAATGGCTTTCCAGCCTCGGACTGCTTTTCGGCACTTGCGCCTCTTCGAAAGTGTTCCGTGGGTTCGCTAGAGGCCCAGGCATTGTTCGTCGGGGGCCCAGACATTGTTCGTCGTGCAAAAATCACGGCGGAAGGTTTTTGAGTGTGTCCGGCTTCTGGCCCCCCCCGGACCGTGAATAAACGACCTGGGTTGAAAAGTTGGTTTCCTGGGACTTGCGCTGTTTAAACGTCATGACGTCGAATGCCTGGGGGGAATCCAGAGGCCAGTGGTGGGGCGCGGTTCAGGACCCGACGCACCAGCCAGGGTGCATTTATATCCGATCCATCTGATTCGATGTCGATTCTAGTCCAGTCCAGTCCAGAAACTTTGCGCCAGCCACAGCGCGTGAGCAATGAGTGAAAACATGTGCACTGAAGCGGATGCCTTCAGCACGCCTCCCATGCCCTGACCGCCTGCTCCCACCTGCGAGCTGCACCGCCCTCTCGGCGGAAGTAGTCAGCAAGTCGCTCATGGGAGCCGGCGACATTCAAACAACTCTTTAGCACCATGGGCCCACAAGACTGTCTCGGGCGGCCTCTTCTCCTTTTCCCAAGGTGGCTCGTGAGAACCAAACCGCCCGGCTCAAACACCGAGCTTCTGACTGGATCTTTGTCTTGCTTTCTGGCTAAGTGGCCCATGTACAACATCTTTACGCGCGAGACTATCGCTCAGAGGCATCTGTTGGCGAATCTGCAAAACTGTATGATTCGACACACGACTGATGTATGACGGGGAGATTATGCAAATACCCGTCGAGACGTCTTTGCTCGGCCTGGTTAAGCTCGGCCTGGTTAAGGCACGCAGTGAATAATACATACGTGAGATTGGAAACCACGCAAGCGTTAAATATACGCAGCTTCTGTCTCCTACTCAAAGTCGACTGCGACCAGATCCTTGCAAGCATCTTGAATTCACTTCTGGCCGCCCCAATTATCCGACTCAGTTCTGTGCCGATGTGCCCGTCCGCAGCAAGAGACGTCCCGAGATAAATTAGCGACTGCTTTGCTGGGATGGGGACCTCGTTGCGTCCCAAAATATCTGCTGCAGTCCTCACTTCCATCAGTTCCAATTTGCCCCAATTGAACTGCAACCCGTAATGGCCCCCGCACTCTTCAATGCAGCGCATCATCTCTTGAACGAGGTCTGGGTCAGAGTCTATGAGTAATGTGTCGTCCGCGTACACCAGCTCCCTCGCAAATCGACTTTTAGGTATCGTTCCAGCACGACTCTGAAGCAGCGCGTGCGCGTCCGTGAGAAGCGTCGTCATCACAATGGTGAACAAGAAAGGGGAAAGTGGACAGCCCTGGCATATGCCGTACCTCTGCTGATGCACGCTGGACGTAGCCCCGAAATCCCTCACGACGAACTTGCGCTCGCCATAAATCGATATGACGACGTCCACGAAGCCTTCTGGGCAGCCAAATCTCCGCAACGATCTGGCGAGCGCGTCTGGCGAGACCGAATCGAACGCCTTGGCCCAGTCAAGTGCCAGGAACAAGCGACTTGCATCTCGCGTTAACCATGTGTCGTCCAACATCCGGCGGGCGAGGAACATTGCGTCTGCCGTGCCCCTCCCCGAGCGGAACTCGAATTGGGTTCGCCAGATGCGGTCTTCGGCCCCCGCCTTCTTCAGCCTCTGGAGCAGGATGGTCGCGAACAATTTGTAGCCGATGGTACAGATGCTGATGGGGCGGTAGTTCTCGCATTCAGCAGGGTCGCTTTTCTTGAGCAACATCGACACCCTCGCATGCCTCCAAGCTTCTGGGATCTTCTCCTGTCCCAGATGTCGATTCCAGCTGGCCCGATCCGATCCTATTCCAGTATTCGGTCGATCTCATGTTGCCCGAAGCTTGCATGGCAATGTTGTGCACCCCTGTGCAGCCGATTCGACTCCATTCCGATTCCGTGCCGATGCGGCCCGATCCAACGCACCCGCTTCGATCCGATCCGATCCGAGTTCCCGATTCGATGCCCGCGCTGTCGCCTCGGGTCGTTGTCGGGGACGTTACTTTGAGGGGCGAAGCAGCCCTGGCCGCACCGTGGTTGAGGATTTCGCAATCGATGAACATCAAAGTGAGCGCACAAGCATGTTAAATAGCCAGCGTGGACCCTAAACAGTGAGGTGCAATCTAGGTGGTGCAATCAATGTGGTGCAATCTAGGTGGTGCAATCCATGTGGCATGTGGTGCAATCTATGTGGCGCAAGACAAGGCAATCAATGCAGACCAATGCACAGCAACGCAAAACAATGCAACTCGATGCACATCAATGCACATCACGACACTGCGATTGCAAAGCCAAGCAAAGCAATGCAACGCAAAGCAATGCAAAGCAAATCAACGCAATGCAAGGCGATGCGACGCAGTGCAAAGCAAGGCATAGCAATGCAACGCAATGCAGCAATGCAACACGATTGCAATGCCACGCGCCGCAATGCAAAGCAATGTAAGGCAATGCGCAGAGATGCAACACACTGCAAAGCAACGCATCGCAACGCACCGCGATGCAATGTAATGTAATGCAGCGCAAAACGATGTACAGCATTTCAATGCAATTCACACCAATACAACGCAAGGCAACGCGATTGCAGTGCGATTGCAATGCCGTGGAACGCATTGCAACGCAGTGCAAAGCACTGCAATACATTGCAAGCAATGCGAAGTGCGAGCCTCGCACACTCAACCTCGTGACCAAGGACGGCGCCGACGGGCGGCCACAAGCCGAACCAGGCCCAGTTCCTTGGAATAGAAGTAAGAGTCCCTAGGTGCAAGCACTGTTTGGGGAGTAAACGTTCGGAGGTCCTCGTGGATTTCTTGGATTGTCTCTGGACCCCCGCCCCCTGCTCCTTGGTCTGGCTAGGGCTTCCTTCCTCCTTACCGTTCGCGGCTTAGGGAGGCCGTCTTGGGCTGGCCTGGGACCTTCTTGCATCCAGCTTGCGCCTCGTCGTGCGCCACTGGCTCCGGCTTTGACCACCCGAGGCGAAGACCTGGACGAGCGCAGATCGCCCCGACCCTGCGCATCGGCTCTGCAGGCCCAGAGAGGGTGAGGGGAGGCTGGGGCTGCAGGGCGGCCGTGCCCAGGCTCGGAGGCCGGGCCCTTGCCCTGTCGGTCTGGGGCAGAGCGCAGGCGTGCCGCCCGGGTCGCGAGCTAGGATAGCCCAAGGTACAGGAGACGCGTCAGGGAAGAGATCAATCAGCCTGCCCTCCTATGCTCCACAAGAGGTTCTCATCCCCACAGGCCCTGGGGACTCGGCAAGGTCTTGGGGCAGCGTGTGAAGTTTGAACATGGATGGTGAGAGTGCCCGTAGATTTCTTCCAGCACGGTTTTCGATTTCTCGTGCCCGCTGTATATTTATATATGTACCGATACTGATCTTGGCCTGGAAGGATCGGTGCAGGCGTATAGTTGGCGCCCTCTGACAAGCTGGCATGCAATTCGGCTGCTCCTCGAGCTTCCAGTATGATCTCGGCGTCACCCCAACATACTAGTGCTACGTGTGCGCCGCCTCCCCCAGGGGCGACGCGCGCGCCAAGAACTCTTGTAGAGCATAAGCTCCGTGGCGGGCGCATTCTGCTCATCCCGCTCGGAAAACGATGTACTACAAGATGGTTATACTATATGTTCGCGTCGGACGCACTCCTCCAAGGAGGACACATAGTACTAGTATGTCCTTGTGCGTTCCATGATCACCCCGAGCAGGACGACCAGGGCTTGACCTCTCAGGGCGGCACCAAACCGCCCAGTCTCATGCTTGAGTTGGGATCGGTGGTCGGCAGCCTGTGCCCGGATCGAGGGAATGAATCCTTCGTGTAGAATCGATTACGCGTAAAAGTGACCCTTCGCCAGAGTGACCTTTGGTGCTGGCTCCCCGGGGTCCCCCGATCGCCGAACGCGATGCGACAGTGGCATCATGCGCGTTTGTGTTTGGCCCCCTCGCGCCCCAAACAGCCGCGCACTAAAGGTCACTCTTACCCAGGGTCACTCCTGCGTGTGGCCGATAGAAGAAGTAATATTGCATAAACATAAGTTATCGGAGGTCCGCAAGGATTTCTTCGATCGGCGCTGGGCCCTCTTGGCATCACCTCTGGCGCCGCCCCTGGCGCCTCCGCGCGCCAGGGAGAGGGGGATGGCTTCGAATGAGCTCTCGGGTGGTCTTGCCACTCCCTGTGCTTGGTACACCCGCTCTGGAGGAGATCTCCCAGTCCGCTTGGGAGCCAGAGTTGTAGTTAAAAGTTGTGACGAGTGCATGGATGATGAGTACGCGGTTGGCGGGACGTGGTGCCAGAGAGGTCGGGGACTGGACGACGGCAGCATTGGAGAGGGTCAACCGTTTTGAGGGAGCCGAGGCCATCAGAGGTGTGGTCCCCGATCCTGTCGATGCTTAGCTCCCAAGAGCAGCGCATGATGGAGCTGTGCGACGAGCTCTCCGAGCTAGCAAAGGCAGCCGAAGAGGAGCCCTGCCTGCCCTTCTCCCCTCATTCCGCCTTCTCCGTGTGCTCGCACTGAGAGACCGCCGCTCCTCGACAAGTGAACTGCGATTCTAAGATGGTCTGGGCGCGTGGACCTCAACGAGTGAAAACATGGCTAGTCAGAGCCTGTGTCCAGAGCGAGTCGGGGCTGGTGACTGGCACTGTCGCCAATTTTCTTACAGGGGGGTGGTCTGGTCAAGCGGCGCGTGCCGCCATTGTGGGCGTTGCAAGTCAGGCCTAGTCGGGGCTAGTGGCATCTGCTGGCAGTGTCGGCATTGCAGTAAAGTGCGGCTAGTCATATCCAGTTGGGGCTGGTGGCAACTCATTGACATTATCGGCGCTGCAGTGAGTACACTAGGGGGGTTCAGTGGCAAGTACCGCCATTTTCAACACTGCAGGGCACTGGGGCTAACTGGGGCTGGTGGCCTAGTTTTAGCTACCAGTCGGCACATGACGCCAGTGCGGCCAGACACGGCTAGTCGGGGCCAGCGACGACGGTTGGCGCTGTTGGCATTTCATCGCAGTGGTGCTCGTCGACGACACCGGCGCCTTCGGCAATGCAGGACAGATAGCTTAGTGGGGCTCGTCGAGGCTAAGCGCAACTGGCACCTGCCGCGTCTGTCGGCTTTGCAGGGCAGAGGGCAATTTGGGGCCAGTCGGGCAAGCGGCGGCTGATGGCAGTATCGGTAGCGCAGGAGCAGGTTGGACTTCCCCAGGCCCGCCGAGGCGTGGGGCCAGCCCAGGCCAGTCGGGCCTTCATTTGGATGCTACCAGCATGTGCTGCCTGCGCACGGGATCGGTGGGGCCGTCGGGGGTGGTGGCGGTTTCCGGAATTGTTGTCAGGAGCAACGTTAGGGGGGAGTCGTCTTGGGGTGGGGATGCATCGGCCTCCAATCGTTTATTTTTCGCCGACAGGGGTCCGATAGTCGACCCCGCCCATGAACATGCTGATTCGTTATCGGGAGCCCATCGCCGATCTGTCGGCGACGTATTGCAGATTCCAGCTCGATGTTTCCCCATCCTGGGCAGTGGGCAGCTCGATCTTCCTCAGCTTTGATGGTCGCTACCAGCATTCTCCTCGCAGGAGATCAGTGTGGTCCGTTGGGGCTGGTGGCGGTTTCTGGCTTTGTCGGTCTTGGAGGCCAGCTGGGCTTGTCTGGAGACCTAGCACGAGGAGAAATCGCTCCAGAGCATTCCGGAGCGCTCTCAGAGCGTTCTGGAGCGCTCTGAGACAGCCGTGCCGCACGATACCGATGCATGCTCCAGACCCGCCGACTTTCAGAGATCCACCATGTAGCAATTTCTGGATTTATCCTCATCCTGGCTTCGTCTCAGCTTGTCAGGGCTAGTCGGCGCTAGTTGCATGTGAGGTTTTTAGTTCTGCAGAACACTGGGTTTATTGGGCGCCAGTCGCAACTGCCAGCCTTGCCTCAACGTGACATTGCCGCTCTTGACAATAGAAGTGATGCCACCTCAATTAAAGCACTGTCTTGATAATGAAGCTTGCTGCCCATGTGGACGTCTTCACAACGGTAGGGGGTGTGGACTTGAATTTACTATTTCTGGCGGAACGTTGTTTTTAGACAGCCCGGCCTGTATTTACCACGACATCGTGTAGTAAAGTGTAGTTTGGAGCCTGGAGACGGAACGTCATAAGGAGGAAGAGGAAGACGAATATGGGGATGATGTTGATGCCGATGCTGATGCAGATGATGATACGATGGTGATTCGGATGTGGATGAGCAGGATGTTAAGAAGGATACATAAGGATGATGACGAGAATCATGATACTAAGCATGATCAGGATGATGATGAGGAGGAGAGGAGATGCCGACGACGATGCGGATGATGCTGATGGTGCTTCTGATGAGGACGAATATGATGATGAGCTCGAGGATGCGGATGAGGATGAGGATGATGATGATGAGGATGATTATGATGATGTTGATGCTGATGATGCTGATTATGATGATGGTGATGATGGTGGCAATGCTGATGCGGATGCTGATGCTAATGCTGGTGCTAATGACGGTGACGACGATGATGATGTTGCTGCTGCTGCTGATGATGATGACGATGATGATGATGATGACGATGATTATGATGATGGTGATGATGATGGTGATGGTAATGATGATGATGCTGATGCTGATGCTGATGCTGATGCTGCTGCTGATGATAATGACGATGATGATGATGATGATGATGATGATAATGATGATGATGATGATGATGATGATGATGATGATGATGATGATGATGATGGTGATTGTGATGGTGATGGTGATGGTGATATTGATGGTGATTACCATTGGAGAATGAGAGCATTGCATTTGATTTAATGTGAACTGCAGATCTCAGTTTCATTCTCTATAGTTTGATATTGGGCTCAACATGTAGAACAGGTATGGATTCGTACGAAGTCCGCGGGGCGTGGCCCCCCAGCACAGTATCGAACATGGTACTGCCTTCCGCTCCGTTAGATGATGGGACTGTCGTGCTCACGCCAGAGAGGCCAATCTGGTGGTTGGCTGTTCGCCACGCTGATCGGCCTGACCCACGCATGGGGCGCCCCGAGCGACCGCGAGGCACTCCAGCGCCTCGCGGGCGCCGCTTGCGCCGGCGGCACGTTGTGGCGCGGCGGCTTGCAGGGCTGGTGTTGCAGCCGGTGGGGCGAGTCAGCGGAGGTGGCGCGCCTACGCGCCCAGCTCGCCTACACCCTGACGGGGCCGCGGGCACGGACGTGCCAGAGCCCGCGACGGAAGTGCCCGCCGCGGCGCCGAGCCCGAGGGCCCAGTACTGCCGCCGCTCCCGCCCGTCGGGATCGGCCCGCCAGCAGGCGCGCCGCCCAGAAGCAGGTGCCCGACGGCGGGTTTTCCGCCTTCCACGTCTTCAGCGCCGGAGCTGAGGTGCGGGGACCCACTTGGGCGGGCTAGGGCGGCGGCACGGCTGCTGCTGCTCCCCAAGGTGCGCCGCCCGCGGCCGCCGCCGCCCCGGCGGGCCCGCCCGCGGAGGGTCTTCCAGCGTGAGCAGGCCGGGCTCCTGGACCCTGGCGTCAGGGCGTCGCTGGTGGCCAGGTGCCACGCAGGGGCGCAGTCTGTGGGCGCGTTGGACGCCGGGGGCCTCTAGACGGTGTTCCGTGGTTTAGAGATGCAGGCAGGTCCGTTCACAGGCGGCGACGTGGGTTCGGGCTTGGCCGCCGTGGCGCCGGTTGACAGTTGGGCCCGCAGCCTCCCGCTCGACTTCAAGTGGGCGGGGGGCGAGATCTACGCGAACATCCGTGCCTCGGGGTCGCTCTCGGTTCGGAACTGCTTCACGCAGCAGCACGTAGGCTCCAAGCGCGGCGAGGAGTGGCAGGCTCTCTGGGCGACGGCCACGGCGGTCGACTTCGGCCTCGGCGGGTGCAAGGATGATTTGGCCCTCTATGCGAAGCTGAATTCAGACGGTCAGGTGGAGCTCGGGCTCAGGCACCTCTCGGCTTGCGTCTGCGGGGGCCGCGCCCGCGACGCCGTGGGCGCGGCCCGCCTCCGCGCCGCAGCGGCGCCCGGCTTGGCGATCGACATCGCGCCGCGCTGGCTTGTCCCAGAGGTGGCGACGCATTCAAAGATGGATCTCCAGCGCGAGGAGCGCATTCAGGCCGAGTGGCGGCGCCGCAAGGGCACGCCCCAGGGGCGAGGTCCCAAGGGCGGGGCCGGGCTCTGACCCCTGCCTCGATGGGGGGCGCCTTGGCAGCCAGGGGCGCTCCCGAGGCGCGCTTCGCGTCGGCTGCGTGATGGGCGGAATTTCCGTTGGCGACCGATCTCTGGAGAAGGCCAAGGATGCCCCGCGGGTGCGGAGACGCCTATGCCTGCACCTCCATCGCGTCCTACAGTATCGAGGTGCGTGGCCTTCCCTCGCCTCGACGAGCTTCGTCAACTTCTGTTGGCTGGTGGCGCTGCGCTCCCAGTGCCGCTGCTGCCCTGGCCTTAGGCGTCATCGTCCTCGAGCTCGGATAGGAACAGGCAGAGGGGGTTCAAGAGGTCCAGCTACGCGTCGGCATGCCGACGAGATATCAGCGGCGATGAATCGCACCTACGGTGGAGGATTGCAGCAGCAGGCTGGCTGCCCCAACCCAGAAGTGCGATCTCAGACGATCAGACTGAGTATCAGGACAGTTCCAACTATACTCGCCGTTCGGTGGCCCAGGGGTCTGTTCACGCTCGCCGGCCGAGGTCGGAGACAGGCGCGCAGTTGCCCAGCGAGCTGCTCAAACTCGGTGAGATCATGTACTCGGACCCCCGCAAACGCGAAGCCCACGCCGCCTTCATTGCTGACCGGACCGACGGGGCGGCCAACGAGCGGGCCGCGGACGTGGAAGAACCCGGAGGCGTTCCGAGAAGTAAGGGTGAAGGACGTAGTCAAGTTGCACAAAGATCTTGCGGCGATGGCCCCGACGGACAGCTCGCTGCAGCTTTACCTGCGGGATTCCAACCTCACTGACCCCTCGGGTGACAGGGGGGGGCTCAAGGGGCGTCGCCCTTCTTGCCGACCTTCGGAAGATGCGGATGGTCGTGGGCTTCTGGACGAGGGCCATGCAAAATGTGGGCGCCAGCGGCCAGCGCGATGCCCTCGTGAAGCAGCTGCGCGAGCTGACCGTGGAACGCTTTGCCGCCCCGTCCATCGAGCCTTCAGTTGAGGCGGATGCGCCGTGCATTATCATTTACATCTGGCGCGGTTTGTGCACCCTGGCGCTCAAGAACAATAAGATCGACGACTGGGTGGCGATCCTGCGCGGGCGCGTGGATGGCGCCGCGGTTGCGGGCGCACGCGGGTGGGCAGCACATTCGCGCAAGTTCACTTGCAAGGATCTGGTCGGCACATTTGTCACTGGTCAGATTATGGGCGGTCTCTGTGAAATCATGGACCCGGACTCGAACGAGGCGGATCAGCCATGGCCTGCCAACTGCGCCCCAAGTCCCGCTCGCGAGGCCACAAGCAGCAAGTCGCATGCAAAGTTCGAATCGGACCTCGCAGATGCCCGCGCCGAAATTACGACGCTGCACGACTTCGCCCTCGAGGTTATCAAGCCTGATAAGGATATCGACCTGAGGGCGCCTTGTGTTTCTAGGTTCCTCGCCCGGGTCGCGTCGTTTGATGCGTCGAGCGTTTCGAAGAGCGTCGATCCCGGCGAGGGCGTCGCGCGTGTTCGCCTGGCAGGGTACTTCCGCATCGTGGCAGGTGTCCTGAACCAGTTGACCAGGGCGACGGCGCCCTTCAAGCCCTGGGCCTTCAGGTTTCCCCGAGTTCGTCGAGGGGCGCAAGGCTGGGGGCGCAGCCGAGGAATATCGTTTTCTGGAGTTCTGGCACAGCCTGGTTGCGTACAAGGGTATCCTCAAAGGTTCGCAAGTCGAGATCACAAGATTCCACGGAATCTTGAATGCCTTCACCGACGCAGGCCAGACGGCCGCGGAGACGGTCAAGGAGCTCTTCGCCGCGAAGGACTCGGTGCCCCCGGCCATGACACCCACGCCCATGGACGTCGGCGTCTTGCCGCCCGACTCGCGGGGAAGCGAGCTGCGAGCGGGGCCAAGGCGCCGGGGCCCAGCAAACCGCAGCAGCGCCCGCTGTTCGCGAAGAAGGAGAATGCACGCGCAGAGCAGGGCGCAACACCGCCCCAGCCTAAAAATATCTTCTCCTTCGCGGCATCGGTCTGTGTCTGCTTAGCTGCGCCCGCGGTGATCGACCTTCTCGAGTGCGCGCCGCCGCGGGGCGCGCAGTCTACGC
>CAUYUJ010018450.1:107500-136358 GCA_963575745.1 Prorocentrum cordatum
CGTCGGCGATGCCCTGGCGACGTCGGCGCGGAGAAAGTCGGGCTCCACATCGAGCCGCGTCGCCGACGCGTCGGCGATGCATCGGCCGCGCGGCGCGATTTTCCGACCCCGTCTGCTCCGACTTCATCTGGGGGGCCCAGCGCAGAGGAGAAAAGAAAAAAGTAGCAAAAAGGGCGAGGGGGGAAATAAATGGGGAGAGAAGACGACAGGGAGGGCATGGCCACGCAAAAACCACGCTTAAATCCTCGAAGCCTCCGGCGCAACCAACGGTGACAACGCGCGGCGCGCCCGCGGCCGCGCGAAGTCCTCGGGCCCTCAGGCGCAGCCCGGGCAGGTTCTTGAATATTTGGGGGCGCTGTCGGCACGCTGCCAGGGGCGTCGTCGGCGCGCTGTCGGGGTCTATAGGGTGGCGCTGCTGGGTCGCTGTCGGGTCGCTGTCGGGGGCGTTGTCGGGGCGTTGTCGGGGCGCTGTCGGGGCGCCGCGGGGGCGCTGTCGGGGCGCTGTCGGGGGCGCTGGCGGGGCCCTTCGGGGGCGCTGTCGGGGAGCTGCGGGGGCGCTGTCGCGGCGCTGGCGAGGCGTCGTGGGGGCGCTGGCGGGGCCCTCCAGTGGCGTTGTCGGGGCGCTGCGGGAGCGTTGTCGGGGCGCTGGCGGGGCGCCGTGGGGGCGCTGGCGGGGCCCTTCGGGGGCGTTGGCGGGGCGCTGTCGGGGCGCCAGCGGGGCGCCGTGGGGGCGCTGGCGGGGCGCTGGCGGGGCCCTTCGGGCGCGTTGGCGGGGTGCTGTCGGGGCGCTGTCGGGGCGCCGGCGGGGCGCCGTGGGGGCGCTGGCGGGCGCGCGCTGGGGCGCCCGCAGCAAACGTTGAGGCGTTCCCGGTCCAGAGGAAGATTGGGGAGCCCGACGAGCTGCAAACGGCGCGAAAGGAGAAGCAGACTCCTGAAGCCGCTCGACTGAAGTCGATCCCAGGCTTAGACGCTGATTCGAGCACGCACTGGCTGCTCACTTGTTTCCCTCGTGCGCTGCAGAACGCTCGTGCCGCATAATCATGAGTGCCCAATCCGCCCCCCCTGTATTTGTAGATATGCGGCATGGGAGATGTAGTGGCGCTGGCACGACAGCTTGCTGTTCGAACAAGAGTTGCTACCACTTTGCTTCTCGGGGCCTGGTCCAGGTTGGCTGTCAAACGATTGTGAGTTGAGTTAACCATGCAGCATCGCTTTCCCTGTCTCTGTTTTCTTTGAGGCGCTCCGCGCTTCACCGCCGATGAGCTCGCTGAACAGATTTGCTCTCGACAGTTGTGTCTGGATGCGGCTAGGCGGTCTCAGGCCCCATCGTCCGAGGGGGCTATAGGGCGTCCTTCTCCGCTGCCTCTTTGGCCCATGCCCCCCCCGCCCTTTTTCCCTTTATCCCTGAAGGGAGATGCAGAGATGCAGCGGCGCCGGCGCGACAGCTTGTTGTTCGAGCAAGAGTTGCTACCATTTTGTTTCTCGGAGCCTGGTCCAGGTCGGCTGCAAATTATTGTGCGTTGAGTTCAGGGCGCAGCATCGCCCCCCCGGTCTTCTTTTTTGTTTTCAGGCGCTCCGCGTTTCACCGCCGATAAACTCGCTGAACATATTTGTCCTCGACAGTCGTGTCAGGGGGTGGCTAGGCGGTCTCAGGCCTATCGTCCGATGCAGCCTCTTTGGCGCCCGCCCTCCCGCCCTTCTCCCTTATCTCTGAAGGGAGATGCAGTGGTGCCGGCGCGACAGCTTGTTGTTCGAGCAAGAGTTGCTACCACTTTGTTTCTCGGAGCCTGGTCCAGGTCGGCTGTTAAGAGATTGCACGCAGCATCGGTCTCACCGTGCAGCAGGCACTCCGCGCTTCACCGCCGATAAGCTCGCTGAACACATACGCATATATGTATTTGTGTGTATAGCACGACGGAGAAAACATCGACAGCGGTGCGCCGCTTCCATCACCATCCTCGTCCCATTTCCCCCTCCATTATCAATCCTTTTTCTTCCTTCGTCGCAGCTCAGATCTCAGCCAGGACAGGACAGCCTCATCAGTGTGGCGCCCAACCAAGCGTGCGGTGGAATACTTCGAATGCTGCGGTACCGTATCTCAGTTGCGAACGAAGGAACAGGATCTGTCACCTAAATTCCCTCCGCCTCCCCTCCTCCGCTCTTGCTCCCACCTCCGCTTCGCCTCCTACCTCCTGTGTCTCTCTTTCGGGCCCCCCTCCGTCCCCCTCAGAGCCCCTGACACCAGGGGGTTGGAAATTCCAGCTTTAGAGAACGAGGAATGGAGAATGTTTGGGCCCACGGCTGCATGTTTCTCGTGCGTGCCGATGTCTTGTTTTCGTAAAGAGGGGTACGCCATTCCGCCGACCCCCAGAAGAGGCGGGACACCACGGTTGAGGCGTCGTGGTCACTTTTGGACATTATTTGGGACTTGTGGGCGTTTTGGGAGCTGTTCGGGGGCCTGGTGGGGCCTCTGGGAGGCAGTTTTGAAGCGTCGTGGGGGGCCGTTTGTGGGCCTCCTTTGGGCCTCTTTGGGCTTATGGGGGGCCTCTGTTGGGCCGCTTGGGCTCTTGGGGCCCTTCGGGGGCCTCTTGGGGCGGAGAGATCAGACTTCCGGTTCGTGTGTATCCTCTTGGTCTCTTTTGGGGCCTTTTTGGGCCGATCTTTGGCCGTCCTGGCAACTCCCTGGGCCGTCTTGGAACCCTCTTGGGCCGTCCTGGGGTCCTCGTAGGGGCTTCTTGGGCAGTTTTGGGGCGGTCTACGGGGCCCTCTTGGGCCGTCTTGGTCTAGGAGTGTCGGAAGTTCGAGAAGACGATCGCCCCATAACCAATGATTCCTTAGGATAACCACTGATTTTTGCCTTTCGGTGCCCTCCTGGGAAGGCTGTTGGGCCTCTCTTGGCGGAGGCGCAAAGCGAGTCGAATGCTTTTCTTGGCGCTGCGCTGCGCGCCACACGATCGCGCCCGGCCCAGGCGCAGCCTTGTCAAGGGCTTTGCAAGGCCCGCAGAGCCAAACGGCGGCGGGCGGCGGACTGCCAGGAGGCTTTCTGGAGGTCCTCGAGCATTCGGGCCCAGGCTGGGCCCTATCGCGCAGCCCCTGATGGGCCTATACAACGGGCGGCCCCTGGCGGGCCGGCAGGTCTGTGCAGGCCTTCTCAGGAAGCCTCAGGAACTCAGAAGAGGGCGTACGTGTAGTGGGCGCAGGATGGGGGCGTCATCACTTGGGGCGTCTCGAAGGCGTCCTGGGGCGTCTTGGAGCCATCATATGCGTCTTGGGCCAAGAGTTCGGCGATCTGGGGCCGTCTCGGAAAGTCTCCGAGGGCACGGGAGGCAGATTGGGAAGCTCCAGAGTCTTCAGGGGTGCGCCAGGCAGCCCAGGCACCCACCCCAAGGAGCCCCGATACTCCCCCCCCCTTTAGGCACGATTCTGGACCCAGGGGATGGGGGAATGGCGAGGGGGGGGCAACTTCTCACCCTTTGCACGCGAGGGTCGGCGGATAAAGCACCCGCCCACGGGGCCCTCCCCCTCCCCCTCCCCTCGCCTCCCCCTCCCCCTCACTTCCCGTCTCCCCAGACACCCGAGGTCGTGATCTTTCCTGGCGTGGACCCCCACAAGTTTGGACCCCTTCCAAGGGACTGGCTTTTCATCGTTAGTAGTTGTTCCACAGTCTGGGGGCCGGTCAAGGGGTCCCCGAGGCCGATAGTGGCCACAACCTTTATGTCATGACTTTTTCACTACTTCTTCGATCAGCTCGGGTCTCCGGCGGCGGTTCGGGGCGATGGAACGCCTTCGACGAGGCACAGCTGCTGCAAAGCATCCCGAGGACGGATAACTGTTGGGAGCTCAGGAAAACGCTCAAAAACTTAGAATTTCGAGAGCTCGCCAGGGCAACCTCTGACGAAGCCAGTCAGCCTCTGACGAAGCCTCTCCTGGGTAGTTTTTCACAACGTACCGGGGCCCAGAAAGGGCTCCAGGAGGTCGACGACTGCAAAAATCCTTCCGCCAATTTTTTATGACGGGAAGATCTCAGGGTCTTCTTGTCCTGCCTAGGGAGGCACACAGAGTTTCAGTGACACGCGCGTCGCCCTCCAAGCTGTGCGTGAAATTCATCCTTCGCGTTTTGTTCAATATCCTTCTTCAAGAGTAGCACGCGCTGCATGCAGTCGCCCGACCAGTGTAGCATCGATACTGCTTGCGCCCGGCGTCCGCTAGGCCCTGCAGATTGCCGTTCAGGCCCAGCTTCTTTTAGGCGCGGGAGCCCGGCGAGGGCGCGCGCCAGCGTGCTGGTCTCAACGCGCGTCGTGCCCGCGCCGCAGTCCTTGAGGGTCAGCATCGCTGGGGGGACAGATCCCTAATTTGACATCCGACGACATGACTACCAGCGCGTGTCCCCAGACCCTCAGATCCGGGCGACGCAAACAAATCTCAATGGCAAGTTTCTCGTTTTCGGCCTGCCGTCTCCCGCTTCGGGACGGACCAACAAATAAGTCAGGATGAAACGCCGAACCCGGGGGAAACGGGCCGACGTCACGAACAGATTGCGACGTCGGAGGAGAGGAGAGGTCCCGACCCCGTCCCCAGGGTACTTCTCCGCCCCGTGCATTTTTGTTGGGGTCCGGGGCCCACGAACGGCCCCCCGAGGGCCGAAATCGAGGATGGACCTCCGGTGGACCAATATTCATGTCGTCGGAGGTCTGTCCTTGCCAGCTCTCCGCCGCCGCCGCATGCAGCCGTGCTGGCACATTCACTTCCGCAGCTGCTGGAGCGCTACCCTGGATCCCGGGGACTGGGTCGTATGCGGGGCGCGGCTGCCGCAAGCAGGCCGCAGCCGCCACAGGTAGGCCACGAGTGCGGCCATGCTTTTGCTCTCCGACCCTCCCTGCCCCCTGCCTGTCAGCCTCCGGCGAAGCCTCACCACATTTGCTGGCCTCTGCCCCGAGGAGGGCCGCGCCCGCAGCAGGCGGGTCGCGGAGCCGGCGGAGGAGCTGCCGCCCACTCCGTCGGAGGACCGCTGCAGTGCACAGGTCCGGGAACCGAGGGGGACCAGGGGCAACGCCAGGGGCGGACATGCCCAGGGGGGAACGCTCAGGGAGGGATAGGCTCCTCAGCGGGGGGGGGGTTGTCGGCCAAAGGTGTAAGGTTTTCGGACGTTTTCGTTTGTTCTCGGCGGTTTTCCAGCCTCGGGGTGCCTTTGGCAGCAGCGCCGTCACGAACGGAGAACGAGAGCCGAGTCAAGGCCCGAACAAGCCAGGGATCGCTGACAGAGGGGGGGGATAGGCCCAGGGGGGGGATGCCTCGACCGTCGACCTCCAATTGCCCAGTCATCGCCGATGGGGGCCCGAAAGCCCACTCCGCCCGGGAGCGCGCGGACGGGGGCCTATCGCCGATCTGTTGGCGATGTATCGCCGATTCCAGGTCAGCGTTTCCCCTCCGGAGCCAGTCCCTCCCTAACGTTGCCCCTCAGGTGAAGTCAGTCGAGACCCTGTCGCGTCGTGAACAAAAACATCGTGACGGAAGATGTCTGGACGTCCGCGTCGGTTCGCACAGGTTTCAAGCCTCGGGATGCGGCTAGCAGCTGCGCCTCGTCGTAGGCGAATCGTCTCGAACGGCCGCCAGGGACTCGAGGTAGGACCGAAAACCATACCCCATACCTTTGCGTCGTGCATCGTGGCAAACACCACGGCAGACGGTTTTTGTCGCGTTCGGCTTCCCAGGGCCCTTGCCAGGCCCAATGCAGGTCCTTGAGAAAACTACTCAGGATGAAAAGCCGGCCCCGTGGAAGTGGACCAGACTTCTGGGGGTCCCAGGCGCGAGCAAGACCACGACTTCGGAGGTCCGGGAGGTGCGGCCTAACCGACCCCCAGTGAACTGACCCCTCTGGTGACGATCCCCTCGCCTCGCTCCACAGACGTGGGCAAGCGGCCAGAGGAGAGCCTCGAGGGTGGGGGAGGCTCGTCAGGGAAGGGCGGGACATCGCCATGAAGGAACCCAGATCGGAGACGACTTGAATTTTTCTGTCCCGGTGCTTTTCCTCGGATTCGCCTTCTTGGGGGTCGTTTCAGGGCACTGGGGCAATCAAGAAAGAATCCGGGATGGAGAGAAAGAGTCCGCGAGTTGTTAGGACCCGTGGTGACAAAGAACACGTCGTCGGATGTCTGGGAATTGGATCCTGAGGAAAACGGGTCCCAGACCCCCAGAGGGGTTCTCATCCCGGAGTCCCTAGTTGACGCTTCCCGAGGCCCGTGGAGGGCCCCCGAGACCATCTGCTCCTGGGCTCCCCCCGTCTCAGGGGGCAAGGCAGGGCGCCGCGCGGTGTGCAGCGCTGCTGCTCTGGAGTGGTCGAGCCCTCGTTCTGGCCGCTGGCGTGGGCCCCTGTCGGTCGCCAGACAGCCAGGAGGCCAAGAACCCTGAGATCGTGGGCGCTGCAAGTTTTTCACGCTGGGCGTTTTCGCCCGCCTCTGTGCCCCCCCCTGGGGCCCTCGCAGATCGGTCCGGCTCGAAGAGTGCCGCACGATGGGGGTCCAGGGCTCTGGTCGTGATCTCTCGCGGCTGCAATTTTTTGTTGCGACGTTGGGTCTCAGGGGACCTGCAGTGGGGCAGGGCTGGCCTGCGCTCGAGCGGCCCGGGCCCCCCGAGCGGGCCCCCGCGCCCGCGGCTGCGCCAGGACGGCGGCGCCCGCGCCGAGCCCGTGGTGGGGCCGCCGAGCGAGGCGGCCGACCAGGCCGCCGTCGGCGCGGGCGGGGCTCCTGACCAAGAGGCCGCCGGCGCGACGACCGAGGAGCGTGGGCGCTGCCACCGCCGCCCGCCTCCGCGACACGGGGGTCTCCCTCTCCGTCGCCTCCTGCCCATGGCCCACCGGTGGCCGCGCCCACAGATCGCGCCCAATGGATGGCACGTCATATGACTTGGAACCCCCTTTCAGTTGAGCCCCATGGATTGCGCACCGTGCAGGTTTCACCTCACAAGACGTATCCCATAGATCGCACCCCATGCGTTGCACCACGCAAGGTGCATCCCACGGATTGCACCCCTCAATGTGCCCCCTCCTCCTCCTCCTCCGCCTCCTCCTCCTCATCACCATCATCATCCTTCTCTTCTTCCCCGCCATCCTCCTTCAAGTGTTTCCCGAAGGGTTTCCACAACGGCTGGGGGAACACATGGTCCGATAGCTAGGCAGAGCTCTCGCCACAACGTTCGGCCACATGTGCGATTCCAAAAGGCAGGGGGTGGCGGTGATTCGCCGTAGGCGTCTTGGACAATGAACGCAGTGTACGGCATGAGCCTCTGGGGGGCACTCTTGGGGCCTCCTGGGAGCTTCCTGGGGGCCTCTTGGAGGTCGGGGGCCTTTGAGGCTTCTCTGGGGCCTCTTTGGCCGTCTTAGGGCATTCCTGGCCCGTCTGACGCCGTCGGAAGCCGTCTTGGGGGCCTCTCTGAACCGACTTGGGGCCCTCTTGGGGTGCTCCAGGGCCGTCTTCGAGGCCATCTGGTGCGCCTCGGAGGCCTCTGGGCCCCAGGGGCCGTCTTGGGGGCCTCTTGGGCCGTTCTGGGGCCATCTTGAAGGCCTATGTGGCGCTCTGGGGTCTATTTTTGGGGGCTCTTGGGCCGTCTGGGGCCGTCGGAAGCTTCAAAAGAAGCAAATGCCCCAATCCTTCAGAAACCTAAGCAGCATCGATGATTTTGGCCTCTTCGGGTTTTCCTAGAGGACCTCCTGGAGGCCTCTTGGGCCGTCTGGGAGATTCGTGTGGGCCTCTTACTCTAAAGCGAGCTGGGGGACGTAAGGAGTGGAAGCGAGCGTGCGCCCGCGGCCGCCTTTGCTCAAAGCGGCCGGCCGCCCAGACTTGACTGTGCCTCACCGCGAGGCACACAATCGCTATCGAGACCAAAAGGTATCCCTTCTTGCTGGAGATGGCATCTGCTCTTGCATTGGGACCATCGCTACTACGATACAACAGAGCGGGAGTTTGGCCTCGCCTGAGGCGAAGCTGTTGGCTGGGCCTTCCAGCCCCCTTCCAACTTGGTAGCGGAGCTGGCCTATGGTTGTCAGCTCTTGCTCTACTCCTCACCATCCACGGCACTATCTGGTGGACTACAGATACGGTGGAACATCAGGGTGCAGTGGCATTGCGCGGAGGAGTGTACATAGCTACGCAGTACCGCAAGGAAACTTGCAGTGACACCTCTGCTCCAGCGGAGGCCTCTTGCTCATATTCTACATCCCTGCGCTATTACACTCCTGAAGTCTACCCACCTACTCCAATTGGAAATTTCTTCGAAGACATAATATCATGGAAGCACGCGATACGATATATTGCCGCCTCCGACCCCACGCAGACTTACGACGGCAAAACACAAATCTCCACCGACTCTACGACCTACGAGGCCATTGGATTGGGGTTACTATCTTTGGTCTCATATGGGTCGCTCTTGGGTGTGCGGTGGGACATATTCGGGGCGGAGACGACGCTAGAACGACTGGCCCCCGCTGGTGTCCTGCCTGTCAAGTACCATTTCGCGAGTTTGCCCGCGAGGTCCACGCCTGGATCAATGTGACCACAGGCAACATGACGCCCTCCCAGCAGACCGCCGCACTGCAGCGCGGTCTTGGAGGGCTCGCGCGGACCATAGCCATGAGAGTTCCCCCAGCAGTCATCAATTTTGGTGTCAATATAGGTGGTCGCCACACTGACGGCGCCACCTACATTATGTTCCTCTTAAGTACGAAGTCCGAGGAGAACCTAGAAGAGGAACGCCAACTCAACTCTGGCAGGGCTCTCGTTGACTTTCGAGTCCACGCGGGAGAACGAATCGACCAGACGTTCGCACGGTTCGAGATAGCCCGCTACGAAGCCGAAACCGCCGACTTCAACATCCCCAACTTCCAGATATTAGCAGTAATATTATTCAGAGCTCTGGGAGTGGGGGCGTAACGGGCACAGCGCCTCCTGCAGTCTCTGAAACACCACGCGCCGAGAGACCTGGCACAATTTGACGCTCTCCTCGAACGTATGAGGTCATGTGCTTACATAGCTGAGAGGACCCCGGGCAATATTGGTGGCATTTGTAGTCGCGGTCACCGAACCGAGACCTTCCACGCAGAGGCCAACGTAGGGCAACCTGCTAACAACGTATGGAACGATGATATACCGCCAACTGAGACCACTACACGGTTGGCTCAGAATGGCGGAACGGCCTCGGGGTCGCAAGACCCCTGGGCCAGATCTAAGGGGCCGCCCGACGCGGTCTCCCCGATGCAGGCTATGACCCGAATGGGCTCTGCGGGGCATTCCGCCGAGTCCGACTTCGACTCCGGCACCGATGCCGGTGCGTCTTCTGATGATGAAGCTGCCGTTTTGGACTGCTCTGATATGCCTACATACCTTGCCGAAGAGCAGCAAGCTCAGTGGTTATTGTTGGGCTATCAAAAACACAAGCGCCGCTGGCGGAGGTTCATGAAGAAACCAGTCAGAAAGGGTAAGACGTATGGCGCGGCGGGCACGCAAAGGAAAAGGCAAAGGTCGAAGTAAAGGCAAAGGCAAGCGTCGGCGACTACATGGTAGAGGCACACTTGCATTCCTAGCGTCTCTCACTGGGCCCCAGCATGAAGAACTATTTGTAGGCGCTGGCAGAGACCGCAGGCGCGCATCTGGTAAAGGTAAAGGACGACGAGGGAATCCAGAGGATGCCAACGGTAAAACCATGGAGTGCGACATATGTCACAGTGCACAAAATTTCCGACGCGAGTGCCCCCAAGGTGATGGAAGAGGCAGGGGTCCGTCAGTACATATGGCTCAAACGGACTCCGACATGCAGTATGTTGACTGGGAGTCACTTCTGACCGACTCTGCCGACGGCTCAGCCACAGTTATTCATGTCATGGTTGCCAGGTATCCAAGTGCCAGCATGACCCTCGAGAATTACGCCGACGAGCTGTTCGAGGAGGTGTTCACTGGCCACGACGACATCGACTCGGCAGAGTGGCTGGGTGCACCCATCGCGGGGCAACCTGCAGATGTTGAGTTTGTCGAGAACTTCCATGTGCCCGTCGCAGGCGATTTTGGCATGGCGGGTGCGCCCGCGGGTTCAGGTGCTACCACTCCTGCAGCAGATGAAGAAGCACACGCAGTGCTTTATCCTCGGGCGATTGAAAAATCGGACAAACGCGGAATCGAACGATTCTGATCCATTGCGGGGAAGCCCGCGTGACGCGGGTGACCTATCTGAACGTATTCAATATGAGCTTGGGCACAATGAAGAATTTCAGTATACTTCTGTTGCGTGAGATCGGTCCGCTAGCAGTCCGAGGCGAACGCCGGGCTGCCCACCCTTGATGCGGTAGAGGAAATATCATGACGATCCAAGCCTTTCGCCAATGGACGACGAGGACAAGCAGGGATCTGATGACCGTATGGTACGTCGCGGTCGAGCTCCTAGTCCCTCACCAGACCGGGTGCGAGCCCGCTTCAGCGGTGCTCGTTCGAGCGGTATTCAGCGCCCTCATCCCCCTGAGGTGGAAACCTCAAGTAGCCCGCCAGGGCTGGCGACATGAGAGTGCACTCCCCGAAGGAAGGAACGCCTGCGGGGAAACCCGCCTCAAGATGATCCACGCCGAGGAGAAGGGTATCCAGAAGGTGAAGTACAGCGCTTAAAAGGCTGGAATACACTTGGATTGGCTCGTCAGTACATACCTGCTGATCAGATGGAATACTGGTTGAACAGAGGTTGGAGCGAACATCAAATCCGACACTGGCATTCTCTCCGTCAGGCCAAACGAGATGACGATGGCACTTTCACATTTCACTCACTCAAAGAAGGGACAGACCAAATCGCTGGAAAAGATGGTCGCGCGTGATCGAAATGGGGCCATCATCGAGGACCGAAAGCTCAACAGAGGGGTTTGTTGTACATGCCCCAGCATTGCTGATCACAGGCTGGGCTGCCCCATGAGACGCCCCTCACGGAGCCCTAATCTCAAAAGAACACCGTGGGTTTGGTCTCATGGAGATGGTCGGGGTCGCCGCACTGACCCCAACAAAACTCCATGTCATGAGCGGTTGACGGAAGGGGATTACGATCCCGCCACTCGTGCAGAGATAACCCAGACAGAGGCTATGTGGCAGAACTTGACGCCTACTCACTATCTGGCGCAGTTCAATCGCGAGTGGCATGCAGGGAAACCCGCCGATCATAAATCAGAAGAAGAAAGCCAACAAGAAGGAACGATCTTCGAAATAGTTGCATTTATTCGGAACGTTGAACCTCGATCTTCCAAGAAGAGGAGCAGCAGGGGGGCAACTGGACCTGGAGCACTGAGCCCCTTGCAGAAAACCGTGGGGCTTCAGGGGCCAACGTGGCGCAAGAGACCCGCGGTGCCAATGGCCTGGTTCCCTGGAGCGCTGGGCCCTTGTGGAGGCCACTGGGCTCGCTTCCTGTGAGTGGTCCCTAAAATCGGCAGCGCGTCGCCCTGAGCCTTCCTACGTATGCTGTCGCCTTATTCCCGTGCGAGCACGGGGCCCTTGTTGAGGCCGCTTGGCCCCTGCTAGCAAGCCCTGTCTTAGTCTGCTGGGCTCAGAGCGCCAGAGCGTCCAGGCGCTCGGGCTCAGAGGCATCGCTGGGGCCTGCTCAGAGCGCCCAGGCGCTCGGGCTCAGAGGCATCGCTGGGGCCTGCGCAGAGCGCCCAGGTCCTCGGGCTCCGAGGCATCGCTGGGGCCTGCGCAGAGCGCCCAGGTCCTCGGGCTCAGAGGCATCGCTGGGGCCTGCGCAGGGCGTTCAGGCGCTCGGGCTCAGAGGCATCGCTGGGGCCTGCGCAAAGAGTTCAGGCGCTCGGGCTCCAGAGCGCCCACGTGCTCTGGAGCACTTTTCAGAGCGTCCGCGCGCCCTGGGGCACTTTTGAGAGCGCCCACTTGCTCTGGGGCATTTTTGAGAGCGCCCACTTGCTCTGGGGCATTTTTGAGAGCGCCCACTTGCTCTGGGGCATTTTTCAGAGCGCCCACTTGCTCTGGGGCACTTTGCGGAACGCCCAAACACGCACGGCCACTCTGAGCTGGTTGTAAAGTGGTCCGTTCTGGTTGTAAAGTGGCCCGTTCTGGTTGTAAAGTGGCCCGGTCTGGTTGTAAAGTGGGCCGTTCTGGTTGCAGAGTGGACGTTCTCGATGAAACACCATACTTTCCAATCCTATGTTGGTTGTAAAGTATCCCATCTGGTTGTAAAGTGGTTGTTTTGGTTGTAAAGAGACCGAATCTCGGGGGGAGACCCCCGGGCTCCGGAGGAAAAGGTTGGCAATTTTCCACAGTAAAGCGGCGGTGGATCACGCTCTCTCAGAGATATGGATCTCTCTCCTGACAGGCGGATTGCACACCGTGCTCAAGGTGCGGGTTGGATCACGACATAGGGCTTTCGCCAGGGACTCGAGGTAGGACCGAAAACCATACCCCATACCTCTTGCGTCGTGCGTCGTGGCAAACACCACGGCAAACGGTTTTTGTCGCGTTCGGCTTCCCAGGCCCCTTGCCAGGCCCAGTGCAGGGCCATGAGAAAATTACTCAGGATGAAAAGCCGGCCCCGTGGAAGTGGTCCAGACTTCTGGGGGTCTCAGGCGCGAGCAAGATCACGACGTCGGAGGTCCGGGAGGTGCGGCCTAACCGACCCCCAGTGAACCGACCCCTCCGGTGACGACCCCCTCGCCTCGCTCCACAGACGTGGGCAAGCGGCCAGAGGAGGGGGGCTAGTCACGGAAGGGTTCGGTCAGGCTGTCCGAGGAAAGGGCAGGGGAGGGGACGGGACGTCGCCATGAAGGAACCCAGATCGGAGACGACTTGAATTTTTCTGTCCCGGTGCTTTTCCTCGGATTCGCCTTCTTGGGGGTCGTTTCAGGGCACTGGGGCAATCAAGAAAGAATCCGGGATGGAGAGAAAGTGCTCGCGAGTTGTTAGGACCCGTGGTGACAAAGAACACGTCGTCGGATGTCTGGGAATTGGATCCTGAGGAAAACGGGTCCCAGACCCCCAGAGGGGTTCTCATCCCGGAGTCCCTAGTTGACGCTTCCCGAGGCCCGTGGAGGGCCCCCGAGACCATCTGCTCCTGGGCTCCCCCCGTCTCAGGGGGCAAGGCAGGGCGCCGCGCGGTGTGCAGCGCTGCTGCTCTGGAGTGGTCGAGCCCTCGTTCTGGCCGCTGGCGTGGGCCCCTGTCGGTCGCCAGACAGCCAGGAGGCCAAGAACCCTGAGATCGTGGGCGCTGCAAGTTTTTCACGCTGGGCGTTTTCGCCCGCCTCTGTGCCCCCCCCTGGGGCCCTCGCAGATCGGTCCGGCTCGAAGAGTGCCGCACGATGGGGGTCCAGGGCTCTGGTCGTGATCTCTCGCGGCTGCAATTTTTTGTTGCGACGTTGGGTCTCAGGGGACCTGCAGTGGGGCAGGGCTGGCCTGCGCTCGAGCGGCCCGGGCCCCCCGAGCGGGCCCCCGCGCCCGCGGCTGCGCCAGGACGGCGGCGCCCGCGCCGAGCCCGTGGTGGGGCCGCCGAGCGAGGCGGCCGACCAGGCCGCCGTCGGCGCGGGCGGGGCTCCTGACCAAGAGGCCGCCGGCGCGACGACCGAGGAGCGTGGGCGCTGCCACCGCCGCCCGCCTCCGCGACACGGGGGTCTCCCTCTCCGTCGCCTCCTGCCCATGGCCCATCGGTGGCCGCGCCCACAGATCGCGCCCAATGGATGGCACGTCATATGACTTGGAACCCCCTTTCAGTTGAGCCCCATGGATTGCGCACCGTGCAGGTTTCACCTCACAAGACGTATCCCATAGATCGCACCCCATGCGTTGCACCACGCAAGGTGCATCCCACGGATTGCACCCCACTCAATGCACCAAATATTGCAACCCATGAGGTGCATGCCGTACACTGCGTTCATTGTCCAAGACGCCTACGGCGAATCACCGCCACCCCCTGCCTTTTGGAATCGCACATGTGGCCGAACGTAGTGGCGAGAGCTCTGCCTAGCTATCGGACCATGTGTTCCCCCAGCCGTTGTGGAAACCCTTCGGGGAGCACTTGAAGAGGGATGGCGGGGAAGAAGAGGAGGATGATGATGGTGATGATGAGGAGGAGGAGGAGGCGGAGGAGGAGGAGGAGGGGGCATCTTGGAAGCCTCTGGGGGGCACTCTTGGGGCCTCCTGGGAGTTTCCTGGGGGCCTCTTGGAGGCATCTTGGCGGCACCTTGGAGGCCTCCTTCGGCCTCTCGGGGGCCTCTGAGGCTTCTGTGGGGCCTCTTTGGCAGTCTTAGGGCATTCCTGGCCCGTCTGACGCCGTCGGAAGCCGTCTTGAGGGCCTCTCTGAACCGACTTGGGGCCCTTTTGGGGTGCTCCAGGGCCGTCTTAGAGGCCATCTGGTGCGTCTCGGAGGCCTCTGAGCCGTCTTGGGGCCCACTTGGGGCCGCCTTGGGGGCCTTTTGGGCCGTTCTGCGGCCATCTTGAAGGCCTCTGTGGCGCTCGGGGGGCTATCTTTGGGGGCTCTTGGGCCGTCTGGGGCCGTCGGAAGCCTCAAAAGAAGCAAATGCCCCAATCCTTCAAAAACCTAAGAAACATCGATGATTTTGGCCTCTTCGGGCTTTCCTGGAGGACCTCCTGGAGGCCTCTTGGGCCGTCTGGGAGATTCGTGTGGGCCTCTCACTCTAAAACGAGCTGGGGGACGTGAGGAGTGGAAGCGAGCGTGCGCCCGCGGCCGCCTTGGCTCAAAGCGGCCGGCCGCCCAGATTTGATTGTGCCTCACCGCGAGGCACACAATCGCTATCGAGACCAAAAGGGATCCCCTCTTGCTGGAGATGGCATCTCCTCTTGCATTGGGACTATCGCTGCTACGATACAGCAGAGCGGGAGCTTGTCTTCGCCTGACGGAGCTGTTGGCTGGGCCTTCCAGCCCCCTTTCAAATTTGGTAGCGGAGCTGGCCTATGGTGGTCAGCTCTTGCTCTACTCCTCACCATCCACGGCACTATCTGGTGGATTACAGATACCGTGGAACACCAGGGTGCAGTGGCATTGCGCGGAGGAATGTACATAGCTACGCAGTACCACAGGGAAACTTGCAGTGACACCTCTGCTCCAGCGGAGTCTCTTACTCATATCTTACATCCCTGCGCTATTACACTCCCGAAGTCTACCCACCTACTCCATTTGAAAATTTCTTCGAATACATAATATTATGGAAGCACGTGATACGATATACTCACTCTGACTGCCGCCTCCGACCCCATGCAGACTTACGACGACAAAACACAAGTCTCCACCGACTACACCCGACTACGACCTACGAGGCCATTGGATTGGGGTTGCTATATTTGGGCTCACATGGGTGGCTCTTGGATGTGCGGTGGGACATTTGCGGGGCGGGAGCGACGCTAGAACGACTGGCCCCCACTGGGATCCTGCCGGTCGCGAGTTTGTCCGCGAGGTACACGCTTGGATCAATGTGACCACAGGCAACATGACGCCCTCCCAGCAGGCCGCCGCACTGCAGCGCGGTCTTGGAGGGCTCGCACGGATCATAGCGTTCCCCCAGCAGTCATCAGTTTTGGTGTCAATATAGGTGGTCGCCACACTGACGGCGCCACCTGCATTGTGTTCCTCTTAAGTACGAATTTCGAGAACCTAGAAGAGGAACGCCAACTGAATTCTGGCGCGGCTCCCATTGACTTTCGAGTCCATGCGGGAGAACGAATCGACCAGACGTTCGCACGGTTCGAGATAGCCCGCTACGAAGCCGAAACCGCCGGCTTCAACATCCCCAACTTCCAGATATTAGCAGTAATATTATTCAGAGCCCTGGGACTGGGGACTTCGCGGGCGCAGCAACTCCTGCAGCCTCTGAACCACCGCGTGCCGAGAGACCAAGCACAATTTGACGCTCTCCTCGAACGTATGAGGTCATGTGCTCACATAGCTGAGAGGACCCCTGGCAATATTAGTGGTATTTTTAGTCACGATCACCGAACCGAGACCTTCCACGCAGAGGCCAACGCAGGGCAACCTGCTAACAACGGATGGAGCGATGATATACCGCCAACTGAGACCACTACGCTGTTGGCTCAGAATGGCGGAAGGGCCTCGGGGTCGCAAAACCCCTGGGCCAGATCTAGGGGTCCGCCCGACGCGGTCTCCCCTATGCAGGCTATGACCTAATGGGCCCTGCGGGGCAACCCGCCGAGTCCGACTTCGACTCCGGCACCGATGCCGATGCGTCTTCTGATGATGAAGCTACCGCTTTGGACTACTCTGATATGCCTGCATACCTCGCCGAAGAGCAGCAAGCTCAGTGGTTATTTTTGGGCTATTAGAAAACACAAGCGCCGTTGGCGGAGGTTCATGAAGAAACCGGCCAGAATGGTAAGACGTATGGCGCGGCTGACACGCGAAGGAAAAGGCAAAGGTCGAAGTAAAGGCAAGGGTGAGCGTCGGCGACTACATGGTAGAGGCACACTAGCATTCCTAGCGTCTCTCACTGGGCCCCAGTACGAAGAAACATTGTTAGGCGCTGGCAGAAACCGCAGGCGCGCATCAGGTAGAGGTACAGGACGACGAGGAAATCCAAAGGATGCCAACGGTAAAACCATGGAGTGCGACATATGTCGCATCGCACAACATTTCCTACGTGAATGCCCCCAAGGTGATGTAAGAGGCAGGAGTCCGTCAATACATTTGGCTCGAACGGACTCCGACATAGAGTGCGTTGGTTGGGAGTCATTTCTGACCGACCCTCCCGACGGCTCAGCCGCGCCGACGAGCTGTTCGAGGAGGTGTTCGCTGGCCACGGCGACAACGACTTGGCAGAGTGGCTGGGTGTACCCATCGCGGGGCAACCTGCAGATATTGGGTTCGCCAAGAACTTCCGCGCGCCCGTCGAAGGTGATTTTGGCATGGCGGGGGCGCCCGCGGACTCAGATTCTACCATTCCTGCGACATATGAAGAAGCACATGCTATGCTCTATCCCCGGGTGGTTGGACATCCGACAAACGCGGAATCGATGATCCATTGCGTGGAAGCCCGCGTGGCGCTGGTGACCTATCTGAACGTATTCAATATGAGCTCGGGCATAATGAAGAATATCAGTATACTTCTGTTGCGTCAGATCGGTCCGCTAGCAGCCCGAGGCGAACGCCAAGCCGCCTACCCTTGATAAGGAAGAAATATCCTGCCGATCCAAGCCTTTCGCCAATGGGCGACGAGGACGAACAGGGAGATGATGACCGTATGGCGCGTCGCGGTCGAGCTCCTAGTCCCTCGCCAGATCGGGTGCGAGCCCGCTCCAGCGGTGCTCGTTCGAGCGGTGCTCAGCGCCCTCATCCCCCTGGGGCTGAGACCTCGAGTGGCCCGCCAGGGCAAGCGACAGGAGCGCGTGCTCACCCGAGGAAGGAACGTCCGCGGGAAACCTGCCTCAAGATGATCAACGTCGAGGAGAAGGATATCCAGGAGGTGAAGTACAGCGCTTCGAAAGGCTGGAATGCACCTGGATTGGCACGTCAGCACATACCTGCTGATCAGATAGACTCAGGCAGACAGATGATTCATGGATGCCCATATTTGCCCGGCGATAAGCGCATCCAGTCGGGCCTTCGGGCGGACGCCGTGGTTCTGTATCCCGGCGAGTTCCCTTGCCCAACTTATCGTCATCAGCCACAGCGCGGGCCCATGCTTGTACGACCGAGCCGGACAGGTATGGGCCAATTATCTGTATACTGACACTCAGCGGGGTAAACGGCCAAAGCTTAGGCTCGCACCAGTGGACTGGTACGAAACACCATTTGACTTTTTCATACTGATGGGGTGGATCCTACCAGACTTTCTTTTCAACCTGCGTGCGCCCGCGCCTAACTCACCTACAGAAGAGGTGCGTCTGCGTGCTACGAGAGGTGAACCCAGCGGGGGCACCTGCAGACGGATCTGATGGATCTTGGATCCAGGCCCAGTGTGCTGATGCGTCCGGTATCGCATCCAGTGGCGCCACGCCAAATGATGGGCTTTTCGCCAACGGTCCGTGGCGCAATCAGGCGCAGCAGCTGCCTGTTCCGGCGGGGCAACCCGCTGCATTTGCGCCCGTGAGCGGGCTCGCGATTCCGTTCGGTACTCCACAGAGTGCCGGTCGCACGAGCAGCCTGGAGGCCAGACTCCAGATCACGAGGATGGATCCACAGCTTTAGCAGGCCTTGCAAGCCACATCGTTTTTTGCTTCCCCGCGTGCTGCAGCACCACAAACTACGCCTACGTGGCAGCCAGTGATCCTAGACCAGTACGGCAACATGAGGCCCACGACGGAGGCTGCCCAGAGGGTCGACAGTATGTTGGGACAGCAACAGTGGGGGCACAGGCAGATGCAGGAGGCTATGGAGAGCATGAGGCGGGATGGGATCGACCTGCCAAATGCAAATGTGATTCCACCTTGAGAGTATGTGCCTGGCGCAAATCCATCGCCGATGCACCCGAACCGATATGGATACAGACTTGCGTTCCTCAGCCACCCAACCTATGATCCGAGAGCTGCCACTAGGCCGGTGGCGCCGCAGATGGATTCGGCCATGTTCCCTGACTACTACGCGCAGACGACAAGGGGGGGATCCTCGGGTCGGGGGTCAACCCGAAAACCCGTGCATCAGGGCGACAGAGGACGACTTTTACTGGTCTCAGCTCACTAGGGGAGCGGGATACGAGGCTGGCATCCCCGGCCAGGCACCGCACTATGGGTACCTGGCGGCCCCTATGGGCCAATATGTGAATCCACATGGCCCAGAGCTGGTTGTACCTGCCGCATGGTGAACCGCGCGGGGGCACCCGTTGCATCTGCATGTGCGGAGCAACCCGCTATGGGTCTCTCAACAATGCTTGCTATGGGGCCGGTAGCTGCGGCGCCACCTGCTACTATGCCAACGAGTCCTGCAGCTCCACCGAGCCGCTACGCAATGGGGGAAACTACATGTGAGCGGCAATCGCGCACAAGGCCATCAGCTACGCCACCGATCATCAATGACCTTGATGTCGCGATGTGTGCTGTATGCCTTGAAGAGTTTGCATAGCGCGATAAGGCGTGGAGGCTCCAATGCGGCAACATCTTCCGCGCGCTCTGGTGGGGCCGCGTTGCGCAGGCACACGTGGGCCGACAGCTGGAAGGTCCCCCTAAAGAGGCGCTTTGCGCCGTATGCCGAGGCGCTGGGCATCGCGCGTCGCAGCTGAGTTTCACTGCTCCCTCGTTGGCGCAATGCAGAAAACCGGCATGATGAGATACTCCGCGGGGCCAATGAACTCAGGGACCTTCGTGAATAACTAAACGGAATCACGGCCATGATGGCTGGCCCCGCGGCGCCAGCGGGGACACCTGCCACTTCTGCGGGGCGACCCGCTGCGCCACCGTGCGCGCGGTCAAATCCAGCAGCAGCGACGCCGCCGCAGACGAGCAGGCGCCGCCGATAGCTGAGTCAGCTGCCATTGCAGGGGCACCTGCTGCATTGACACGCGCGGGGCTACCTGCGAATCACGCATGGCTTAGGCGCATGGAAAGAGCCCTCGCGCCGCATGGCACAATGCGTGGGAACCCGCTACGTTCGCGTAGGACTGGGGGCCCAGTCAGCGCGCGTGGTGGCGCCAGCGCCATATCCGAGCGTGACGCGCTGCAAACGGCGCTGGTAGTCAATGCGGAAGGCCAGAACGCAGCGCGTGCCGACGAGGACACCTTTGAGAACATGCCACTGACGCAGCAGTGCCCCATTCGAAATGATGGATACCCTTCTGAGTGGATTCTCCAGCAGCATCCAATTACAGAAGGGGGAACCAGGGCGCACATGAACGAATTTACCTTTATGACGAGGGCAAAGTGGACGTTGGACCTAAGGCGTCGCAAGGGCACGCGTGGCATAACGTTGTCCACTGTGCCGGGCATATCCAGTGACCGACATGAGTTAGCCCTGGCAGCAAACGTCAGGACCATGATATATGGAATGTTGATAGATGGCTGGACATCGGCAGCAACATAAACATCATTGGTTTGAACATTGCGCAGACAGTTGGACGAACTTCACGCTCGCATGGTCACGACATCAAGAGATTTAGCCAAAGCAGACCATTGCGCGTGACCAGAGTGGGCGCTGGAGCAGCAGCGTGCAGGACATCAGGGTCATGCAAAATTGCCTGGGCGTGCATGGGACACCCTGCGGGGGAACCCGCTACCGCAAAGCTAGACACCGATTCAGCCAACGTGGCCGAGGGGTCTGGCGAGAACTTGCCCGAAATCCTGAGACTGAGGGGCGCGGTTAACGCGCGGGCCATCTTGATCCTCGAAAAGGGGAACGAAAAGATGGTCATCCCAGGTGCGGACATGCACAGGCTCCGCGTCGGCAAGGGCGCTGGGGTGATTGACCTGGTAAAGACGCCATCAGGACACCTGGCGATCAAGGTTGATGAGTACGGCGTGGCAACGGAGGCCGATGGAGCGACAGTTGTCACCATCACGGACAATCCTCAATGCGAGGAAACGCCCGCGCTGAGCTAGGAGACTGCAGACGCGGAGCCGATTGCGGGGGGACCTGCTCCAAGCAGCGCGGGGCCACCTGCTCCGATGGATGCCCGCGCATATATGATGCCCCAGGACACCGGGGGCATCGGCCATGCCATCGATGAGGAGACATCTGCATCAGCGATTCAGCCCATGGTGCACAACGCTCTGAAGACTTGGTGGCGCAGGAATATTTTATCGAGTGGCAGCGAGCCCACGCCCATGGATCAGGACTTCGCCGCGAGGAATCTGCCGGCGAAGGTCTATCAGGTTATCTACGCAGAGGGCAGCAAGTGGACGCCACCTAACAGTGATACAGGGCAACCTGCTACTGCGGGGCAACCCGCTGCATCGAACGGCACTGCCGAGAGGTGCCTTATCTACGCCTCGCGCAGTGACTCCGCGGCCTACGGCGCGGGCATTTGGACGCCCCCATCGCTTGAGAGTGAATGGAAGGGGCTGGCGCGCGCTACGGCCACGCGCGCTTCCCTGGACAGGCCGACAACTGAGGTGCTGTCTGCAGGCGCGGGGGCACCTGCGTACTTTTCCCCGGCGCCGGCCGCGCGCGCCACGGGCGGCGGCGGGCCCGGCTGCGCGGCCGCCGCAGAAAATGATCGCTCATCTCATCAATGTCACTCTTGCGCCCTTGTCGTTGAAGATATGCGAGCAGCGCTGAACTCCGAGCTCGAGGATGCGCGTGCGACCGCGTCGCACGCGCAGATGTTATGACCTCCACGGGTACGCAGTACTTTGGTAGTCTACTGTCGGGATACTATCAACTGCCATGGGTGGCAACACCCGCTGGCCGGCATGCGCGATTGCCTGGCGAGCGGGCGGGGCCATATTATCAGCGCGTCCAAAATCTTATGGTCAAAGCTCGGACCTTGCGCATGTCTACTGTGCTGATGGGGCCCCCGGGTTACTGTTGGAAACTGGAGCCCATGCGCGATGCGATTGAAGACAAAGGCTTGCAAGTCATGCGAATGCGATGTTGCCACTTCGGTTTTAAGTTCGATCGCTTGAGTCGTTTGCCGAGTGGTTCGCGCTTGCAGGTGGCAACACCATGCGCGCGCATTCCTGCCAACCGGTGGAAAAGCACGCGCCATTCCGGCACTTATTGCACCCGCCAATGAGCAACAACAGGCAACACTACCTGCTGATGACGGGATCAAACAGAAAGACAATCAGAAAGCTGACAAAGAAGCCGGCATCAAATCGCGCAAGATACCTAAGAAGGTCGACAACGACGGCTGCGGCGAGGACTTGAGGGGCCTTTGATGTGGATCATACTACACTGATGTTCCCCTGAACCCTGACAGTGATGAAGATGAGGAAATATTCGTGACACTACCAGCGGGGTTACCTGCGGACACACATACTGATGTGTTTTCCATACTCCCAAACTTGTGTTACGGACGAATCAACAAGGGCCACGTGCTGAAACTGCGCGGAGGTAGCGGTGGAATATCACAGTTAGCCTTCAGCCGAGGTTTATCCTCATGGGGTAACCTCGACAAGTGTTCTGACGTTGACCTTGGAAGCAGTGACGTCCAGGACGCAGTGATGCATTAGATGCATGGTTTGTGAAGATAGTTGCCCTGGAACGAAACTGCATGATAATTTGACGACCTTCATACTTCAACGCGAAGGTCAACTATGACACGTGGTATGAACATCACAAGGAATCAAGTTTTGTGGAAGGGTCGCCGTGCGTCAAGACGATATCCGACGGTTCTACTTACCAGAACAACCAGTGTGTATTTGGGCGGATGAGTTACCACCATGGACGACACCAGCTAAGCGCGAGGGCACCCGCAAGGTCAGCATGGATCAATGCGCCACGGGCTCTCGTGACTCCCATGGTGTATGTATACGTAAACCTATTGAGATCTGGCCAACCGCCGCTCATTACAAACACCCTCTGAGAACAGACGGTGCACGGGCCATCACCAACATGCCTCGGCTTGCAACGGAGAATTGGCCAAGGCAGCCCGGCGCACCCCGAAGTTGCAATCCATCTTCGGTGAAGCAGCTCAAATTGCACACGACCTGTTCGTAGTTAATCGCGATCCCTTTCATGATCATCCTCATGCGTCATCAGTTCTTGTCACGAACGCGCGTGGGTTCGATTTGGATGATCCAACTATCCTTCGACATCCTGACGGATGTATCATGCGACCACCATCAGGGGGATGGGATGTCCTGCGTGTGCTGATAACATCAACATGCGCTCCCCATCGCAGGGTGGAGACGCCAAACACTGTAGGTGGTGCGACAAGATGATCATGATTTGGAACGTCCAGATTGTTAACATTACTTTGGTAAGGCTAAGCCAGGCCACTTACTCACACCTGGCAAATGAAAGTTTGCCACGCCGTCAAAGCTGCCTGACAACCGCGGACCGGGATCTCCAGCCCCTGCTGAACTGGCAGGCCCACCGCCTGCGGCGGCAGCTGCATCCGACGTACCGCCACTTGCGGCGGCAGCTGCTTCCGAGGCACCAGCCGCCAAACAAGTTGCGCGGCTACGAGCTCCGAAGCTTGGCTCCAGAGCTGGGCCGACAGCATGCGCCAGCAGCCGCGACATCACAGCAGGCAGACATGCTGCTGAACCGACTGCGGGGCAACCTGTAGCTCCGTAGCTCGGGCGACCACAGACGACGACCACAAATTTTAGCCAGACGTGGACGACAACAGGGAGGTCATCCACCTCCACCACCACCTGCGGGTGACCCTGCTTCTCGTCCGAGGCTTCCAGACTGGTCCAGGTTCGACGTGCAAGTTGTCGACAGAACCTATGCAGCCTTGACCCGCGCGTGGTAACACGCGGGCTACGAAAACTACATCTGGGGTGGCTCCACGCCAAAAAGCTTAAGATGAGACCCGTCTTCACCAAGGCAGGTCTGGACAGCGCTAGGTGAAACTCGATAAAAGGCGTCTGTGACACATGCCGGGAGCGCGGGGCTTGGGAAATGCCTGGACGTGCCATCATGCCGTCTACCGCACTACTTGGCAAATTGAATGGTGAAGTCGCATGCGGCCTGATGCTCTACAAACAGGAACTTAAGGTCTTTCACACAATCGACCGATGTATTCGATGCGGTCCTGGAAGCGAGATACAATTTATGATTATGACCAGCATCTTGGATGCGCATCATCAGTGCCGGATGCACTCCGGACCTGCCAAAGCACTTCGCTCTGACGCAGAAGGTGCTCTCAAAAATGGCACCGCAAAGGCAGTCTTCAAGGCGAGGGGCACTGAGCTGAGGGTGCGTGCGCGTGGACAACACGCTACGACTAGTGAAGCCATAAATGGCAGATTTCGACTATTGCATGAGGCTCTGTTTGCCGTCAATTCGTTTACCTTCTTCAGTGAGGTATTTCCATGCGACGCATTGTTTGGCCGACGACCTGCGATGTTTCCTGGCTCATTTGTTCTAGACCACGAACAACATACTGAGACATCCGACCATGCTCGAGAACAGGTTATCCGCCAGGTAAGCATGTAGCTTACCACCCAAGAAATGCAATAGCAACACCGAGCCGCGAACTACGAACCAAGACGAGAACTGCTGGCCGGCATTATTATGACGAAGGAGATCTGGTTGATCATCATCGTCCCACTACTACGAAATACGATTGGTGCGGATGAAATGGACCCTCCCCGGTCGCGCGGAATGACCCCGACAGGGGTCAAATTATCATGAGAGTTGGGAGCCGCGAGGTACAAGTCCATCGCGGTGACGCACGACACTGAAGCTCTGATCACTCGAGAGATTGGCCCGAGCAACGCAGCATTACGGGCGGTGTTGGCATTTGTAGCCAGTCTACCTGCGTGACCTGCTATGATCTTTCGGTACCTCCCGACAATAAAAGGGGGTACTCCAGATGGCAGGTGCGAGTCGACTATCTCCTAAGGTACACTTTGCTCTGCAGTACCTCATCAGGAGCTTCTTCCGCATTGAAAGCGTAGTTTCTGTTAGGTTGGCCAGGGGCAGTCACAAGCTACCTCCGGTGACGTATGTTGACAGTTGTACATTGGTGCGCTATGACAACGACGTGAACCCAGGCTTCCACTACCGCGAAGCCGAAGGCGCTGCCCTAAACATGCAAGACGTAACTGGATCAGCGCGCTCAAGAATCGCCCAGTGCCTGAAGTCCACCAAACCTCAAGCTGTCTTCGATCAAGACATGCCGAAGTTCGAAGAAACGGCCGACATGCCAGCGCAAGGCATTGACGCCGGGGAGGCCCCAGACGTCGAACCACCGCAGGAAGACGGCCAGCTCCCCACCGTCTATGAGGAATCAGAGGCGGACCTCGAGGCACACATTATGGCATTGTGGTGCGCTGAACTACAAGACGAGAGGGAACTGCCGGAGGCAACTCCAATAGACGAGCTCTATACCGCACCCACAGAGAGGATTGCTGACATCAGCGCGCTGGTCACAGTAGCTGAAGAACAGCGGGGGCACCTGCCAAAGTGGGGCAACCCACTGGACACATACACAACCGAGACATATCATGTCCCATTGTGCTCCACGGACGAGGATGACTGTTGCGGATTGGACTCTGACGAGCACGGAAAATGCGCGTAACCCTGCTTTGCGGCAGAGATGTCAAAGGTAGTCTTACCCGATCAACAGCGCAGGATATGGGACTTCGACCGCGCGACCACTATTCGAGTAAATGCGACCGCTGCAGCCGAACAAGCTGCAGTCGTCAAGGAGGGCGACCTTCCCACGAAGGCAGATATTCAGGCGAATCCAGTCAGGGTATCAAAGGCCCTGCATACTGAACTCAAGACATGGTTTGACAACCGGCGGCTCATATATATATGTATATATACATATGGACATATATATATATATATATATATCCCAGGCGTCAAACATCATGACTTCGAGGCACGCATGCAATCGAAGGTCGTCAAGAACGGAAAGGGCGAGAGCGAGATGGAACGTGCCATCGGATTGCGCTTGGCACTTCGGGGTTTCATGGACCTCGAAGCCTTCGACGCGGAAACGTTCCCACGGGCGGCGCGGCGGTCGAGCCAGCGATTGCTCGCTAGCGCGGCAGCGTGCAGGAAGCAGTGGTCATCGGCATGGCTTTGCTGAAGGGACTTGCGCATCAGGAGCTTGCTGAAGCAAGCAATGAAAAGGGCCGCGTGGTGCGTTTTACATTGCCACCTGGCTCAGCATCTGCGCTCGGCCCCCCCCCCCAGGATTCGAGCGCCATGGTGAGTCGAGGCGCTGTCTGCAGTGCTTCAAACCAGGTACTGGTACCTAGGATGCACCAATAGCCGCCTTGCCGAAGCTCCGGGGGGCCGCGATAAGTTCCGGTCTTGAACCCGCGTCCTACGACGAGGAGTTCGAGCTGAGCTCCAACCTTCTTACTGACTGCCAAACATGTCGATGACAGCAACATGGCCGGCGCCGAGGACACCGTCGACAAGTGCGTCGAGCGCGTCGAGGATGCTTTCGGGAAGTGTACACTCTAGAAAAACAAGTTCTCCAATTGCGCCGCGAGATATGCGAAGGACAGCGACTGCAATGTTACTCTTCACCAGCATGAAGACATAAGCCATCTCCGTTTTATCCAGCAGCGCGAACTCACGGGCGCAGATGTTGAGGCCATGGCGTCGAAAATGGTTGCAGGCATGTCTGTCAGCCTCAGAGGCGCTCTGGCTTTGGCCCGTATCGCACAAGTGCGGTTGATGGCATATGTTGCATCGCTGCAGTGCGCCCAAGAACCGATCGACGTGCAAGTGCGACGACTGAGCGCGATTACCGGGAAGCTGCAGGCCTGCCCTAAGAAGAATGTCTATCAAGCGATTACACCAACGGGCGAGGTCGACCTGAACGGCGACTCCGGCTACCGGCGTCTGAACTGAGATGTCGATGACGAAGTCAAAGGCCATGGCGTTCGCGCGGCAAGCTTGCTGAGGCGTGGACGCATGCATGCCGGCAAGCCCGTCGTCCATCTCGTCGACGCGCACTGCGGGTCTCATCGCTTGCAGGTCCGCTCGAGCTACTCAGCGGAAACACTTGCAGCGGCGCGCAACTTGGAGGACTGCTACCTCGCGATCGTCACTCTGCGAGAACTCCGCGCTTGGCCGCCGACGCCCACTCAACTGAAGGGCGCACTTGCGATGGGCGGCCTGAGCTTTGACCAGTGACGCAGAATTTGTCTTCAAGTCCTTGCCGAGCAAAGATATGCAGAAGCCTTCTGAGTGTACATTTTTGAGACACATCAGTTGGATGCGACCAGCGATGAAGCGAGGTATCGCGCATTCTGCGCAGCGGCGTGACACTCGCGACATGAGTGCGAATAGCCGCGCCAGGGGGATCATCGACAGATAAGTGCTCCTACAAGTCATGGGGAGAGTGCAATCCTTCAAGCACGATGTGAAGCGACGCCCTCCTTTCAGGGCTGGCCAGACGAAGTCGCCTGCGCCACCTGAGGTGTAGTTATCTGCGGGGTAACTTGCCTGCGAGGTAACTTGCCTGCAAGGTAACTTGCCTGCGGGTCGACCTGCCTTCGTCGAGCCCGCCTGCCTCTGTCTACCTTGTGTTCTATAGTGTTTTGCTAGATAGCTGGCGGCGGGCTCGCGCTTCGCCCCCCCCCCCCCCCCCCCCCCCCCCCACCACCACCACGCGCGCCCACCCCGCGCGCGCACCCCACCCCCGCACACGCACGCACACACGCACACGCACACACACACACACACACACACACACACACACACACACACACACACACACACACACACCACACACGCACGCACGCACGCACGCACGCACGCACGCACGCACACACACACACACACACACACACACACACACACACATACACAACACACACACACACACACCACACACACACACACGCACACACACACACACACACACACGCCACCGCCCACCCACCCACCCCCCGATTCTAAAGGAAGCTGGGCAAAAGGCGAGAGGTAGCGAGCGTTTGTCCGCGGCCGTGTGCGACCGCGAGGCACGCGGTTTGCCATTGAGATCGAAGACGTATTCGCTTGACATGTCTCGTCGCTCCCGCGACTCCTCTCCTGCTCCTGGGACTATCGTTACTACGGTATAGTTGAGTTGGATATAGGTTTCGCCATGGGCGAAGCGTCTGGTTGGGCCCCCCCGACCAGCTGCAACCCCAGGGTGCATTTCAGATATTGCTGAATACGACTTGCGCCCCGCAACTTGCATCCCATAGCGCCGCATGAGTTGCATATTATATATTCAAATGGCTCACGCCATTCCGCCGAGTCCCACAAGTAGCGAGTGTTTGGGGGCGTCTTGAAGGCCTCTTTTGGGCCTCTTGGAGGGCCCTCGGGGGTTTTTTGGGGGGCCCGAGGGGCCATCTTGGTTGGAAGGGCTCGAAGTGTCAGTTCGTATTCCCCCCTCTTCGGTTTTTTGGGGGCCCTCTTGGGGCCCTCCACGGGGCTGTCTTGGGGGGCCCGTGGGGCTGTCTTTGGGCCCTCTTGGGCTGTCATGGGGCCTTTTTGGAGGCATCATGGACCGCTTTGGGATGATATTTGGGGCCAATTGGGCCGTCGTGTTCGCTGTCAAAACGCAAGATGCGAATGTGCTGGATGTGTCGTTGTCCAAGGGAATGGGGTGATTTGGGCCTCTTGGGGCCCTCTGGGCGCTTTTGGGCTGGCTTGGGGGTCGTCGTGGGGCTGCCCTGGGCCGTCATGGCGCTCTGTTTGATTGTCTTGGCGTTTCGTCTGGGCCCTGTTGGGCTGTCTTGGGGCTGTTTGGTCGCTCTGGTGGCCCCGGGGGTGCGTTGACGAGTTCGCAACCCCCCTCCTTCCCCCGGCAGTGCTCGATTCCCCGGTTCGATGACTTAAGCACGGGTGAAATTGAACATTTACCGGATGACCGGGGAAATGAGCAGTGGCCAGAAGACTTCGATCATATATCGCCCATGCAAGAGCCGAGAAACACCATCATTACACTTTCAACGAAACAGCTCAAATTCAATGAGAAATGTCTAGGGAAACCCCCAACCGCAGCGAAATATAAATAATAGGATTCGTAGTAGTAGTAGTAGTAGTAGTAGTAGTAGTAGTAGTAGTAGTAGTAGTAGTAGTAGTAGTAGTCGTAGTCGTAGTCGTAGTCGTAGTAGTAGTAGTAGTCGTAGTAGTAGTAGTAGTAGTAGTAGTAGTAGTAGTAGTAGTAGTAGTAGTAGTAGTAGTCGTAGTAGTAGTCGTAGTAGTAGTAGTAGTAGTAGTAGTAATAGTAGTAGTAGTAGTAGTAGTAGTAGTCGTCGTCGTCATAGTAGTAGTAGTCGTAGTTGTAATAGTAGTAGTAGTAGTAGTAGTA